>JAIFZK010000143.1:742500-750000 GCA_027481765.1 Tenualosa thibaudeaui | reverse complement strand
AGAGAGAGAGAGAGAAAGAGAGTGTGTGTGTGTGTGTGTGTGTGTGTGTGTGTGTGTGCGTGTCGTATAGTGCTTGCATAACACTCCTCTGTAGGTGAGGTTAGTTTCATGTGGTAGTGCTGTGCTGTAGTGTGTGATAAGGCTGTTGCTATGGCGACAGCTGCTAAACGCCCCCACCACCACCACCACCATACACACACATATGCACACACACACACATGCACACACACTTCCTACCCATATCACAGGGGTCAAAGGGCATTTCTGAGTGCAAGTCACATCTCCGCACTGCACACTGGGAAAACACCGATAGGGTGAAGATCATCTCGCACACACACACACATCTCATGACCCGCACCCACGCATACACCTCAAGAGCACCCGTCACACACACAAACACACACACTGGGAGGACTGTGCCAGTGGTATACTTGAGGAGTAGTTCATGAGGGTGTTCTGGACGGTTTCTAACACAGCTGTGACTCTGGCTTCTGGACTCGATCTGTGGACTCCTCCACCCAACCGGCTGGGACTGGTTTTGTTCTGGGTTCTACTCTGGGTTCTGCTCAGGGTTCCCCCAGATCTCTGTGGTTCTGTGGTTCTGCTGCGGTTCTGCTGTGGTCAGCTGCCCATCAGTTCATTCCTGCTGTGGGAGAGAATTTGCTACTGAAATAGTTTGCTCCGCTTGTGTCTTGGAAATATCTCTCTCTCTCACACACACACACACACACACTCCTCAGGATTAGGTGTGACCCACCAGACTGTTTCTCAGTCTGGAAGTGCAGCGTTGGATGTTTGAGACTAAAGATCTGGACTGTGAGTGTGCGTTTCACACTCAAACAGGCGGCTCCTGGTCACACTCTCCTGGAGTGTGTCGCTTTCTGTCTCATTCAGTCTTAAATGTGAGTGTGTCACTCTCTCACTCATTTGGTCTTAAATGTGAGTGTGTCACTCTCTCACTCATTTGGTCTTAAATGTGAGTGTGTCACTCTCTCACTCATTTGGTCTTAAATGTGAGTGTGTCACTCTCTCACTCATTTGGTCTTAAATGTGAGTGTGTCACTCTCTCGCTCGGTCGTTTGTTTGCTCGTTCGCTCGGCCGGTCAGCGGGCGCGAGGATGCTGCACTTTCGGCAGCGGACGTGGCATGTGCCCAGTGCGGTGGCGCTTCCTGAGGTCCAGGCTGGTGTTCTGACCCGTTACAGCTCCTTGGTGGAACTGCCTGGTCCGGGAGGGGCAGCGGGTGAGTGGAAAGCGCCGGGGGGGGGCAGGGGATTGGTGGCGGCACGGGTGCAGAGCTACGAGGCTCACACCTCACGGGACGCCCCCCCGCACACGCCCCCACCCACCCCCTCCTCTCCGTTCAGCCCCCTCAACACACAGGGAGACATCAAACACAAGGTACCAACTCAATGCCTCTCTAACATAGTCTGTCTGCCTGTCTGTCTGCCTGTCAGTCTGTCTGTGTGCCTGTCTGATTTTATACATGTCTGTCTTTCCCATGCCAGTCAATGGAAACTCAATGGTCACTCCAGGGTCACTCCAGGGTCACTCTAGGGTCACTGTGGTAGATACTGGGCTCCATATTACAGTAAAAGATGCTGCATCCAGCTAGCCAGACTGAGCTCCATAGTCTACTAAGACACTACACACTGCACCTGTGTTAATGAGACTACACACTGCACCTGTGTTAATGAGACTACACACTGCACCTGTGTTAATGAGACTACACACTGCACCTGTGTTAATGAGACTACACACTGCACCTGTGTTAATGAGAGACTACACACTGCACCTGTGTTAATGAGACTACACACTGCACCTGTGTTAATGAGAGACAACACACAGCAACTGTTTTAGAGAGACAACACACTGCACCTGTGTTAATGAGAGACTACACACTGCACCTGTGTTAATGAGACTACACACTGCACCTGTGTTAATGAGAGACTACACACTGCACCTGTGTTAATGAGACTACACACTGCACCTGTGTTAATGAGAGACTACACACTGCACCTGTGTTAATGAGACTACACACTGCACCTGTGTTAATGAGACTACACACTGCACCTGTGTTAATGAGACTACACACTGCACCTGTGTTAATGAGACTACACACTGCACCTGTGTTAATGACACTACACACTGCACCTGTGTTAATGACACTACACACTGCACCTGTGTTAATGAGAGACTACACACTGCACCTGTGTTAATGAGAGACTACACACTGCACCTGTGTTAATGAGACTACACACTGCACCTGTGTTAATGAGAGACTACACACTGCACCTGTGTTAATGAGACTACACACTGCACCTGTGTTAATGAGAGACTACACACTGCACCTGTGTTAATGAGACTACACACTGCACCTGTGTTAATGAGACTACACACTGCACCTGTGTTAATGAGACTACACACTGCACCTGTGTTAATGAGAGACTACACACTGCACCTGTGTTAATGAGACTACACACTGCACCTGTGTTAATGAGAGACTACACACTGCACCTGTGTTAATGAGACTACACACTGCACCTGTGTTAATGAGACTACACACTGCACCTGTGTTAATGAGAGACTACACACTGCACCTGTGTTAATGAGACTACACACTGCACCTGTGTTAATGAGACTACACACTGCACCTGTGTTAATGAGACTACACACTGCACCTGTGTTAATGAGAGACTACACACTGCACCTGTGTTAATGAGACTACACACTGCACCTGTGTTAATGAGAGACTACACACTGCACCTGTGTTAATGAGACTACACACTGCACCTGTGTTAATGAGACTACACACTGCACCTGTGTTAATGAGACTACACACTGCACCTGTGTTAATGAGACTACACACTGCACCTGTGTTAATGAGACTACACACTGCACCTGTGTTAATGAGACTACACACTGCACCTGTGTTAATGAGAGACTACACACTGCACCTGTGTTAATGAGACTACACACTGCACCTGTGTTAATGAGAGACTACACACTGCACCTGTGTTAATGAGACTACACACTGCACCTGTGTTAATGAGACTACACACTGCACCTGTGTTAATGAGAGACTACACACTGCACCTGTGTTAATGAGACTACACACTGCACCTGTGTTAATGAGACTACACACTGCACCTGTGTTAATGAGACTACACACTGCACCTGTGTTAATGAGAGACTACACACTGCACCTGTGTTAATGAGACTACACACTGCACCTGTGTTAATGAGAGACTACACACTGCACCTGTGTTAATGAGACTACACACTGCACCTGTGTTAATGAGACTACACACTGCACCTGTGTTAATGAGACTACACACTGCACCTGTGTTAATGACACTACACACTGCACCTGTGTTAATGACACTACACACTGCACCTGTGTTAATGAGAGACTACACACTGCACCTGTGTTAATGAGACTACACACTGCACCTGTGTTAATGAGAGACTACACACTGCACCTGTGTTAATGAGACTACACACTGCACCTGTGTTAATGAGAGACTACACACTGCACCTGTGTTAATGAGACTACACACTGCACCTGTGTTAATGAGACTACACACTGCACCTGTGTTAATGAGACTACACACTGCACCTGTGTTAATGAGAGACTACACACTGCACCTGTGTTAATGACACTACACACTGCACCTGTGTTAATGACACTACACACTGCACCTGTGTTAATGAGACTACACACTGCACCTGTGTTAATGAGAGACTACACACTGCACCTGTGTTAATGAGACTACACACTGCACCTGTGTTAATGAGACTACACACTGCACCTGTGTTAATGAGACTACACACTGCACCTGTGTTAATGACACTACACACTGCACCTGTGTTAATGAGACTACACACTGCACCTGTGTTAATGAGAGACTACACACTGCACCTGTGTTAATGAGACTACACACTGCACCTGTGTTAATGAGAGACTACACACTGCACCTGTGTTAATGAGACTACACACTGCATCTGTGTTAATGAGACTACACACTGCACCTGTGTTAATGAGACTACACACTGCACCTGTGTTAATGAGAGACTACACACTGCACCTGTGTTAATGAGACTACACACTGCATCTGTGTTAATGAGACTACACACTGCATCTGTGTTAGCACTGCTAGCAGCTAGCTCTGCAGGACTAAATCAGCAGAAACTCAGGAGCCAATCACAGACCCTGTTTTATTTACGCAGTCTGGGTTTACCTACTCAGGCCAGACTTGATGGAATGAAGGGAACTGCTTGGAAAGGAATAAAATTGCGTGGAGAAGTGTAGAATGGAGGGAGAAGTGTAGAATGGAGGGAGAAGTGTAGAATGGGGGGAGAAGTGTAGAATGGGGGGAGAAGTGTAGAATGGGGGGAGAAGTGTAGAATGGGGGGAGAAGTGTAGAATGGAGGGAGAAGTGTAGAATGGAGGGAGAAGTGTAGAATGGGGGGAGAAGTGTAGAATGGAGGGAGAAGTGTAGAATGGGGGGAGAAGTGTAGAATGGGGGGAGAAGTGTAGAATGGGGGGAGAAGTGTAGAATGGGGGGAGAAGTGTAGAATGGGGGGAGAAGTGTAGAATGGGGGGAGAAGTGTAGAATGGGGGGAGAAGTGTAGAATGGGGGGAGAAGTGTAGAATGGAAAACAGAACCACAGGATGTCAGTCTCATAAAGACATAAAGCCGTAAAACATTACTGCCTCAGCCAACTCTTGTGCCTGTGTGTGTGTGTGGATTTATGTATTTTGTGTGCCTGTGCGTGTGTGTGTGCCTGTGTCTGTGTGTGTGTGTGTGTGCCTGTGTCTGTGTCTGTGTGTGTGTGTGTGTGTGTGTGTGTGTGTATGCCTGTCTGCGTGTGTGTGTGTCTCTGTGTGTGTGTGTGTGTGTGTGTGCCTGTGTCTGTGTGTGTG
Organism: Tenualosa thibaudeaui; assembly: GCA_027481765.1. NCBI lineage: Eukaryota > Metazoa > Chordata > Actinopteri > Clupeiformes > Clupeidae > Tenualosa > Tenualosa thibaudeaui. The sequence goes on along the minus strand of JAIFZK010000143.1, from coordinate 745,074 downwards.
TGTGTGTGTGTGTGTGTGTGTGTGTGTGTGTTGTTTCTTGTTACTTGATGTCATCTGATGTGGTGATCATAAATGGGTAATATGTAAGTGTAGATCATGAGCATGGGAACATGCGTGTGTGTGTGTGTGTGTGTGTGTGTGTAGGCTAGTTTACTGTTTCGTCCATAGTTTTGTTTAGGAATAACTATGACAAGCACACACACACACACACACATATGCACACACATAAACCTACCAAGAAATGCATAAACAAATACTTAGACAAATAAACAGTCTCCTCCATCATAGCTAGAACCTCTCTCTCTCTCCCCCTCTCTCTCTCACACACACACACACACACACACATACATATGCTCCTACCAAGACAAAGACAGACAAATATATACTAACACACACAAATAAACACAGTCGTCTCCTTCATAAATAGAACCTCTCTCTCTTTCTCTCTATCACACACACACACACACACACACACAGTGGTTGGGGAAGTCCACAGTTCCCTGTGGCTCCTCCAGACTCCTCCCTTTTCCTGTTTGGCCCCGCCTCCCTTTCCTGTTTGGCCCCGCCTCCCTTCCTGTCCACACAATAGGAGGGCAGATCCCTCCAGTTACCATGGCGTCACGCGTGTCCTCCAGAGAAATGCCAGGCCTGTGTGTGTGTGTGTGTGTGTGTGTTTGAGTTCAGTTTCAGTATTACAAGGCATTGGTGTGCTATAAGACAAGAAGTCCAGTGACCATTCAGAGTGGTGTGCAGGGAGGCTACCACAGAGTGTGTGTGTGAGTGTTTGACCATCAGCATGGTGTGTTCAAAGAGGCTGCTGTGACTAGTCAGTGTGTATGTGTGTGGATGTCACTCAGCGTGGTGTGTGGGTAGGCTCTTGTGGCCAGTCAATGTGTGTGTGTTTGTGTGTGTGTGTCATGAGTCCATGAGTAGAGATGGTCTTCAATGCCCGGACCATGACACTGTCTCCAGCAGTAAGTACAAAATTCTCTCTCTCTCCCTCTTTCTGTCTCTGTCTCTCCTTCTCTCTCTCTCTCTTTCTCTTTCTCTCTCTCTCCCTCTTTCTGTCTCTGTCTCTCCTTCTCTCTCTCTTTCTTTCTCTTTCTCTCTCTCCCTCTCTCTCTCTCTGTCTGTCTGTCTCTCTCTCTTTCTGTAATTCAGGCTTGATTCCCTCTGTTGTTCTCTGCTCAAAGGTTTTCTCGCAAGGACCCATTGATGTTCTAAAGGATCTATTGATGTTCTAAAGGATCTATTGATGTTCTAAAGGACCCATTGATGTTCTAAAGGATCTATTGATGTTCTAAAGGGTAGTGATGTTCTGTTGTACAGGCCTCCTCTTCCACTGCAACTGACAGTGATGTTCACAGATGTTCTAAAGGACAGTGATGTTCACAGATGTTCTAAAGGACAGTGATGTTCAGTGTTGTTCTAAAGGACAGTGATGTTCAGTCTTGTTCTAAAGAGCAGTGATGTTCAGTGTTGTTCTAAAGGGCAGTGATGTTCAGTGTTGTTCTAAAGGACAGTGATGTTCACAGATGTTCTAAAGGACAATGATGTTCAGTGTTGTTCTAAAGGGCAGTGATGTTCACAGATGTTCTAAAGGACAGTGATGTTCACAGATGTTCTAAAGGACAGTGATGTTCAGTGTTGTTCTAAAGGACAGTGATGTTCAGTCTTGTTCTAAAGAGCAGTGATGTCTTGTTCTAAAGAGCAGTGATGTTCAGTGTTGTTCTAAAGGGCAGTGATGTTCAGTGTTGTTCTAAAGGACAGTGATGTTCACAGATGTTCTAAAGGACAGTGATGTTCAGTGTTGTTCTAAAGGACAGTGATGTTCACAGATGTTCTAAAGGACAGTGATGTTCAGTGTTGTTCTAAAGGACAGTGATGTTCAGTGTTGTTCTAAAGGGCAGTGATGTTCAGTGTTGTTCTAAAGGGCAGTGATGTTCAGTGTTGTTCTAAAGGGCAGTGATGTTCAGTGTTGTTCTAAAGGGCAGTGATGTTCAGTGTTGTTCTAAAGGACAGTGATGTTCAGTGTTGTTCTAAAGGACAGTGATGTTCAGTGTTGTTCTAAAGGGCAGTGATGTTCAGTGTTGTTCTAAAGGACAGTGATGTTCAGTGTTGTTCTAAAGGGCAGTGATGTTCAGTGTTGTTCTAAAGGGCAGTGATGTTCAGTGTTGTTCTAAAGGGCAGTGATGTTCAGTGTTGTTCTAAAGGGCAGTGATGTTCAGTGTTGTTCTAAAGGACAGTGATGTTCAGTGTTGTTCTAAAGGGCAGTGATGTTCAGTGTTGTTCTAAAGGGCAGTGATGTTCAGTGTTGTTCTAAAGGGCAGTGATGTTCAGTGTTGTTCTAAAGGGCACAAAGTGTTCTAAAGTGTGTGTGTGTGTGTGTATGTGTGTGTGTGTGTGTGTCACTAATTCACAGATGGGTTAAAGGAGTGTATATATTGTATGTGTTCACTAATGTTCTAAAGGACAGTGATATTCACTGAAGTAATGTTGATCGATGTTCTAAAGACTCTGACTCTGTTTATATAAGACGCATGTATGAAGCATACACACACACACACACACACA
>JAIFZK010000143.1:727500-730000 GCA_027481765.1 Tenualosa thibaudeaui | reverse complement strand
CTGTTCTAGTCAGTACAATAATTCAAAAACAACTCTGATCTGTGCTCACTGGATCTCTTCCTTTTTCCTTCTTCCTTCTCCCTCCCTCTCTCTCTCCCTCTTTCTCTCCCTCTCTCCCTCTCTCTCTCCCTCCCTCCCTCTCTCCCTCTCTCCCCCTTCCTCCCTCCCTCTCTCTCTCCCTCCCTCTCTCCCTCCCTCTCTCTCTCCCTCACTCTCTCCCTCTCTCTCTCCCTCCCTCTCTCCCTCTGTCTCAGGTGGATGTGTACTGTTTCCTGTTTACTGATCTGATGCTCATCACTAAGCCGGTAAAGCGTGTGGAACGTGTGCGAGTGATCCGCCAGCCACTACTGCTGCACAAGGTGATGTGTCACACACACACACACACACACACACACACACACACACACACACACACACACACACACGCCACACACAGACACACTCAAACAACTCAAGTAAAAGTACAGTACAGCACAGACCAACCACAGACCAACACACAGTACAGCACAGACCAACACACAGTACAGCACAGAACAACCACAGACCAACACACAGTACAGCACAGACCAACCACAGACCAACACACAGTACAGCACAGACCAACACACAGTACAGCACAGAACAACACACAGACCAACACACAGTACAGCACAGAACAACCACAGACCAACACACAGTACAGCACAGACCAACCACAGACCAACACACAGTACAGCACAGAACAACACACAGACCAACACACAGTACAGCACAGACCAACACACAGACCAACACACAGTACAGCACAGACCAACACACAGTACAGCACAGACTAACCACAGGTCTGTGACCAACCACAGACCAACCACAGACCAACACACAGTACAGCAGACCAACTGACCAACCACAGACCAACACACAGTACAGCACAGACCAACCACAGACCAACACACAGTACAGCACAGACCAACCACAGACCAACACACAGTACAGCACAGACCAACACACAGTACAGCACAGACCAACCACAGACCAACACACAGTACAGCACAGACCAACCACAGACCAACACTCAGTACAGCACAGAACAACACACAGACCAACACACAGTACAGCACAGACCAACACACAGTACAGCAGACCAACTGACCAACCACAGACCAACACACAGTACAGCACAGACCAACACACAGTACAGCACAGACCAACACACAGTACAGCACAGACCAACCACAGACCAACACACAGTACAGCACAGACCAACACACAGTACAGCACAGACCAACCACAGACCAACACACAGTACAGCACAGACCAACCACAGACCAACACACAGTACAGCACAGACCAACACACAGTACAGCACAGACCAACCACAGACCAACACACAGTACAGCACAGACCAACCACAGACCAACACACAGTACAGCACAGACCAACACACAGACCAACACACAGTACAGCACAGACCAACCACAGACCAACACACAGTACAGCACAGACCAACCACAGACCAACACACAGTACAGCACAGACCAACCACAGACCATCCATCCCTCTTCAGTCCACTACTAATGACTGAGTCAACGGCAGATTTAAAAATCTAGCTGTTCTCAACTTACCTCTGCAGCTGTTTGTCACTGAACACAGAGAGGAGGGGAGAGAGCACCCTTGGGTGAAAGGACACTGAACACAGAGAGGAGGGGAGAGAGCACCCTTGGGTGAAAGGACACTGAACACAGAGAGGAGGGGAGAGAGCACCCTTGGGTGAAAGGACACTGTAGTGGCAAAGGAGCACCTGTAGAGGGCACAGACTCACAAAATGCAAAAATAGGGCAAATGTGAGACTCTGTCAGGAAATGTAAACTCCACCCAGTGGTGCTAAAATCTTAGGAAGAATCACACACACACACACACACACATATACACCCCCACCACACACACATACACCCACCCTCGGACACACACACACACACACACACACAGACTGATGTTAAATGCTGTTCTGTAGGTGGTGTGTCGTGAGCTCAGGGATGCCGGAACCTTCCTCCTCCTCTACCTCAATGAGTTCCAGCACGCCGTGGCTGCATACAGCTTCCAGGCCAACAGCGCCACCCAGGGGCGAAGCTGGGTAGAGGCCATTACCAATGTACAGGTGACCAGCTCACACACACATACACACGTTTTTCTCTAATGGTTTGTCTCTCCTTCTCCCTCGCACCCCTCAAAGTGACACACACACACACACACACACATGTGTGTGATGTCACAGACCCCTGCCAAGTCAAAAGCAGCACTGATAAGCAAAGCATTGATGAGTTATTGGATATTCATAAATGATACATTCAACTGGGAATCTAGTCTAATAATCTAATCTAATCTAATAAACCACAAGCTTTTGCACCCCTCTTGTGAACAGAGGCGTTAGAGGTGACCAATGGTCTAGAACTTTGTACGAAATGTAGACTCTCAAAATGAATTATTACACGTTTCAGTCAACAGAATAAGGTCATTCCAATCA
>JAIFZK010000143.1:705000-710000 GCA_027481765.1 Tenualosa thibaudeaui | reverse complement strand
GCTGTGCTGGGTTCTAACATGGGGGCTCTAATATGGGTTTTCTAATGTGGGGGTTCTAATATGAGTTCTCTGAAGTCTTAATATGAGCTCTCTTAAGTCTCAAGTACTAAGTTGTTTGGTGTGGAAGTAGTGTAAGGGAGGTGTAGCGTTCTCTAATGTTCCTGTGTTCTTGTGTTCTGTTGCAGAGAGGTGTAGCGTTCTCTAATGTTCCTGTGTTCTTGTGTTCTGTTGCAGAGAGGTGTAGCATTCTCTAATGTTCCTGTGTTCTTGTGTTCTGTTGCAGAGAGGTGTAGCGTTCTCCAGGGCCACAGTGTCCCCCATGAGCTGGTCTTCTGGTGGGGCTCTCAACTGCCCCCCCCCCCCCCCATCATGACTGAAACAGACGCCTGACCTTCGGTAGGAAACAAAAGAGCAGTGTGGACCCCCTGCCACACGAGGAACAAGACGTCCACTTCAGAGAGCACGACGTCACACACACACACATACTCTCACTTCAGAAAAGACAACGTCCCACACACACACACACACACACACACATCACTTCAAGCAAGATGACGTAACACACACACACACACACACACACACACATCACTTCAGAGAAGACAATGTCATGCATGTATGTCAGCCTGTGTGGATTTCAGTGAAAGACTAGTACACCAGTACTAAATAAGTACTACAGATTGACAAACCCAAACTCAGACCGACCCCTCATGTGTCTGGGCACGCTGGTGTCAGACCGACCCCTCACCTCTGGCTGACATCATAGCTGACATTTGACGTTCAGATGGAGGGACAGTGGATTGTGGGAAGGTTGCAGTGGATTATGGGAAGGCTGCAGGAAATTGGGGGAAGACTCCTGGGGGTTGTAGGACAGCATAACGTGAATAAACCCATTTCCATCAACCTTTTATTAAACCTTAGAGGCGTTGAGTTCCTCAGGCTAATTCAAGGTGCTCGTATTCTATAGTGGAAGTCTTTGGAGCCTTAGGAGACCCCACACAGAGACACCACAGCGCCTCTCATCAGAGCTCCTTTATGGAGTGCATAGAACCAGTGATAGAACCAGTGATGCCCAAACCAGAAGCCCTTTCATCCCCCATATTGCCCATGTAGACCAGCTCTACTTTGCCCTTATAGACCAGATCCAGTTTGCCCTTATAGACCAGATCCAGTTTGGTCTTACTGACAAGATCCAACTTATCCATAGAGACCAGCTCCAGTTTGCCCCTATAGACCAGGTCCAGTTTGGTCTTATAGACCAGATCCAGTTTGCCCTTATAGACCAGATCCAGTTTGGTCTTACTGACCAGATCCAGTTTGCCCTTATAGACCAGATCCAGTTTGGTCTTACTGACCAGATCCAGTTTGCCCCTATAGACCAGCTCCAGGTCCTGCCCACCAGCCCACAGACACCTTTGAGGTCCCTTTCAGATTGTCTGTCCTATTTTCTATACTTATACCCTATACCCTGTGCCCTGTGCCAGGGAAGTTTTGAAAGAATGCACTATGAACAGCCCTTCCATTAAATATTTCTAGCTCATTCACTCCAACAGGAACAACCGAAGCCAAAAATGAACATAGTAACAGGGAGGGAAAGTGGCCAGAGGGAGATGTTTAGCTGACTTCCTCTCTTCCTTGTCTTCTGCTGCTTTCTCTAGAGCAGTGAGACTAACTTTAGTGTGGGGATCTGCTGCCTCCTGCTGGCCAAATGATGGAGTGTCTGAATTTAAAAGTGTTTCCTTTTGCTTGAACTAAATAAACCCAACTGACCAGCTAAACGTCCACACACACACATACACACATTGAACTGTGACTCATATCCACACACACACATACACACACTGAGCTGTGGCTCATGTCCACATACACACACTGAGCTGTGGCTCATGTCCAGGGGCATCTAGACGTCTTACAGCTGTGGCTAATGTCCATGCACACACACACACACACACACACACACAATCAGACTGAGTTGGGATGTGTAGGCATCTAGCAGCTGTTGCTGATGTCTACACACAGACACACACACACACACACAGTCAGACTGAGCAGCAATGTCTAGACATCCAGCAGGTGTGGCTGATATCCAGGGACGTCCAGGTGTCCAGCTGAGACTCTGCTTTCTCACAGGTGTTCTTATGTAATACTCTGCCAAATGCATGCAGACACAGCCTCACCTGTGTGTGGTGGAGATCAGACAGAGTTCATGAGTGACATTCTTGGACTGGGTCACGTACCAAAGTCACAGCTACCAGCAGCCTTGCATGCATTTGCACTTGGTCCAGTTGTACTGTACATAGGATATTTATTAAACCAGCTTCTTTGTTTGATATATTTGATGCTGTTTGTCTTTTAAGCGTAATGTTTCAAACGTGATTTCCTGTGTGTGGGGTTGGAGCTCAGCTGAAGGGAGTTCCTGCCGTCTATGCTTCAGCACTAAAAGGGCTTCAACCTGACTGTCAATCATGCTCTCACTCATCCTGACTGGGCGACGGACCTGTCCGTCATCCACATGTGCTCTTCTGATTGGAGAGAGCTTTAGATAAACTGATCTTTTTGTTCTTCACCAAACACAATAAAAAAGCCATAGAATGGAACTGTGTGCTTTCTCTTCTTTCTATTGGTTGGAGTAGCTCTTGTTAATGAAGATGGGCGGAGTGGCAGTTTAGAAATGTTTACAAGAAAAGCTGTTGACAGTGAAATATGCCACATCAAACCAAGGCTGTTTCCAACACACACTTCTCAGTAGTGATAAAGATCAGGCAACCCTGGCCAAACAGGCCGGTTCGACTTGGCTGACTGGCTAAGTGTGTAGGACTTTTAACTGGGCAAAAGTGATGTTGTTTACAACAAAGAAAAAACTCCAGCCAAGTCAAACAAAGAACAAGCCACACATCAAATCCATCTTCTCTACATGGCTCTGAGACCACCTACATCAGATAGATAGATAGATAGGTGGGTAGATGGATGGATGGATAGATAGATAGTTTATTCATCTCAGAATCCAGCATCTTACATAATACAAGGACTTCTATAGGAAAGTAGGAATAGAAAGCTTTGATAGACGAATGTGATTGGTGCCTGAGCTTTAGGGGTGTTCCAAGAAGGTGGCTAAATGATGCACTTGGCTTAGTTAACCTAGAAAACGTAAACCTGCTAATAGAGTAGCCTGCTGGTATTGTTTAGATGAGAGAATGAAGACTTCAGGCTCTTCTATTATCAGATTCCTCTGGCTTAACCACCGCATTACCCCCAGTTGCACTGGATAACCGGCAGGTGGCACCAAAGTTCCATCTCAGGCTGCGAGTACATGCGTTAAGTAGGCTATTTGTGTGTGTGTGTGTGTGTGTGTGTGCATTCCCAGGGGGCGTGTGGTTTTATAGCCTAGCTTGTGGGAACTTGTGTTGCCCCCTGAGACTAGCCCTGGAGGGGAACCATGCTCCTGCTGTATGCGCTGGCCTCTGAACTTCAACAGTAACATTCAGGCTGCCACGCTTACACCATACCAGCCAACATGAACACACACACATTCTCCCTCTATCTCTCTCTCTCACACACACACACATACACACACACCTGCATGATAGACACAGGCCACTTGTTAATCCTTCAAGTCAAAGCGGAATAATGTGTGAAACTGCTGTCCTGTCTGTTGGGTTAAGTAGGAGAGAAGCACCACATGTACAAGGTGAAGGATCAAACACACACACACACACACACACACACACACGCAAAGAGCGAGAGAGTTGATGTGCATCACCGTCTTTTTTATTTTCACTACACCGCTAAAAACGGAGGCTGACAAGCGACTGAGTCACATGTCTGTCCGTTAGTCACTCGCCTCTTTCCGCTGATTCCACTCCGGAGTGCCGGTGCTGACTCTTCTGTACTTCACCCTGAACACATTAAGAAATTCGCTGAAGCGGCTGATTTTTGCTGATGTTTTGACCAAAAACACATGTCCGCTACACAGCCAGCGGCTATGCATGTCTCAGACCGAGCATTTAGCTGCCCTACATCTTAAAATAAACATTTTGTGTAGACTTAGACTTATAACTACTTTTTAGAGTAAAGTTACGTTTGAACTTCATCAATAGACAATTTTGGACTGAAACCCACTCCCCATCTCCTCCAGTACACCACACTTGGGAGAGAAACATGGAAATAAACTTTGACTCTTCCATTAGGCACCGATGTCCTGTCTCACGGACAGTCTAGCCTCGATCATGAAGCAGATGATTATAGAGGCATGCGTGTCTATAAGCAGAGAAAGGGAAATGGGAAATAATCAACACAAAGAATGTGCTGAACGCTGGGTTGTGTTGGGTTGGTTTAGGGGCTGAACGCTGGGTTGTGTTGGGTTGGGTTAGGGGCTGAACGCTGGGTTGTGTTGGGTTGGGTTAGGGGCTGGGGCAAAAGCGGAGTCTGCAGCAGGCTGCCTGCCACGGAGTTGGATTTCACCAAGACGGCAACAGCACGGCGGGAGGAGCTAAACACTCACGGAGAAGAAAGACAGACTAGTCACGGCAAGCCGCTGCTGTTGTCGCGGGTAGACCGACAGCTCTCTCTCTCTCTCTCTCTGCACGACCAGGTGAAGGCTGACCTCTCGTTTCCGGTCCTTGTACCTGTTCTCTACGTCAACATGAAGCCTGCTCACCTGCACCTAACGCCCAGAGCCCTGCTGCTGACGCACGGTGAGTTGCTGACACACTTGAACTGATTCGCACATACGACTGTTATCCTTTTCCCGGAGTCAGGGGGATTTTTCCACTTTACCAGACCATCACAGACTTTTGGCTTTGTTGGTTGATTTGTATGTAGGCCTTTGACAGATGTTTGGAGTTGAGTTATAAACACTTTTTTTATCATGTTTGTCTGAAGTTGTCTGGCACTGGAGTGTTGCTATGGGTCTGAATGTTGTAGGAGTGCTACTGATGTGTGTCCTGGTTGTCAGTCCAGTGGTAAGTCTGGAGTCCAGTTGCCTTACAACTAGCCCTTAT
>JAIFZK010000143.1:665000-682500 GCA_027481765.1 Tenualosa thibaudeaui | reverse complement strand
CAGTCTCCCTAGAGCAACTTAGGTTAAGTGCCTTACATCAGGACCAGTCTCCCTAGAGTAACTTAGGGTTAAGTGCCTACATCAGGACCAGTCTCCCTAGAGCAACTTAGGTTAAGTGCCTTACATCAGGACCAGTCTCCCTAGAGCAACTTAGGGTTCAGTGTCTTACATCAGGACCAGTCTCCCTAGAGCAACTTAGGTTAAGTGCCTTACAACAGGACCTGTCTCACATAGAGTAACTTAGGGTTAAGTGCCTTACATCAGGACCAGTCTCCCCTAGAGCAACTTAGGGTTCAGTGCCTTACATCAGGACCAGTCTCCCCTAGAGCAACTTAGGGTTCAGTGTCTTACATCAGGACCAGTCTCCCCTAGAGCAACTTAGGGTTAAGTGCCTTACATCAGGACCAGTCTCCCCTAGAGTAACTTAGGGTTAAGTGCCTTACATCAGGACCCCTCTCTCTAGAGTAACTTAGGTTAAGTGCCTTACATCAGGACCAGTCTCCCTAGAGCAACTTAGGTTAAGTGCCTTACATCAGGACCAGTCTCCCTAGAGCAACTTAGGGTTCAGTGTCTTACATCAGGACCAGTCTCCCCTAGAGCAACTTAGGGTTAAGTGCCTTACATCAGGACCAGTCTCCCCTAGAGTAACTTAGGGTTAAGTGCCTTACATCAGGACCAGTCTCCTCTAGAGTAACTTAGGGTTAAGTGCCTTACATCAGGACCAGTCTCCCCTAGAGCAACTTAGGGTTAAGTGCCTTACATCAGGACCAGTCTCCCCTAGAGCAACTTAGGGTTCAGTGTCTTACATCAGGACCAGTCTCCCCTAGAGTAACTTAGGGTTAAGTGCCTTACATCAGGACCAGTCTCCCCTAGAGCAACTTAGGGTTAAGTGCCTTACATCACGACCAGTCTCCCCTAGAGCAACTTAGGGTTAAGTGTCTTGCTCAAGGGCACAACGGTGGCAGCTGGGATTTGAACCCACAAGTTTTCAGACTACTTGCATGCTAGCCAGGTGTGTGTGTGTGTGTAATGTGTTGTTGTGTGTGTGTGTGTGTAATGTGTTGTTGTGTGTGTGTGTGTGTGTGTGTGTGTAATGTGTTGTATTGTTGTGTGTGTGTGTGTAATGTGTTGTATTGTTGTGTGTGTGTGTGTGTGTAATGTTTTGTTGTTGTTGTGTGTGTGTGTGTGTGTGTGTGTGTGTGTGTGTGTGTGTGTGTGTGTGTAGGCTCTGGTGGGCTGGACGGGCCGCGGGTCATTAATGTCATCTTGCCCGACCAGCGAGGTCATTTCCTGCAGCAGATGGGCTACATCCTGGCAACACTCCTGCTGCTCGCACTCATCCTGCTCGTCCTCATCCTGCTCATACGCCACGGCAAGGGACGAGGTGTGTGTGTGTGTGTGTGTGTGTGTGTGTGTGTGTGTGTGTGCGTCTGAAGTGGGTGGGTAGTGGTTCAGAGGTCCTGATGGAACTGATAGGTGTAAGTGTTTTTGGATAAGAGCTGCTGAAGGTATCAATGAAATGTGAAGTGTGTGTCTGGAAGGTATCAATGAAATGTGAAGTGTGTGTCTGTCTTTCTCACTGCAGTGGTGGAGTACGACCCTCGCAAGGTGGAGAGGTAGACAGCATCACACACACACACACACACACACATACACACACACACAGACATCTCTCATCTCTCACACACACCTTGTATGCATGTAATATTTGTTTTCTGTGTTTTAAATTTAGAAGTCAAATTAATACTAATGACATTGAGATGGTTGCCACGGAAATGAAGAACTATTATGAGGAACCCAAACTTGGTATGTCTGATCACTCTGATTGATTAGTTACATGTTTAATCACTCTGATAGATTAGTTACACATGGCTGATCTCCTTGATAGATTAGTGACATGTTTGATCACTCTGATAGATTAGTTACACTTTTGATCACTCTGAATGATTAGTTATGTCTGATCTTTCTGATAGATTAGTCACATGTCTGATCACTTTAATGGCTTGTGCCACAGACTACAAGAACAACCTGCTGAAGGAGAAGGCAGAATTCACCAGAATGTGTTCCCCTAAGGCTATTGATCTGGACAAAGGTGAACACACACAGGGGCCATAATACACACACACACACACACACACACTCACACACAAACACACACACAAACTCACACACACTCACATACACACACACACTCACACTCACACACACACACACTCACACACAAACACACACACTCACACACACACACACACACACACACACACACACACACACACACACACACACACACTCACACACACTCACACTCACACTCACACTCACACACACACACACACACACACACACACACACACACACACACACACACACACACACACACACACACACACACACACACACACTCACACACACACACACACTCACACTCACAATCACTCACACCCACTCACACATAACTACTTTTGTGCATAGTATCGGACGTGACCCTAGGATCACTGCCCCCATCCCTCTCTCTCTCTCTCTCCCCCATCCCTCTCTCTCTCCCACTTCATCCCTCTCTCTCCCTCTCTCTCCCACTTCATCCCTCCCTCTCTCTCTCCCCCATCCCTCTCTCTCTCCCACTTCATCCCTCTCTCTCCCTCTCTCTCCCACTTCATCCCTCCCTCTCTCTCTCTCCCCCATCCCTCTCTCTCTCCCACTTCATCCCTCTCTCTCCCTCTCTCTCCCACTTTATCCCTCTCTCTCTCTCTCTCCCCCATCCCTCTCTCTCTCCCACTTCATCCCTCTCTCTCCCAGTTTATCCCTCTCTCTCTCTCTCTCCCCCATCCCTCTCTCTCTCCCACTTCATCCCTCTCTCTCCCTCTCTCTCCCACTTCATCCCTCCCTCTCTCTCTCTCCCCCATCCCTCTCTCTCTCCCACTTCATCCCTCTCTCTCCCTCTCTCTCCCACTTCATCCCTCCCTCTCTCTCTCTCCCCCATCCCTCTCTCTCTCCCACTTCATCCCTCTCTCTCCCTCTCTATCCCACTTTATCCCTCCCTCTCTCTCTCTCTCCCCCTCAGAGATGGCGAAGGCGTGCTCATACTGAGGGAGGGGCAGAGTCCTGCTGGCTGGTCCAGGGGCATGTGCACAAAAGAGAGGAGGAGGAGGAGAAGAGAGGAGCGGGAGAAATAAAGGAGTGAGGAGGACAGAAGAGGAGGAGGAGAAGAGAGGAGGAGGAGAAATAAAGGAGTGAGGAGGACAGAAGAGGAGGAGGAGAAGAGAGGAGGAGGAGAAATAAAGGAGTGAGGAGGACAGAAGAGGAGGAGAGAAGAGAGGAGGAGGAGAAATAAAGGAGTGAGGAGGACAGAAGAGGAGGAGAAAAGAGAGGAGGAGGAGAAATAAAGGAGTGAGGAGGACAGAAGAGGAGGAGGAGAAGAGATTGAGATGGAGGGAGGGAAGGGTCTCTTATCACTGCTGGTGTTTGTGGGGATGCTGGTCTGTCTCTGTCCTGCCTATAGAGGGCTCTGTGTGTGTGTGTGGGTGTGTGTGAGAGAGAGAGAGAGAGAGAGAGAGAGAGAGGATGTGAGGGATTAGGCTGCTGTCCTGCCAACAGAGGGATGTGTGTGTGTGTGTGTGTGTGTGTCTGTGTGAAGGGTACTATAGGCTACTATCCTGCCTACAGAGGATTGTGTGTGTGTATATTTGTGTGTGTGTGTGCGTGTGTGCGGGTAAGCTACGCTGCGCTGCTCCTGGAGCGGTTTTGTACCCCCAGTCAGCCATAGCGATTCAAGGGGAGACACACACTCCATTCCCCTGACCACTAGATATCATATCATAGTTATCTTACACACACTCAGATACCCAGATTACACACATTCACATCTAAGATGGAACCAAGATCTCAGTGCTAATGATGAACATACAGTATATCATATAGAACCCCTTGGAACATAGACAGAACCCAGCTCATTTAGCTCAAGACATTTAGCCATCAGCATTACCAAAGAAATCAGTGAATTGCAAAGCATTTGAGACAAAATATCTTGACTACTAAGCACTGAGAAGCTGAAGCCATTGGCCAGAGTCTCCACTGATGACCAGCCTCCTCCAGCTGCACCCAGAGCCCATCAGAGGCCCCACTCTGCTAATTCAGATTTCATTCAGCAGGAGATGCATGTTGATGGTGAATATCTAGATATCAGATTTATTTGCAGATATAATCTATTTATTAGTCACAGTTATCCATGACCAAATACTGTATCCTGATACAGAGTATCTCGACTGTATTATCCAACATTAGCTTCTCCGTAGCTAGCATTGTGCAGTGCTAAATTTGTCCTTAAAGGTGAGTTTGATGTGTTTTTGAGCTTAAGTTAGTCTAACAGCAGTTCTTCCTTACACCAGCAGTACAGTTCTAAAGCTGTTCTTACATTCCTCGGCAAGGTCCTGACGGACCCAAAGCTGTTTTATCAGCAGACCCTCAGCAGAGGTGAGAGACCCCCCCCCCCCCCCCCCAGTGTGTTTATGATGTCATAGGGGATGTGTATGTCATTTGAGGCTTTCTGTTTACTCAGTATGTTTGATTCATTGTTTATTTCATATGTTATGGACGTCGAGGGGTTTAAATTGAGTTTTTAATCCTTTGTTTATTTTGTACTCAGTACTGTAAGTATATTTAGTGTACTTCCTGTAATTCTGTGCCTTGTTAGAGATAGAGTCTGGTATCAACGCCTTGTTTTACACACACACACACACCCTCAGTGTCTGATCACACATGTCATCTGCAGAGCCATCTGAACACTCTCTCACACACACACATACACACACACACACACACATACACACACCCACTCACCCTCAGTGTCTGATCACACACATCATCTTCAGAGCCATCTGAATACTCTTTCACACACACATGCACGCGCGCACACACAAACACAACCGTAGGGGCGTGTAGGCAACACATGATTATTCATTCAAACCTGCATTAATAAACTGCTAAGATGGTCAACCCTAATGTTCCAGTCTCCTGTATCTTGGCTTTTGGTTTATGTAAATTTATTTGAACTTAAAAATAGATTTGAACACTACAGAATAGATCAATCATCACACTACAGAATACATCAATCATCACACTACAGAATAGATCAATCATCACACTACAGAATAGATCAATCATCACACTACAGAATACATCAATCATCACACTACAGAATAGATCAATCATCACACTACAGAATACATCAATCATCACACTACAGAATAGATCAATCATCACACTACAGAATACATCAATCATCACACTACAGAATAGATCAATGGGCTATTTCATCACAGAACACATGCAACTTACTATGGAGAATCTGCTCAGCCACCATTTAGGCTAAGGAATGAAACGTTCCGTATGAACTGACATCTGGTGCCCTATGCCCTGATCTGTTTGCTCTGATAAACACTTGTTGAGGTCCGTTTCTAATGCAAGGTTTGCATATGGAGGAGGACACAACCGTGTCAGGGTCATATTTGCAAACCTGTGTTATGAGTTCATGACAACACTGTGGCTTTGAACCATTTCAAGAGAATTGTATAAATAACAAAAGAAAGTGAATGATTTGATTAAACATAATATGACATACAGAGGTCAAACATAAAGTGACACCAAAACAATTCACATCAGTGCAGAGTAATGTCAGAGAGCCACCTGATCGTCCACCTTGACAGACAAGTGTCTGTCTGCATTTTGAATTCACTGCTGTCCTGTGCTGCTGTCCTGTGGAGGGGCTGAGCTTCAGAGAGATGTATTGCATCTGAAAAGGCTGTATGTACAGCAGCCTCATTGGCAAAGCAACTGCAGCACACAATATCATTCCCAAAAGCCTCTGAGCCCTCAGAGGTGAGATGTCTCTCTGGCCTAGTCTGAGACCTCAGAGGTGAGATGTCTCTCTCTGGCCCAGTCTGAGCCCTCAGAGGTGAGATGTCTCTCTCTGGCCTAGTCTGAGACCTCAGAGGTGAGATGTCTCTCTCTGGCCTAGTCTGAGACCTCAGAGGTGAGATGTCTCTCTGGCCTAGTCTGAGCCCTCAGAGGTGAGATGTCTCTCTGGCCTAGTCTGAGACCTCAGAGGTGAGATGTCTCTATGGCCTAGTCTGAGCCCTCAGAGGTGAGATGTCTCTCTGGCCTAGTCTGAGACCTCAGAGGTGAGATGTCTCTCTGGCCTAGTCTGAGACCTCAGAGGTGAGATATCTCTCTCTGGCCCAGTCTGAGACCTCAGAGGTGAGATGTCTCTCTCTGGCCTAGTCTGAGACCTCAGAGGTGAGATGTCTCTCTCTGGCCTAGTCTGAGCCCTCAGAGGTGAGATGTCTCTCTCTGGCCTAGTCTGAGCACTCAGAGGTGAGATGTCTCTCTCTGGCCTAGTCTGACCTCAGAGGTGAGATGTCTCTCTCTGGCCTAGTCTGAGCCCTCAGAGGTGAGATGTCTCTCTCTGGCCTAGTCTGAGCCCTCAGAGGTGAGATGTCTCTCTCTGGCCTAGTCTGAGCCCTCAGAGGTGAGATGTCTCTCTCTGGCCTAGTCTGCATTGAGCTACACAAGAGCTGTTTGATAACTTTCTCCTGAGAGAGAGAGGCAGTCATTGTCACCAAACACAGACTGACTCTTTTTCATGTTTAGAAAAGCCCAAAGCCCAAATGACGAAGGTGTGCCTGTACTAAACTGTCACAATAAAGATTTTCTTAGATTTTGTAAACTGTTTTCTCAAGTGTTTCACAGTCAGTAAAGCTGAATGTTGACATAAAGTTTAGTTCCCCTCTCTTTGAAGACATTGGTTCTAGTTTAGTCCCCTTCTCTTTGAAGACATTGGTTCCAGGTGTTGAGCTATTTGCATCTGTGAAGTCATATTCAGTCTTATTTTATCAGTTTTACCCCTGAGCTAAGATGCAAGCTGCATTTATCAACTGAGAAAAGCTCAGGTACTAATTGTGATGTGGGATTTGTGAACTTCTCAACAGTGGAAAATAACACTCAAGCATTGTTCTGATAGTGTTGGAGAAGAAAGACTGTCTTGCTTTACAAATGTCTGTGACCTTGACTTTGACCTTGACTTTGAGTTCCCACTAAAGGCAGAAATACAAAGACTGGCTGCTTGCAGGCTGCAGTCTAATCTGCAATAAGTAACAACGGCATGGAAAAGAGAACATAAATAAGGTTACCGTACGTAAATTATCCTCAGTTTCCTTCAGGATAAATAAAGTATCTCTATCTGTCTATCTATGAATTACCCGTTAATGACAAGGTTCGCATAATGCATGCGTTCATCTGCATGCATGTGTAAGATAAGAGATTGGATCTTCAATTCAAGTCACTGTGCTCTACACTGAGCTCTTGTTTGGATTGCCTGTGCCCTGTGTACCAGACCTGCTCGATCCACTCAGTCTCACTCGTGGCTGAATGACTCTCTTCGCTCAGTGCACATCAACCTCAGAGCTGCTGAGTGGAAATGGCACAAAACAAATAATCCATCTGATCTCACACAGTTCCAGGATCTGCTATCATCCTTTGGCTTTTTACCAGATTCACAAAGCCACTGACATCTGGAAACTCTTCACCTCTTCCACCTTCAAATCTCTACTAACCCACCTAAGGAAGGGGGGGCGGGGTGGGGGGAGTCCCTTCTTTCACAGGGAGACAGTGTTGTATATGTATACATGCGAGATGTGTACGTCTATGATGCATAAGTGTGTATATGATGTATATGTGAGATGTGTATATGTGGGATATGTGAGATGTGTATATGATGTATATGTGTATGTGTAAGATGTGTATATGATGTATATGTGGGATATGTTATGTTATATGTTATATATTTATGATGTTTCTATGCTGCCTTAATTTCCTCTGGGATTAATAAAGTAACTCTACTCTACTCAGCTCTACTCTACTCTACTCTACCTTCACTCTACTCTACTCTACTCTACCTCCACTCTACTCTACTCTACTCAGCTCTACTCTACTCTACTCTACCTCCACCTCCTGCAACCAACCTCACAGTTGGCGTCTTTGCTCCATTTTTTACTGACAAAGCAATTAGTTGCCAGTTCTGTGACCCACCTACACAATCCCTGTCTTACAGGGTTTCACAGGTCTTCCCCTAAGCTTTTTCACAGATTCTTCTTCTGAGCTTCTCTAAACCTGATTGTTCTACATTCACTTCTCTCTCAGAGGATGAGGTGTCTAAGCTTCTTACAGGCAGCCGTCCTACTTGCCCACTAGACCCTATTCAAACCACCCTTCTACAGGCCATAGCTCCTACCATTGTGACAGCAACCACACATGCGGTCAATAAGCTTCACTAACTATGGGTACATTTCCCAGCACCTTCAAACAAGCCCAGGTAACACCGCTGCTCAAAAAAACCTCCCTTGCTCCCACTCAAGTGGAGGACTACCGGCCTGTCTCTCTTCTTCCTTTATTTAACGAACCATCTTCAAACAGGTCACAAAATTTCTCTCTCTGCACAACCTGATTCCTTGATTCCATCCAATCTGGCTTCAAAAGTGGCCACTCCACTGAAATGGTGCTTGTTTCTGTGATGGAAGCCTTAAAAAAAGCCAAAGCCCTGGTTTGAATCCTGTCTTACTGGGAGATCACTCAATGTGTCATGACTTGGGCAAACATCTGCCCTACACCACCTCACCACAGGGGTGCCCGAAGGCTCAGTGCTGGTTCCCCTTCTCTTTGCCAGGTATACAACCTCACTGGGTCTGATCGTCCACTGCCATGGCTTCTCCAATTACTGCTATGCTGATGACACCCAGCTCTATCTGTCCTTTCCTCTTGGTGACTCCACAGTGTCAACACAGATCTCTGACTGTCTTTCTGACATATCTGCATGGATGAAAGAACATCACCTTCAATTAAACTTCTCCAAGACTGAACTGCTGGTCCTCCCAGCCAAGCAAACCATACATCACAACATCAGCATTACAGTACATTACAGGACTGTTGCTCCCACCAAAGTTGCAAAAAAACCTGGGCATCATGATTGATGACCAAATGACCTTTGCTGATCACGTCGCCTCTGTAATTCAGTCTTGTCAGTTTTCTCTATTCAACATAAGGAAGATCAGGCAATACCTAACCCAACATGCAACCCAACTCCAGGTGCAGACCTTGGTTTTCTTTCACCTTGACTATTGCAATGCCCTCCTAACGGGTCTTCTACACTGTGCTGTGAGACCCAGAATGCAGCTGCTTGTCTGGTTTTCAACCAGCCAAAAAGAGCATGTCACACCTCTGTGCATCAACACCTCAAGCAGCATCAAGCACAAAGACACTCATCTCCACCATCTTTTTCAAAACAACAAACTCACCACATTCCAACTATTAGGTCAGAAGTATGGCATCAGGAAAGGTCAATACCTTCAATACTTGATATTAAAATCTGTCCTTAAATCCAAATTCAGTATACCTGACAATGAATTACCTTCACCCCGCTCGTGGAAGAAATTAATCAAACCATAGACACTACTACCTCTATCCTGATTGAAGCCTGGAATAAGGATTTAACACTCACCCCTGAATAATGATTTAAAACTCACCCCTGAATAAGGATTTAACACTCACCCCTGATCCCGAGCTCTGGACACAAATCTGTACGAACACCTTCACTATGTCTTACAACACTAACTTACAATGAATACAGTACAAAGTACTTCACAGAGCACATATCACCCAACACAGAAGGCATAAAATGGGACTACTCACATCTGACACTTGCACACATTGCACAATTGACCTACACTCCACCTAGTCCAGTCCACCAACACTCCACCTAGTCCAGTCCACCAACACTCCACCTCGTCCAGTCCACCAACACTTTTGGAAAACTGACACTCTCTATTGTCACACATACTGAGTTGTGGCATTTCAGTATCTCTATTCTTCTGTTTACTGTGTGACCTTTCAGGGGGTTTGGATCAGATCAGTGCATAAATAGGCGTGTCGTTGATGTGCTTGGCTGTAGTAGATCAGCAGAAGCACTAGGTGGCGCTAGAGTGGCTTGTACTGAAATAAGCTTGGTGCACCTGTATTGAAGTTGATTTTCTCCGAAGTGGAGTAATATTATACTATCATAACATTTTCCTTTAATGGGCAGGAGGGTTTGGAGATCATGATAGCGTGTCCGAAATGTACATCCATTGCTCAGAAAGAAAGGTTTTTAAATATTCTGTGAGATTCTGGGGTTCTGCTAATAGACCTCAGTGTCACAAAGCATGCCTCTGCACTGCATGATGGGGGATTAGTAGCTCCTCGTGCCCCCCTGTCTACACACACGCGCATGCAGATACAGACGTCAAGTCTGGTTAACGTCCCCAAAATACGAGGGTGGGGTTGGTGTGAGGGAAAATCGAGGATAAGTAGTGGTCGATTTATTTTAGAGAAATTTGCAATAACAATAATAGTTCGCAAGGTAAGCCTGAATAAAACGCTTAAAACTATATGCACTTCTCCCAGATGACCTCACGCTGTGTGTTCCTGACGATGTTTTTAAGTCGCTTGTCTCCTCCTTTCATTCGTTACGTCACGTATGTCGGGCTATGTCTGTCTGTCTTTTATGTTGTTTTGTCACATCTGTTCACTCATAATGTCATGTCTGTCGGTCCGTCCATTGTCAAGAACCTGGACAATCAGCTCTTTTTTCAGTTTTTTGTTTGTTTTTGTTTAACTGTCAGATAGCCTATCAGGTGGGTTGAATTCATTTCATAAATGAAATGTCTTCACTGCATTTCGAAATAAAAATAAAATTGTCCTCCGAAGAGGCGGTGGTGGTTTTCAGACTCGTTTTGTGAAGGCATGCCTCAAATGTCACACATAGTTGGCCCGACATGTGGCATCAATGCCCGCCACACGGTGGCAGCATAAGGCAAGAGAGGCGAGCGCGGCTCCGGAGGATGTTAACCTTTTCTTCCTGTGTGAACGGCGCGTCGCCGCCGCCGCAGCAGCAGCAGCAGCTAGCCAGCAGTGCGCGTGAGATCACGGGGCTGAAAGCAGAGCGCGCGCGCGGCAGGCAGCGGTTTTATGATGCCCGCCCCCCAAGCTGCCCAGACCGTGAGACGATGTTTATTGTGTTGCGGCCAACGTTTCATCTTGTTTACTGGGTCATAATCTAATTATTAGTTTCTGTCAGTTTGCATTGTTTCCGTCTGCTTTTGTTTTGACGAGCGAGCAAGCCTGTCTTGTGATTGTTCTCGCTCCATTCTCATGGCGGACACTAAAATTATTTACCACATAGACGAGGAGGAAACTCCTTATTTAATCAAATTAGCAATCGCACCTGACAAAGTCACGTTGGCGGAATTTAAAAATGTTCTCAGCAACCGTTCAGTCAACAGCTACAAATTCTTTTTCAAATCCATGGATCAAGATTTTGGGTAAGTACCTGGCTCGCAGCTGCTCCGTTCTCACAGTGTCGCTCTTTGTGTAGGTGATTTGTAAATGTCGCCTAATTAGAGAAACACGTTCATTTATGTCTATGACAGTTAGCCTAGCTGTGTGTGCCTGCGGTTGTCCTTCATAAGGCTGTGAGTACTGACAGAAAGAAAGCGACTGGTCATCAGCAGCACTGGAGCCCTAAGTAGCCTCTCAGCACCTGCTCTCGACAGTGCCTGACATCACGTGTGCCTCAGGCGAACAGACACCTCGATTACAGGCGACCCTTTGGTTGATTCCGAAATACAATCCTACATTGGTGTGCATACACACTACTCGAATGGGACTACTGACTTTAAAGGTAGGCTAGTTCATCATAGTTAAAATCCTTTAACACCCTTTGGCATTTCAGAAAACAGCCCTTGTAAAGTGATGAGTTGACACAAGACACGAGAGAGTGTAGGCTACTGTATCTGTCATTGGCATGTCAGAGTTCATTTGAACAGATTATCCAGAGTCCAGACCAGTGGCCGAGACAGACAGACATCCCTCCACCGCGAGAGCCAGTATTGGCTGATAAAGAAAGCTTGAACTTTTTTGCAATGACAGCTGACAAGACCACTAAGCTGACAAGACATCACTTTTTGGGTGCCGCCTCTCCTGAATCCCATTCTTTAGTCTCCGGTAATGGTCAGCCTTCCCGCCAGTGGCCCGGCAGCTGGTTGACACAGCAGGTTATTTACGATTACAATTGAATTACAATTTCACAGCACGCTGCTACCGTAGTGTTTGCGAGTTGGGATTTCGAGATATTTACTATTACAGTTGATTTACAACTGAATTATTGTCCAAGAGGTCGTGGTGTGGAATTTCTCAAGACGCAGTAGTGGAGTTGCACGCCGCATGAAGCTTACCAGTGTCCAGTGAGGCTTACCTGGTTACCTAGGGTTACCATGAGGCTTACCTGGTTACCTAGGGTTACCATGAGGCTTACCTGGTTACCTAGGGTTACCATGAGGCTTACCTGGTTACCTAGGGTTACCATGAGGCTTACCTGGTTGTCAGTGTCACCATGAGGCTTACCTGGCTGTCAGTGTCACCATGAGGCTTACCTGGCTGTTAGTGTCACCTAGGTTTGTCAGGTGATCTGAGAACTGAGATGTGTTAAAGGTTGCTGGGCAACGACAGCTATGTGTGAGCAGTGATGGGTGCACGTATGTGGCGAGGCTCCGGGTGGCAGTGCTGCTTCAGGGCACGTTGCGTCGAGACACAAGATTGTTTCACACCCACGCGGCAGTAATCTTCACCTGGTGCAGGCCGGCCGCAGGGGAGGGGAGACATGGGACAGGACAGCTGCGTAACGTGGGAGGGCGAGTCGCCTGCCGAGGGGACGGAGCAGCCTGCACAGCAGCTCAGTTTGAGGAGGCCTGCAGTGTTGTGGATAAATGTTTACTGATGACCACATCAAAGTAGGTCTGGACATGAGGCCTTGACTACATTTCCCTGCTGACCTGCTGCCACTGGGTGTGAATAGTGAATAAGTGGAGATGGTGTTAAGGAATAGTGTATGTGTTTGGTCTTACTGAATAGTGTATGTGTATGTGTTTGGTCTTAGTGAATAGTGTATGTGTTTGGTCTTAGTGAATAGTGTATGTGTATGTGTTTGGTCTTAGTGAATAGTGTATGTGTTTGGTCTTAGTGAATAGTGTATGTGTTTGGTCTTAGTGAATAGTGTATGTGTTTGGTCTTAGTGAATAGTGTATGTGTTTGGTCTTAGTGAATAGTGTATGTGTATGTGTTTGGTCTTAGTGAATAGTGTATGTGTTTGGTCTTAGTGAATAGTGTATGTGTATGTGTTTGGTCTTAGTGAATAGTGTATGTGTATGTGTTTGGTCTTAGTGAATAGTGTATGTGTTTGGTCTTAGTGAATAGTGTATGTGTATGTGTTTGGTCTTAGTGAATAGTGTATGTGTTTGGTCTTAGTGAATAGTGTATGTGTATGTGTTTGGTCTTAGTGAATAGTGTATGTGTTTGGTCTTAGTGAATAGTGTATGTGTATGTGTATGTGTTTGGTCTTAGTGAATAGTGTATGTGTATGTGTTTGGTCTTAGTGAATAGTGTATGTGTTTGGTCTTAGTGAATAGTGTATGTGTATGTGTTTGGTCTTAGTGAATAGTGTATGTGTTTGGTCTTAGTGAATAGTGCATGTGTTTGGTCTTAGTGAATAGTGTATGTGTTTGGTCTTAGTGAATAGTGTGTGTGTTTGGTCTTAGTGAATAGTGTATGTGTTTGGTCTCAGTGAATAGTGTGTGTGTTTGGTCTTATGAATGTGTATGTGTTTGGTCTTTGGTTATGTGTATGTCTTAGTGAATAGTGTATGTGTATGTGTGGTCTTAGTGAATAGTGTATGTGTATGTGTTTGGTCTTAGTGAATAGTGTATGTGTTTGGTCTTAGTGAATAGTGTATGTGCTTGGTCTCAGTGAATAGGTTATGTGTATGTGTTTGGCCTTAGTGAATAGTGTATGTGTTTGGTCTTAGTGAATAGTGTATGTGTTTGGTTTAAGTGAATAGTGTATGTGTTTGGCCTTAGTGAATAGTGTATGTGTTTGGCCTTAGTGAATAGTGTATGTGTTTGGTCTTAGTGAATAGTGTATGTTTATGTGTTTGGTCTTAGTGAATAGTGTATGTTTATGTGTTTGGTCTTAGTGAATAGTGTATGTGTTTGGCCTTAGTGAATAGTGTATGTGTTTGGTCTTAGTGAATAGTGTATGTGTTTGGTCTTAGTAAATAGTGTATATGTTTGGTCTTAGTGAATAGTGTATGTGTTTGGTCTTAGTAAATAGTGTGTGTGTTTGGTTTTAGTGAATAGTGTATGTGTTTGGTCTTAGTGAATATGTTATGTGTTTGGTCTTAGTGAATAGTGTATGTGTTTGGTCTTAGTGAATAGTGTATGTGTTTGGTCTTAGTGAATAGTGTATGTGTATGTGTTTGGTCTTAGTGAATAGTGTATGTTTATGTGTTTGGTCTTAGTGAATAGTGTATGTGTTTGGCCTTAGTGAATAGTGTATGTGTTTGGTCTTAGTGAATAGTGTATGTGTTTGGTCTTAGTAAATAGTTTATATGTTTGGTCTTAGTGAATAGTGTATGTGTTTGGCCTTAGTGAATAGTGTATGTGTTTGGTCTTAGTAAATAGTGTGTGTGTTTGGTTTTAGTGAATAGTGTATGTGTTTGGTCTTAGTGAATATGTTATGTGTTTGGTCTTAGTGAATAGTGTATGTGTTTGGTCTTAGTGAATAGTGTATGTGTTTGGTCTTAGTGAATAGTGTATGTGTTTGGTCTTAGTGAATAGTGTATGTGTTTGGTCTTAGTGAATAGTGTATGTGTATGTGTTTGGCCTTAGTGAATAGTGTATGTGTATGTGTTTGGCCTTAGTGAATAGTGTATGTGTATGTGTTTGGCCTTAGTGAATAGTGTATGTGTATGTGTTTGGCCTTAGTGAATAGTGTATGTGTATGTGTTTGGCCTTAGTGAATAGTGTATGTGTATGTGTTTGGCCTTAGTGAATAGTGTATGTGTATGTGTTTGGCCTTAGTGAATAGTGTATGTGTATGTGTTTGGCCTTAGTGAATAGTGTATGTGTATGTGTTTGGCCTTAGTGAATAGTGTATGTGTATGTGTTTGGCCTTAGTGAATAGTGTATGTGTATGTGTTTGGCCTTAGTGAATAGTGTATGTGTATGTGTTTGGCCTTAGTGAATAGTGTATGTGTATGTGTTTGGTCTTAGTGAATAGTGTATGTCTTTGGCCTTAGTGAATAGTGTATGTGTATGTGTATGGCCTTAGTGAATAGGGTATTTTGCAAACCAAAGAATAGGAATTGCCAATGATTTTCGCAGCATTGCGTTGACTGACAAGAATTTTGGTTTCATCCAGTTTCAGTTTTGTTTTCATCCATCTCTGGTGTGTGTGCGTGTAAAGTTTGGCACTGGGACAACCTGTGGTGAGAAGGCTCAGTCTGTCTGCTCGTGAATCTCTCTGGACCTGTTATTTTCATCAGGTCATCATTGACTCACTCAAACCAAACATACTGCCAACAGCTAGACAGTGGGCGTGACTGCACATGCAGTGGGCGTGACTGCACATACAGTGGGCGTGACTGCACATACAGTGGGCGTGGCTCTGCACATATCAAGAACTGATTCTGTGTCCCGTGTCCTAACAGAGCAGACTCCTCTGTTGTCAGGAGAGGACACACATTTTGTGAACACACCTTTAAGTCAAACAGAGGCTCAGGCATACTGGCAACAGGCGTCCCTTCAGTGGGCCAGTAGGTGGCATCGCTCAGTTCCACCTGCATCCTGACTGTAGCCTCATCAGGACCACAGCCAGCTCCCAGGATACAAATACATCAGCACCACAGCCAGCTCCCAAACTACACACACATCAGGACCATCAGCACCACGGCCAGCTCCCAGGCTACACACACATCAGGACCATCAGCACCACGGCCAGCTCCCAGGCTACACGCACATCAGCACCACGGCCAGCTCCCAGGCTACACGTACATCAGCACCACGGCCAGCTCCCAGGCTACACGTACATCAGCACCACGGCCAGCTCCCAGGCTACACGTACATCAGCACCACGGCCAGCTCCCAGGCTGCATGTACATCAGCACCACGGCCAGCTCCCAGGCTACATGTACATGTACGTTTTACTGCTGCTCCACCCCTCTCCCCCACCTCCTCTCTGCCCCTAAAACATTCAGGACTCTGAAGTTGCTGTACAGGGCATTTTGGCACCATTACAACACATCGTTTTGCTCTTTCATTTTGCACATCATTCTGCATCATCACAACACATCAGACAGAATGAGTTTTTTTTGCTGCTTGTGAAATTCTTGTGTTTTTGTCTTGTGAAATTGTTGCTTGTTAGGAAGTGTCTCTTCTCTCTGTTTTGCAGTTTAGTGTTGAGTGTTAGGAATGACGTCCTTATATGTTGTGACTTTTTACTTCACTGAGGGACAGCGAGAAACGTACTTTAGATTCCTCTGTATGTCTGGTGCATGTGGAGAAAGTGACTATAAAGCCTTTGACTTTACTGTAGCTCCAAAGAATTGGAGGTTTGGGTTGAGAATTGTTCAGTGTCCCAAAGCCCTGACCAGTACATGACTGCTGCCCGTGACGCCCCTCTAACTGACAGCACCTCTCACTTCAACAACACTCAACACACACACAGCACCTCTCACTTCAACACTCAACACACACACAGCACCTCTCACTTCAACACTCAACACACACACAGCACCTCTCACTTCAACAACACTCAACACACACACAGCACCTCTCACTTCAACACTCAACACACACACAGCACCTCTGACTTCAACACTCAACACACACACAGCACCTCTCACTTCAACACTCAACACACACACAGCACCTCTCACTTCAACACTCAACACACACACAGCACCTCTCACTTCAACACTCAACACACACACAGCACCTCTCACTTCAACAACACTCAACACACACACAGCACCTCTCACTTCAACAACACTCAACACACACACAGCACCTCTCACTTCAACAACACTCAACACACACACAGCACCTCTCACTTCAACACTCAACACA
Source organism: Tenualosa thibaudeaui (assembly GCA_027481765.1). Taxonomy (NCBI): domain Eukaryota; kingdom Metazoa; phylum Chordata; class Actinopteri; order Clupeiformes; family Clupeidae; genus Tenualosa; species Tenualosa thibaudeaui. The sequence goes on along the minus strand of JAIFZK010000143.1, from coordinate 665,458 downwards.
CACACAGCACCTCTCACTTCAACAACACTCAACACACACACAGCACCTCTCACTTCAACACTCAACACACACACACAGCACCTCTCACTTCAACACTCAACACACACACACAGCACCTCTCACTTCAACAACACTCAACACACACACAGCACCTCTGACTTCAACAACACTCAACACACACACAGCACCTCTCACTTCAACACTCAACACACACACACAGCACCTCTCACTTCAACAACACTCAACACACACACAGCACCTCTCACTTCAACACTCAACACACACACAGCACCTCTCACTTCAACACTCAACACACACACAGCACCTCTCACTTCAACACTCAACACACACACAGCACCTCTCACTTCAACACTCAACACACACACAGCACCTCTCACTTCAACACTCAACACACACACAGCACCTCTCACTTCAACACTCAACACACACACAGCACC
>JAIFZK010000143.1:640000-650000 GCA_027481765.1 Tenualosa thibaudeaui | reverse complement strand
GAACCTGTTTGAAGATGAAGGGTCCTGGGGGGGTCCAAAGACCTAGGGGGGATGTGATAGCCACCGTTTTAACTAAATTAAATTAGTTTTCAGTTAATTGCCCTTTTCACTAGTGGTGTCACTGATAGAGGGCGCCGTTGAGCACAACGTGAGATGCTAACGTGAGAGGCCCAGCTCAAAATGAAACGGTCAAGAAGAAGTGCGGTGTGGGAGTATTTTAAGCTCATTAATTCTGACAAAGAAGCCAAATGACTCTGTGTGTTGCTGCATTTAAATACAACAGTTCACTGAGTTACCACCTCAACAGCGTGCAAGCAGCTGTGCTTCATGGACCGAGTGCATCAGAACAACCTACAGTCACAGCACTGATGGGAAGGAGAGCAGGTGATGGTAGGAGAGCAGAGGGCATTACTGACAGGATATGCAACATGATTGAGAAAGATTTGATGCCAATCAGTGCAGTTGACAACAAAGGATTTCGAGAGTTCCTAGAGCCAGGGTACAATATTCCTTGGAGAGTGACTATAACTTAAGTTCCTAGAACCAGGGTACAATATTCCTTGGAGAGTGACTATAACTTAAGTTCCTAGAACCAGGGTACAATATTCCTTGGAGAGTGACTATAACTTAAGTTCCTAGAACCAGGGTACAATATTCCTTGGAGAGTGACTATAACTTAAGTTCCTAGAACCAGGGTACAATATTCCTTGGAGAGTGACTATAACTACCCGCCTGGAAGCCCGCTACCAAAAGAAGAAGGATGAGCTAAAAACAATGTTGACCATGGCGACTGTGGCTCTGACTTCAGAGACATACTTCCACTATGACTCTACTCCTGGGTGAAACCTATACCACCTCCAGCAACAGTGACATGGAGAATGAAGTGGACATGTTTCTAAAGGAACAAAGTGGACATGTTTCTAAAGGACCCTCCTGTACTTCTTGACTCAGATCCCACAGAATGGTGGAAAGTCAAAGAAGGAAGGTTTCCAGGGCTGGCAAATCTAGCACATGCCAGGCATATGATTCTCATCTGAAGGCGTATTCTCAGCAGCTGGCCTCACTGTAAACAGACTGCGTACACGCCTTACTCCTGACCATGTTAATTTGCTTATATTCTTGAACAAAAATATATGGCTCCAGGTCATACATATGCTATGCGGTGCATAAACACATTCAGACAGGAACAGGTAACATATCTTAATTTGATTGTTCTAAGATAGGCCCTGTAATTTTCTTCTGGGATAGTTTATATTGTTTTCAGTGAGCCTTTACTGTAATCCTTCTCAGATTAAGGGAGATAAATGCTGATGTTTTAAGATTTCTTCATAACATATAGGCTACAGGTAAATAATATTCTATTAAATATCTATTCAAAATGTCTTCTTTCTTCTTATGTTTCTAATAAATAAATGTTTCAAATGCTACAAATGAGCCGGTCCACATTTATTAGCCATAATTTCTATAAAGACTATTTTGTTATAAAACATCAATGCATTTGTCTGCACCTTATAGTACAATAAATCCTTCATTCAGTATTTTAACTGTTTAGCTTATATTCAGTATTTTAACTGTTTAGCTTCTATTCTTATAGACCCTATAGATCGAAACACTGAAATTCAGGGAAAAATCAACGCTTATCAATTAATTGTTAATCGATCGACAAGGTCAGTCAACTAATGATTAATGAATTTATCGATAATTTGCATCTCTAGTGTGTAGTTTGGATAACTAGTGACAATGTGATTTGTGTTGTCTAGGGAATGTTATGGTGTGTGTTGATTAGATAACTGTAGTGATATGGTGTATGCTGTGTCTTTATGTGTGTGTGTGTGTGTGTGTGTGTGTGTGTTGTACAGGTAAATGATGTGAACTTTGAGAATATGAGTAATGATGATGCAGTCAGAGTCCTCCGAGAAATCGTCTCCAAGCCTGGGTAAGCACACACACACACACACACAGTCAGAATACACAGTCGCTCACTCATTGTGCAGGACATCTGTGTTGTGTAGCCTTGGTACATACACACACACATACACACACACACACACACACACACACATACACAAACACCATGTAGCCTTGACCCAGTATTATGATACAGATCAGACTGTACGGTTTCCATAATACCCTGTCTAACAGACACACAACTACAGATGTACACATCACACACACACACACACACATACACACACACACTCATTTGTCCTGTGAGATATACCTCTAAAGGACACAATGCAGCTGAAGACATGGGAGATGGAAGTCATTTTAATGTGTGTGTGTGTGTGTATTTATTTAATTCATTTAATTCTTGCAGACCCATCAGCCTAACGGTGGCTAAATGCTGGGACCCTTCCCCCCGTAGTTACTTTACCATACCTCGCAGTAAGTACACACAGTCAACCATTCAGGAACACACACACACAGTAAATTAATACATGTTAATGATGAAATGTATGAAATGTTTATGTGGATATGTATGAAGTTCTGCTCTTCTAAAATCATATTCAGAAAATAACATTTCTGTGTGTGTGTTTGTAGCTGAACCGGTACGGCCTATAGACCCAGCTGCCTGGATCTCTCACACCACAGCACTGACCGGCTCCTTCCCTCAATATGGTACACACACACACACACAGACACACACACACGCACACACACACACACACACATGCACACACACACACAGACACATACACACACACACAAACACATACATACACAAACACACACACACACACAAACACATACATACACAAACACACACACAAACACATACTTACACAATCATAGTTGATGATCATGATAACGGGGCCATTTTGAATACTCCAGGTTGGGCCTTTACTTGGGAAACTCTACTCTTGACATGGGATCTGACTCTTGAACATAAAGCTAGCGCACCCATACACATAGAGGGTTAGCATAGGGCTAGCGCAGCTGTACACATGCAGGATTAGCATAGGGCTAGGGCTAGCACACCTCCACGCATAGAGGGTTACCTAGGGCTTGCCAAGCCATATGCATAGAGGATTAGTGAAAGGCTAGGGCTAGTACACCCATATGCATAAAGGGTTAGCATAGGGCTAACGCACCCGTATGCATAGAGGATTAGCGTAGGGCTAGCGCTCCCGTATTTATAGAGGATTAGCGTAGGGCTAGCGCTCCCGTATGCATAGAGGATTAGTGTAGGGCTAGCACTTTTGTATGTATAGATGATTAGCGTAGGGCTAGCGCACCCGTATGCATAGAGGATTAGTGTAGGGCTAGCGCTCCCGTATGCATAGAGGATTAGCGTAGGGCTAGCACTTTTGTATGTATAGAGGATTAGCATACAGCTAGGGCTAGCGCACCCGCATGCATAGAGGGTTAGCGTAGGGCTAGCGCACCTGTACGAATATAGAAAGTTAGCATAGGGCTAGGGCTAAAGCACCCATATGTTTATACAGGATTAGTGTAGGCCTAGCGCACCCGTACACATATACATGAAGAGGGTTAGCCTAGGGGTTGGGACCCATACACATATAGAGGCTCAGCGTAGGTTTAGGCATAGGCCTTTTACAAATAGTCTCTCTTATCTTCTTCCACTATCCACTTTACCTTAACCTTGATGGAAAAGATCATGGAGTCAAGGAAAGACATAAAGATGAATTCATGAGTCAAGAGGATGTATGCAACTGGACTTCTTCTTTGGAGCTTGAAGACATTTCACCTTTCATCCAAAAGGCTTCTATAGTTCTGACCCAATGGTGGAGAACCAGGAGGTATATCTCTGGACCACTGTGGGTGGACCTGTGATCTGTAGGCCACACCCCTCATCATGTGGCAATGGGTCACATTAACACAAGTTCATTTGAGTCATTATGAGCACAGGATCCAGGATCCCTGAGGATGCTGTGCGCCTGGCATAGACATCCCTTCTTATGGACGTCCTCAATAGCAGGGAGTGAAGTCTTTGTGATACGTTGGGCGGTTTTCATCACCTGCTGATGATACAGCACACAGCCCTGAGGTGCACCAGTGTTGAGTGTGATGGAGGTGGAGCTGTTGTGGCCTGATGTAACATGACTGTGTTGAATGCTGAAGGGTAGCCTCAAGTTCTTAGTGCCTTTTTGATGTGTGTGTGCTCCTTTTCTTTTCCTCCTGTTTTGGATGGGATGCTGTCCGTGTTGTAAGGGCCTGATGATGCCCAGTTTGTGATCCAAGAGTAGGTATTGGTCGGTGTATTTGGGTCTCCTGTAGATCTCTGTGACAAGGCCTCCATCATTCTCAACAACTACCTCACAATCTAGAAATGGTAGTTTTCCATATTTCCTGTGTCATCTGCTACATGCCATTCTGCCTTGAGATCCCATCCCAGGATGTTTAACTGCTCTTCAACATCAGAGCAGTTCACACTCTCTGGATCCTGTGATGATAATGACTCTCAGTCCAATTCACGCATTACCTTATGTTAATGGTGACCCATGTGACTCATTGTCAGATGATGAGGGGTGTGGTCTACAGATCATAACTCCACCCACAATGCTCCAGAGATATACCTCCTGGTTCTTCACCATCAGGTCAGAACTGAAGAAGCCTTTTGGATGAAAGGTGAAATATCTCCAAGCTCCAAAAAAGGAAGTCCAGTTGCATACTTCTTGACTCATGAATTCATCTTTATGTCTTTCCTTGACCCCATAATGTTTTCTATCAAGGTTAAGGATAAAGTGGATAGAGGGTACGTCTTGTACACCCACACACATATAGAGGGTTAATGTAGGGCTAGTACACCCATACATATATAGAGGGTTAGCATAAGGCTAGTACACCCATACATATATAGAGGGTTAGCATAAGGCTAGTACACCCATACACATATAGAGGGTTAGCATAAGGCTAGTACCTCTTATAGTATCTTCTTAATGAATCACCTTATATGAGATTGACTTTGCAGACACCAGAATAATGAATATCAGAATAATGTTGTGTGTGTGTGTGTGTGTTTTGAAGAGTTTGACGACCTGCCCCTAACAGCGGGGAAGACTGACATGGCAACTATCATAAAGGTGATGCAACTACCTGGGTCTGGTCTGGAGATACGAGACCGCATGTGGCTCAAGATCACCATAGGCAACGCCGCCATAGGTCAGTGTGTGTGTGTGTGTGTGTGTGTGTGTGTCTGTGGCTCAAGATCACCATAGGCAACGCCGCCATAGGTCAGTGTGTGTGTGTGTGTGTGTGTGTGTGGCTCAAGATCACCATAGGCAACGCCGCCATAGGTCAGTGCGTGTGTGTGTGTGTGTGTGTGTGGCTCAAGATCACCATAGGCAACGCCGCCATAGGTCAGTGCGTGTGTGTGTGTGTGTGCACGCATGTGACTCAACATCACCATCAACAACGCCGCCATAGGTCAGTGTGTGTGTGTGCGCACACGCATGTGGCTGAAGATAAAATAATTGTGTGTGTGTGTGTGTGTGTGTGTGTGTGTGTCTTTGTGCGTGCATGTCTCTGTGTGTTTCGTGTGTGTGTGTGTGTAGGAGCTGAGGTAGTGGACTGGTTGTACTCTCGAGTGGAGGGCTTTAAAGATCGACGTGAAGCTCGTAAATACGCCAGCAGCCTGCTGAAGCACGGCTTCCTCCGACACACCGTCAACAAGATTACTTTCTCAGAGCAGTGTTATTACACCTTTGGGGACCTGTGTCACAGTAAGTGCACACACACACACGCACACACACACACACACACACAAACACAAAACTTTATCGAACCAACAGTCGTTGACAGTGGTTGCCAATGATCAAGCACATGATTACTAATCGTTCTTTATTATTACTGTTATTAGTTATTCTGTAAACGTGTTCTATACACTCTGTGCATTACGCTGTGTCCTAACGTCAACCTAACGTCAATTAAGGATGATTTTGATTTGAAGTTCTATCGCCCAGCCCTTAGTCATGATAAAAATCAATATCAGTCAACACAGAAAAGTATATCATGATCAAATTTTTGGCCTACATACACACACACATTCACAGTCACTCACAAGTATGGAGCTAAAACTAACTTTGAGATTTTCAGTTCTCATGTGGGAAAAGCACCCAAGTAAATGGACTGCATTTATATAGCGCTTTTCTACTCCTACGAACACTCAAAGCTTTACAACATAAGCCTCACATTCACCCATATGCATCCACACACTGGTGGCAGAGGCTGCCATGCAAGGTGCCAACCTGCCACCGGGAGCAATTAGGGGTTCAGTATCTTGCTCAAGGACCCTTTAATAGGACCAGGTGGAGCAGGGCTCGAACCTGCACCTCGACGTACACGGCCCAGGTATTTTATGGAGGTGACGTACACAGGTCAGGTATTTTAAGGTGGAGACGTACACTGGTCAGGTATTTTAAGGTGGAGACGTACACAGGTCAGGTATTTTAAGGTGGAGACGTACACAGGTCAGGTATTTTAAGGTGGAGACGTACACAGGTCATGAAGAGGAAGAAAAGGCCATGTTGAACTTCACCCTCCCTCTGTGTCTCTGTCCTCAGACCTGGCCTCTCTGAGTCTGAATGAAGGTTGTGGTAGTGGGGGTGTCCCAGCTCAGGACAGGCTGGCCCCTCTGCCGCCTCCTTCCACCAACCCCTGGCCCCTGGGGGGGCAACCCTTCCCCTACCCCCCCTACTCCACAGCGCCCCCTACCTTCCCCCCAGGATGCAGCTTCCACAGCGCCAGCCCAGGCAGCCACAACAGTGAGGGTAAGGATCTGTGTGTGTGTGTGTGTGTGTGTGTGTGTGTGTGTGTGTGTGTGTGTGAGAGAGAGAGAAAGAGGGCAGGAGGATGGAAACAGAGGACACCCTGACTGGTCGCGTAACTGCACACGTGTGTGTGTGTGTGTGTGTGTGTGTGTGTGTGTTTGGGGAGGGGGGGATAAGACACCTCAGCTCATCTGACAGCTGTTAATTCATTCATTTGTTCATCCTCACTCACATTTCTCTGTATCCTTTCCTTCTCTTCTTCTCCTTCTCTCTCTCTCTCTCTCTCTCTATATATATATATACATATATATATATATATATATAAATGGTACGGTACACATATTCATCATTAATTAGCAGCTTATTAGCATGCAAATTAGCAACATACTAGCCATTTGTTAGTCATTACAAATCACTTATTAATACCTTATTCTGTATGAGCTTATTCCACCCATAGTAAACCATAGAATTCATAGTTAGTAAGTTAGTTGTTGTAGATGAATTATGATCTTAATATGCTTTGGTTATGAGGCTGTAGTACAACAGGAACAGTTATTCTCCTCCAATAATATTTAGAAAAGATGGTCATTGAAGAAAAAAAACAAAACTACGAGTGCCTAATAGTGTCCAAATAAGATATAATAATTACTGAGCAAATTACTGAGCAAACTATATAGAGATCATAATTCATATACAACAACTAGCTTACTTACTATGAATGAGCAATAATTAGGAGTTTATATTGGGAATGAATGAGCAGTAATTAGGAGTTTATATTGGTTTATATTAATTTGCATGGTAATAAGTAATACTGGTGAATATGTGTACCCTAATCTAAAGTATTATCATATATATATATACACACACACACATGCATGGTATGTGCATATGTTTATGTGTGTGTGAGTGTGTGTGTAAGTGTAAGTGCGTGTGTGTGTGTGTGTGTGTATGTGAGTGTGTGTGTGTGTGTAATGGTGTTATTTTCTCTGTTGGTTATGGCAGACTGATGAGGAAGTAACTCAAGTGCCAAAGTGTCTGGTAAGACAGACGTACTTTCTCCCTCTTTCTCTCTCTTTATCTTCCTTTCTCTCTCTTTCTCTCTCTTTATCTTCCTTTCTCTCTCTTTCTCTCTCTTTATCTTCCTTTCTCTCTCTCTCTCTTTATCTTCCTTTCTCTCTCTTTCTCTCTCTTTATCTTCCTTTCTCCCTCTTTCTCTCTCTTTATCTTCCTTTCTCTCTCTTTCTCTCTCTTTATCTTCCTTTCTCTCTCTTTCTCTCTCTTTATCTTCCTTTCTCTCTCTCTCTCTTTATCTTCCTTTCTCTCTCTTTATCTCTCTTTATCTTCCTTTCTCTCTCTTTATCTTCCTTTCTCCCTCTTTCTCTCTCTTTATCTTCCTTTCTCTCTCTTTCTCTCTCTTTATCTTCCTTTCTCTCTCTTTATCTTCCTTTCTCTCTCTTTATCTCTCTTTATCTTCCTTTCTCTCTCTTTATCTTCCTTTCTCCCTCTTTCTCTCTCTTTATCTTCCTTTTCTCTCTTCTCTCTCTTTCTCTCCTTTCTCCCTCTTTCTTTCTCTTTATCTTCCTTTCTCTCTCTTTATCTTCCTTTCTCTCTCTTTATCTTCCTTTCTCCCTCTTTCTCTCTCTTTATCTTCCTTTCTCTCTCTTTCTCTCTCTTTATCTTCCTTTCTCTCTCTTTATCTTCCTTTCTCTCTCTTTCTCTCTCTTTATCTTCCTTTCTCTCTCTTTATCTCTCTTTATCTTCCTTTCTCTCTCTTTATCTTCCTTTCTCCCTCTTTCTCTCTCTTTATCTTCCTTTCTCTCTCTTTCTCCCTCTTTATCTTCCTTTCTCCCTCTTTCTCTCTCTTTATCTTCCTTTCTCTCTCTTTATCTTCCTTTCTCTCTCTTTATCTTCCTTTCTCCCTCTTTCTCTCTCTTTATCTTCCTTTCTCTCTCTTTCTCTCTCTTTATCTTCCTTTCTCTCTCTTTCTCCCTCTTTATCTTCCTTTCTCCCTCTTTCTCTCTCTTTATCTTCCTTTCTCTCTCTTTCTCTCTCTTTATCTTCCTTTCTCTCTCTCTCTCTCTCTTTATCTTACTTTATATCTATTTATCTTCTTTCTTTCTCTCTCTCTTTTTATCTTCTTTCTCTCTCTTTCTCCCTCTTTATCTTCCTTTCTCTCTCTCTCTCTTTATCTTCCTTTCTCTCTCTTTATCTCTCTTTATCTTCCTTTCTCTCTCTATCTCTCTCTTTATCTTCCTTTCTCTCTCTTTCTCTCTCTTTATCTTCCTTTCTCTCTCTTTCTCCCTCTTTATCTTCCTTTCTCTCTCTCCCTCTTTATCTTCCTTTCTCTCTCTCCCTCTTTATCTTCCTTTCTCTCTCTTTCTCTCTCTTTATCTTCCTTTCTCTCTTGTTCTCTTTATCTTCCTTTCTCTCTCTTTCTCTTTCTCTTTCTCTTTATCTTCCTTTATCTTCCTTTCTCCAAAAGGAAGCCAAAGCTGACGTGTTACTGAAACAAACAAACAAACAGGAACATTATTATCTATTTTAGGGGAAAATGAATGAATAAAACAACAAATAAACAAATAAATTTGAAAAACAAAAGAAACTTTAGGAACTTATAGGACTATTATTATTATTACTTATAGGAACATTCTAGAAATAAATAAATAAATAGATAGATAAAATCTAGTAATACTGTGTAACTAGAGTAATACTGTGTAACTAGAGTAATACAGTCTCTGATCTCCCAGTACATTTCTCTTCATTATCTAATTGGTGAAACTTAATGGAATTGTTCAAAACATTGATTTCTGATGGAGGTGTGTGTCGGTTAGAAAGTGTAGCTCGTCCTCCACTGTTTCCTCATTACATTGTAGACAGAGTCTTTCCTCCCTTAGAAGTCAGGTTTGCCTGTGTGTCCCAGTCTCTATGGCAAGGGACTGGCCACTAATTCTGTAGGAGGTTATGAATTTTCTTTGTTTAAATTCTTTCATTTCTGTAAGGTAAGGTGCCAATTCATAATCATTTTTAATGATTAAATGTATTAGAATGATCAGTTTTGTTCAGCCAATATTGGTAATACTCTTCTTTTGGTTCTTTTTCAATCAGTTTGATTTTTGTCTTTTCTGTGTCATGTCCGATTCACTCCAGGAGAGTAAAAGGGTCTCTGGGTGTTTCTCCTCTGTAGGAGAGTAAAAGAGTCTCTGGGTGTTTCTCCTCTGTAGGAGAGTAAAAGGGTCTCTGGGTCTTTCTCCTCTGTAGGAGAGTAAAAG
>JAIFZK010000143.1:630000-635000 GCA_027481765.1 Tenualosa thibaudeaui | reverse complement strand
AAAAATAAACATGACAATCAACAATGATAGACTTCCAACGTAAATTTGAAGAGTATCAGGATCTATGTTGGAATTCTGAGCGAAGAGATGGCCAACACTGAAGCACTAGAGGTACATTTCGTACCTTATGTCCTTATGTACGTACCTTATGTCCTTATGTACGTACCTTATGTCCTTATGTACGTACCTTATGTCCTTATGTACGTACCTTATGTCCTTATGTACGTACCTTATGTTTAATTGACTGGGATGTGTGTCCACTGCACACACTAGACCAGCTGGTTTGTGGGTCTTTGTCATCATCAAGGTGTCTTAATCGGACAAAACAAAACTCTTAGTCGTCCAGTTTGGTTCCATTTTAGTCGGACTAAGTTGTTTACATGCATTTTAAAAGTTCCATTTCAGACGGACTAAAGCAAGAATTTGTTTTCTTCTTAGAGCATATAAACATGCTGAGTGTGTGTGGACTATTGGATGGCTGTGGTTTGTGTGTGTGTGTGTGTGTCTATGAGTGTGTGTGGACTATTGGAGGGCTGTGGTTTGTGTGTGTGTGTGTGTCTATGAGTGTGTGTGGACTATTGGAGGGCTGTGGTTTGTGTGTGTCTGTGTGTGTCTATGAGTGTGTGTGGACTATTGGAGGGCTGTGGTTTGTGTGTGTGTGTGTCTATGAGTGTGTGTGGACTATTGGATGGCTGTGGTTTGTGTGTGTGTCTATGAGTGTGTGTGGACTATTGGATGGCTGTGGTTTGTGTGTGTGTGTGTGTGTTTATGAGTGTGTGTGGACTATTGGAGAGCTGTGGTTTGTGTGTATGAGGCGTGGGAGCGGGTTCCACCTGTGTGTATGTGTGTGTATGTGTGATGTGTGATATTTTGCCTCTGTGCGTGTGGGTGTGTGAGAAATTTCTTATCTGTCTGTGTATTTACATGTAGTCTGTGTGTGTTATGCTTCTCATCTGTGTGTGTATGTGTGTGTATGTGTGTGTGTGTGTATCCTTGCAGGAAGTCGCAGCAGTGGTTCCAACCCCAGTGTAGGGCGGAGCCAGCGTCTGTTGCCAAGGGAACGGAACTGCCGGTCTCCGGGCAGTGGCAGAGGCAGCCAATCAGAGGCTGGCACACAGGGTGATGGGGGGAGGAGCAATCGCTCAGCCAGTCAGATGAGTCATCGCAGTCACACGCTTAGCCACTCCCACTCCACACATAGCCACTCCCACTCGGTGCGTAGTCAATCCAATTCTTTCCATGGTCGCCCCAGTTCCAGCCACGCCCATTCATCTCGTAGGAGCCACGCCCACTCCCATCGGAGCCATACCCCTGTCTCATATGACCACGCCCCTTTCTCAAGACACGCCTCCGTAGCTCCAAGTGAGCGGAGTCACAGCCACGCCTCTTCCTGCGGGCCTCCTGGTCTGCCCCCGCCCTATAGCCTGTCTCGCCACTCACACACACACACACACACACACGCTCGCGCATACACACACGCCCGCACACACAGACACACACCCAAGGGCCCTGTGTGTAGTGGTCCCCCTGGGGCCCCGCCCACGCGAGAGCTGGTCTGCATCCCCCCCGAGCTCACGGGCAGCCGCCAATCATTTCAGTGCGCCGTGGCCAACCCCTGTGAGGTGTTTGTGGATATCATGTGACGTGAAGGAGACGATACACACACACGCACACACACACACACATTCAATCATTTCAGTGCGCCGTGGTAGAATATGGAGTGTGCGTGTGTGTGTGCATGTACATGTGTGTGTATGTGTGTGTTCATGATATACCTCAAAGGGGCAGGTGTGCGCTGGTTGACACATCATGTCAGTGTCCAAACACAATTCTCAGTCAGCCCATATGTGTGTATGTGTGTGTGTGTGTGTGTGTGTGTGTGTGTGTGTGTGTGTGATGTCCATACAGGATGACAATCATATGTTGCCCTCTGCTGGCCAGAAGTGCTTCCTGCACTACATGTTCATTGTGTTGGAGGAACCGCTGGACTAGACACAGCTGATCAGGGCAGTCTGAGGAGAAGCCCAACACGTCTATACCACACACACACACACACACGTCCAGCCCTAGAGAGCAGTGCAGCGCTCTAAACTGACACACTCCCATGGACCAACTCAACACACACACACAGACATGCACACACACTCACACACACTCAGCACAGGCCTCTTGAAAGTCTGGAGTGTTTTGAATCCCAGCTGTGGATTCACTGAACTAATCATCAGAGATCTACTTCTGTGTGTGTGTGTGTTTGTACTTTTCTGAGGTTAATCATTTGTTGCATGGATGTGGTTATACCACATGTATGTATGGGGAGAGGGATGGAGAAAGTGACCCAGTGTATTTGTGTGTGTGTGTGTGTGTTTGTCTGTGAGTTCCAGTGGACCTCAGAGTTGCCAAACACACCAGCCACAACACAACTTTCTTTCTCTCTCTTAATTCAATTCAATTCAGTTTTATTTATACAGCGCCTTTTACAATAGTATTGTCTCGTGGCGCTTCACAGCTCTCTCTCTCTCTCTCTCTCTCTCTACCACACACACACAGCATCTGAGCGGGCTAACCTAACCCGGACCCTAACCTTAACCCTGACCCTGACCAGTTCTGCTCTGCTCTCTGTCACTGAAGGCCAGTTGTGTTAAATGTACAGAATATGTCAATAAGGCTGTTAATAAATAAATAAATGTATACATTGCAGTGTACAGAAGTTAGAGTCTTGCTGGTTTTGTAAAATAATCAAATTTATTTCTGCATGTGTCTGAATATAAGTGATTTTCATCTCACTTGGCCATCGAAAGAGTTTTGTTTTGTATTGTTATGCCAGTTAGCAATCCCTATGCTCAAATAAAAGAGGTTATCTGTGCCATGACGCTGTTGTGGAGGCCTGTCTCTTAAACTTCTGTGTATGTGACAGCCACTGTCATTTATTGCATGTTATGGGTTTACTGTTACAGTAACAGACACTGTTAAAAATACACACATTTACAATCATACATTTTGATTAACGCATCACATTATTCAGTTCGATAGACCTGCTGATCACATACTAGTGCTGTGGAGAGCATTACTCAAGGGTTTCAGCTTCAGCTCTGCTTTTCCACAGGAGAGTAATATGTTTTATTTTTAGGTCGGAGCATGTAATTAATGTGTAAAGATTTCAAGTAATTTGGCGGAATGACTTCAGTAAAACAACTCACACTTTTTTTTGGAGGATCACAACCTGTTTTCTTCTAAGTCAAATTAAATGTCATATGTTCACATATAAATGTACATCTTAGTATAAAATAGCCAACACTGTATGTAATTTCATATTTTGAAAAGTGTGCAGCTGTAAATTGTTCATCGCAGTTTCATGTCTCTGGGAGTCATCAGTCGGAATTCACCGATTCCATTCCGGTCCAGTCGATGGCGGTAGAATGCCATCCATTTGTCTCCATCGACGAGAAAGGCCAAGGAAAACAGGAAGTGACGCATGGCATGGTTCCCCGTGGGCTACACATGCCGACTGATTTCAATTTAATGGAACTACTGTCGTTGTGATTTTATTCATGAGACGAGTGTAGTATTTCAAATCTTCTTTCAAATCATATATATCTTCGACATCTTTCCGTGCCGTCTAAAAGATCCGTGTAGAAAACATTTAAAACTAAGAAAGTATTCTTAACGTGCGCAAACTAACATCAATCTTGGACACTCGGCAGACATCATGGTCCGAGCTCGGAGGTAGGTAATGTAACTTTGCAGGGTTGCATGCCTCTGATGTCTCTAAAGTAATATGTGATGGGGTAGATTTGTTTGACTTTGGCTTAAAAGTATGCCTGATTTGACCTGACTTGACTTGTTAGCCCCCACACTGACTGGTCCTTCTAGAGAGCAATTAATAATCCATACGTTGTCTTGGTGTTCAATCCGTAGAGTGGTGCGGAGGCCGAAGACAAAAAAGACACAGGAGTATGACAGCGATGATCCAGATGCGTACGGGGACATGGAGGTCCCAGACAAGGTGACGTTAACGCTTCAGTTTAAGTTTGAGTCCTTACACCGTTTACTGCCTCTGCCGTTGTCCGTGTGGCGTAAACAGTGAGGAGGAATGTTGCCTAAATCCACCTCATGTCTTTTACTGAATGTTACCTAAATCCACCTTATGTCTTTTACTGAATGTTACCTAAATCCACCTTATGTCTTTTACTGTTTGCTCTGCAGCGCTCATCCAAGTACATGGAGGATAAAGTCGATGAGTTTCACGACGCGAAGATCTCGGTAAGTTTGCAGCTGGTCACAGCAGCCGGAAGTGAATGAATGTCTGGGTTGTCATGACGTCATGACTGACTGTTCTGTGCTTTTCTCTGCAGAAACTCCTAGCTGACGGCGTCCAGGAGGAGAGCGACCAGGACGAGCTTGACGAGGAGGTAGAGCATCCTCACCATGCTGTGTGTGTGTGTGTGTGTGTGTGTGTGTGAGAGAGAGTGTGAGTAATAGTGGGTTAACTGTGGTCTCTGAAATCACCTACAGGAGGAGGTCATGCCTTTAGAGGTGCCAGTGTCGTCGTCGTCGTCGGAGGAGGATATGGAGAGTGACCTCGAAGGGAAGAACGATGATGGTAGAACGGACACGCATTCAGAATACATAGGACTCCACAGACGCACACACCTTATGTGATGTATAAACACACACACACACACACATCACTAAACACACTCTCTTGAACTGCGGTCTCTTGAACCTTCTAGATCTGCCCAGCGACATGGCGTGGGGACACAGGAAGAAGATGTTCTACGATACTGATCTCGTCAGCACCAGTAAGTCCACAACACAAACACACACACATATATATCACATCAGCACCAATAAGTCCACAACACACACACACGTGTGTGTATGTATGTATGTGTGTATGTATATGTATGTGTGTATGTATGTATGTGTGTATGTATGTGTGTATGTATGTATGTGTGTGTGTGTATGTATGTGTGTATGTATGTGTGTATGTATGTGTGTAT
>JAIFZK010000143.1:625000-627500 GCA_027481765.1 Tenualosa thibaudeaui | reverse complement strand
GGTGTCCTATGCAAGTGTGGCATTTTAAAGGTGTCCTATGCAAGTGTGGGTCATGAGGAAATGTTTACCTTGGCATGTGACGGCAAGCAGACTTTACATGTTATTGTGACAGCAGGGGGTAAGTAGCCTTAACTTGCCCCGCTAGTTTAGTTAGTTAGAGAGAGTTCAGTTCCATTACTCTCTCAATGGAGTTACTGGGGTAACAGATCCTTCTGAACTAACCTGCTCTGTGGCGATTAACTATCAGGTTTATTAAATCAGTGCCTCAGAGAATGCAGTCAGTCAGAAACACAAGTCCCAAAAACGGGTTCCTTCCACCTGCTCTTTGTAATCTTTGAAAGTAAATAAAGATTGAGAGGTTTATCAGACAGCATGACCAAGCATGAATTCAAATATTTCTTGAACTATTCAACTATTTCCTAAACTATTATGTTTATTTCGAGAATTTATTAGGAATAGATTTGGCCACAAATAAAAAACCTGCATGCGGTCTCAAAAGTTTTGGCACACGCTACATACTGGCCACACGCTACATACTGGCCACACGCTACATACTGGCCACACGCTACATACTGGCCACACGCTACAAACTAGCCACACGCTACATACTGGCCACACGCTACATACTGTCCACGCGCTACATACTGTCCACGCGCTACATACTGTCCACACGCTACATACTGTCCACGCGCTACATACTGTCCACGCGCTACATACTGTCCACGCGCTACATACTGTCCACACGCTACATACTGGCCACACGCTACATACTGGCCACACGCTACATACTGGTCACACGCTACATACTGGCCACACGCTACATACTGGCCACACGCTACATACTGGTCACACGCTACATACTGGTCACACGCTACATACTGGCCACAAGTGCAGTGGTCCAGTGAGTGCCGCATCTTAATTGAATGATTAATTTCCTTCAGTTGCAGGTGCAGATGTATTTTATGATTTGTGTGTATATATACAATGTAATTGACAAAAATTGTAAAAGGCAAAAAATATAATGCCT
This sequence comes from Tenualosa thibaudeaui, assembly GCA_027481765.1. NCBI lineage: Eukaryota > Metazoa > Chordata > Actinopteri > Clupeiformes > Clupeidae > Tenualosa > Tenualosa thibaudeaui. The sequence goes on along the minus strand of JAIFZK010000143.1, from coordinate 626,473 downwards.
TAATTTTACAACTGTAAATCAGGTATTCCTAAATCGTCTACTGAGGTCTAGTGTTGATTGCGGCTGATTCAGGTCTTTTAAGGGAACGGGGAGCAGATGCTGCTAGCTGGGGTCAACTAGCGACTCAACAAGGCTTAATCACTTAAGCACCGTTATGATTAGCAACTTTGGAATCAAAGTGTGTGTGTGTGTGTGTGTGTGTGTGTGTGTGTGTGTGTGTGTGTGTGTGTGTGTGTGTGTGTGTGTGTGTGTGTGTGTGTGTGTGTGTGTGTGTGTGTGTGCGCGCGCGCAACTGTGTTTGTGTGTCTTTGTGTGTTTTTTTGTGTGTGTGTATGTAGTTAGACATGTTGTGACTTCCTGTGTGTGTGTGTGTGTGTGTGTGTGTGTGTGTGTGTGTGTGTGTGTGGGTGTTGTAGCTGACTGAGCTGAAAGATGAGATCCAGCCGCTGGTGGAGATGGTTAATGATGGCCGAATCCCCGCTGGTAAGGTGAGATCATACCTGCTGCAGACACCTCACACACCTCATCACACACACACACACACACACACACCATACCTGCTGCAGAAACCTCACACACATACATACACACCATACCTGCTGCAGACAACTCACACACCTCATCACACACACACACACACACACACACACACACACACACACACACCATACCTGCTGCAGAAACCTCACACACATACATACACACCATACCTGCTGCAGACAACTCACACACCTCATTACCATAGGATCACACACACACACACACACACACACTCATTGTGTCTGTCTCTCCACAGGGGGCAGACTACCTGCGCACCAAACAGCAGCTCTACCTGCAGTAAGTTTGTCTGTTCTTCTTCCTCCTGCTCCTCATTAGACAGACAAACCCCTGGAGTCTGTACTCTGTGTGTGTGTGTGTGTGAGTGTGTGAGAGAGAGAGATCTCACTGTCTAGGGCAGGGTTCTCAAACTTTCCAAGGCCCCTCATAATCCCAGTATTTAAGTTTCTATTTGTTCCGTTGGATTCTTTTGGACTTTGGGTCTTTCTGGCTGAATTCAAAGCAGCACTTTAGGAACTCGATGTTGTTTTTGAAAATAAAAACAAAAAAAACTCATTTCAGCTTTGTGCAAATCTGGATTTTTGTTATAGGCCCTGTAACATTCAGACTGTGTTTTAATGATGCTTCTCTCATCTTGAACAGTCAGGAACCGGGTCCCCTGCCCTTTAGTGGGCCTATGGTGTCCTCTCTGCCCTTACAAATGACTGCAGAAAAGCAAATCATTTACTGAAAGGACAAAAATGTTTAATTGATGTGACTGTTCTGTTCTTGTAGACTATGTTTCAAAATAGTTCCCAGAAAAATGCCAATTATTTGGTTAGTTTTTTGTTCTGTGAACCAGTTTAAAGCCTTGAATTGTGAATACCTGTACGTTTGATTGATTTGTCATTTTGTGCTCAGTCTCAAAATGATGGT
>JAIFZK010000143.1:602500-622500 GCA_027481765.1 Tenualosa thibaudeaui | reverse complement strand
ACACACACACACACACCAAGGTAGAGTCTCTCTTACACACACACACACACACACCAAGGTAGAGTCTCTCTCTCTCTCTCTCTCTCACACACACACACACACACACACCAAGGTAGAGTCTCTCTCTCTCTCACACACACACACACACACACCAAGGTAGAGTCTCTCTCTCCCTCTCACACACACACACACACACCAAGGTAGAGTCTCTCTCTCTCTCTCACACACACACACACACCAAGGTAGAGTCTCTCTCTCACACACACACACACACCAAGGTAGAGTCTCTCTCTCTCTCTCACACACACACAGACACACACACACACTGTCATCCAGAGACTAGTCATCTACAGAAACATGAGTCACTCTCACACACACACACACACACACACCAAGGTAGAGTGGCAGAGACACGCATGCACGCACACACACACACACACAAGGGGGAGGGCAGTGTGTATGTGGGAGGGGGGCTGCTGGTGATAATAGTGGCACACACACACACAAAGGTAGTGTGTGTTTGTGTGACGGTAGAGTGCAGTTGGATCACTTGAAGTGTGTGAGGAGTAGAAACATGGTGTTGGAAGTGTGTGTTTCTCAAAGCTCGCTATGTGTGCGTATGTGTGTGTGTGTGTGTGTGTGTGTGTGTGTGTGTGTGTGTGTGTGTGTGCGCGTGCAGCAGTCAGAGGCCGAGAGAGCGGACGTGTCGGAGGCTTCTGAATCAGACCTGGATGAGGAGGCAGCACTAGAGTTCTACAGAGGCCTGGAGGAGGGACTGAAACGCAAGCGCCGCGCCACAGCGCCCTCTGCCTCCGAAGGGTGGGTACTGCAACACCACACACACACACACACACACACACACACAGCAGCCCAGCCTAGCCTGTTTGGATAGAGATGTGTGGAGCTGGAGCTTTTGCTGTGTGTGTGTGTGTGTGAGAGTTTCATGAGTCAGTTGCCCCAGTATATGTGTGTATGCGTGTGCAAGAGTTAACACTAGTTCTATATATGTGTGTATGCGTGTGCAAGAGTTAACACTAGTTCTATATATGTGTGTATGCGTGTCCAAGAGTTAACACTAGTTCTATATATGTGTGTATGCGTGTGCAAGAGTTAACACTAGTTCTATATATGTGTGTATGCGTGCGCAAGAGTTAACACTAGTTCTATATATGTGTGTATACGTGTGCAAGAGTTAACACTAGTTCTATATATGTGTGTATACGTGTGCAAGAGTTAACACTAGTTCTATATATGTGTGTATGCGTGTGCAAGAGTTAACACTAGTTCTATATATGTGTGTATGCGTGTGCAAGAGTTAACACTAGTTCTATATATGTGTGTATGCGTGTGCAAGAGTTAACACTAGTTCTATATATGTGTGTATGCGTGTGCAAGAGTTAACACTAGTTCTATATATGTGTGTATGCGTGTGCAAGAGTTAACACTAGTTGCAACTGCTTTTGTTTCCCCAGGGCGGAGGAGGATGAGGTTGAAGATGAAGGCTTGGATGCAGATGCCAAGAGAGGCATTACTTACCAGGTGCACGCGCAAACACACACACACACACACACACACACACACACAGGGTCCTCAGCCCCAGCATAACTAACAATTAATGAAGATTGTGGACTAGCTTGTCCAGGGCTTTGGGTCAGTACTCAGGGAGGTTTCCTTTGATGTTGAGCACATGGCTGAGATGCCTGCCAGATCTCAACCTCAACCACTGTTGGGGTGTTCTGGGTCTGAAAGATGGCTTTGGAGTCTCAACCTTACTGTTGGGGTGTTCTGGGTCTGAAAGATGGCTTTGGAGTCTCAACCTTACTGTTGGGGTGTTCTGGGTCTGAAAGATGGCTTTGGAGTCTCAACCTTACTGTTGGGGTGTTCTGGGTCTGAAAGATGGCTTTGGAGTCTCAACCTTACTGTTGGGGTGTTCTGGGTCTGAAAGATGGCTTTGGAGTCTCAACCTTACTGTTGGGGTGTTTTGTGTTTCTAAAGATGGCCAAGAACAAAGGACTCACGCCTAAGAGGAAGAAAATTGACCGCAACCCTCGAGTCAAACACAGAGAGAAGTTCAGGAAAGCACAGATCCGCAGGAAAGGACAGGTATGTTACACACACACTCACACACACACTCACACACACACTCACACACACACACACACACACACACACACACACACACACACACACACTCACACACACTCACACACACTCACACACACACACTCCTACCTTTTGTACCTTTCTTCATACTTACCCCACGGCATCGCTGTGTGTGTTTGTGGACCCTTCATGACAAACTATGTCAAAAATATTTTTCTGAAATCTTGTGTGTGTGTTTCAGGTCCAGCAGGTCCAAAGGGAGCTGACCCGTTACAGTGGAGAAATGTCAGGAATCCGGGCCGGAGTTAAGAAGAGTATCAAACTCAAGTAGCCAACCAGTACTGAGACAATGTCTTTCATATATATATATATATATATATATATATATATATATATATATATATATATATATATATCTCCCCCTCCCAAAAAAATGACCCCTGAGCCTTTTTTCCACTGTAATGATGTTTATTACCGTTTTCACACAATAAAGACCACATGACCCCCCACCTCCATGACCCCAGCGTTTCACTGACCCTGGAACTGCAACATGCAACTTTAGGCTATATGACAGATCCCAAAGAAAACATTAAAGCTTTAGGCTCTATGCCACACACTTCAGTCCAGACCAGTGTCTTAGTAAAAACCATTTTGGGTACAGCCATGTAGAGTGTGTGTGTGTGTGTGTGTGTGTGTGTGTGTGTGTGTGTGTGTGTGTGTGTGTGTACTTGCGAGGGAGTAAGAGTAGAGTTGAGCACCATGCTGGTTCGTAGGCGCTGTAGCTGTGTGTGTGTGTGTGTGTGTGTGTGTGTGTGTGTGTGTGTGTGTGTGTGTGTGTGTGTGTGTGTGCTGTAGTGTGTGAGTAGTCATGTAGTGTGAGTGTGTGTCTGTGTCTATGTTGGGTATATTATATTGTGTGAGTAGCCAAAGAGTGTGTGTGTGTGTATAACCATATTAGATTGTTTGTGTGTGAGTGTGGTCAGATAGGGTGCATGCCGGAGGTCAGCCCCGAGTGGAGTAAAGAAAGAGCACACACACACACACACACACACAGTCATACACAGCGATGCCCACTCCAGCACGGGCACAGACCCTGGCACCGTGGCGTCCGCTGGTCCACTCAGCTCTGCAGCAGGAAGTGTTGGTGTGCAGCGGCCAGGTTGCTGACGATGCGCTCCTCGATCTCCACGTTGTTGCGGGCATCCTCGTCTGAGAGCTGCAGCTCGTGCTGCTCCTCCCGCGTCACCACCGCCACGTAGCCGCGCCGCGTGTCCAGCACGTTGGCCACCACGGCCTGGTGCCGGTACATGTCCAGCGCCCGCCGCGCCCGGTCCAGCAGGATGCTGGGGTCCGTCTCCAGCTTGAAGGAGATGATGAACGCCTGTGGCGCCCAGTCACGCACCAGTGGGGACAGCATCTTAGGAACCATCTTCATGCTGATCTTTTCTCACACACACACAATGGGATGGACGTCAGCAACATACACAGCTCAAAACACTCACTCAGACTTACCGGTTAAACATTACATTAAAATGCACACACCAGTTCAAAACACTCACAGACACACACTACTTCAACACACTCAAGCCATAACACACCAATCCAAAGCACTCAGTATAATACACACATCAGGTCAAAATCCCCTATGCGCACACACAGGCACCAACTAGAGAGCTCACCTGCAGGGGTCCGTTTGAAGACTGGATCTTGTGTTCTGGCATTTCTGACGCAGGGATGTAGAAATCAGACACTGCGGCAGCCAGATAAAACATGGCCTTGGAGCCTGCAAACACACGACAGAGAAACTGAAAGTCAGAGGGCTGTAAATGCAACTGTACTCCTATGGACCCTTGGCTATGATGCCTTGGGGCCTGCACAGCTGGGCAGAGAGAACTGCATACAAATGCACTGGTATCGATCTTTTGCTATGTTGTCCCCCTCCCCAGGTTACGTACCTATCCCGCTTAGGGCCTGCGCGGCCGCTTTGAGGAGGTGGAGGTACTCGGACAAGGTGCTGAATTCAACGGGCAGGAGCAGGCCCGCAGCTTTCACCGCCCGGTAACGCTTCAGTACCGCCGCGATGTTGGGCAGAGCGCTCTGGTCCACCACCACCCGCGCTGACTCGTCCTCCGCGGGCTCCGCCGTGAGAGCGTCCAGCAGGTTGATGCCTGAGTAGAGCCGTGTGTAGGGGTACAGGGAGCGGTGGCGGTGGAGGAAGATCACCGCGTAACCGGAGTCCAAGAAATACTCGGCCGAGGAAGCGCCCCTTCGGCCGCTGCTGAAGTTGTCCAGAAAGCGGACAGTTCTGGACTCCAGTGGCACTTTGGTTCCGCCTGAAGTGATGAGCACGACTCGTCGTCCAGCTGCCCCGTGACGCTCCGCGAACTCCGCCATTCGAGCCCTCAGCTCCTCCACCTGCGAGGGTACGGCGAACTCCTCAGCCAGACTACCCTCGGCTGCGTCTGACGCTGGCGGCTTGGCGTCTGCCATGATCTGTTCACAACAAAAAATGAGACGAATACCTCGACCTACACACAGTGTTATAGGTGACGAAGTGGGCTAAAGTTGACAGACCACAAACCTATGGACCTGAAGGTGAACTTGAATTGCACACGCTAGTCATTAGAATTCGGGCTTAACAGGTGACATCCGTCAGGTATGAAATCTTTACACTCTTGCAGCTTATATAAGGTTAAGATTACCCTGTCAGAGAATGTATGCTATTTTCCAAACTATGCTAAGTTACCTACCATAAATAAGAAAGTCAGTGGCAAACTTAGATTCGTCTAAACTTATTTGAAACGCATTTAAGGTTCTTGCTATTTATGTTACCACGTTAGAGCGACCTTACTTATTACCTGGAACAGAGCCTCTGCCAAAAGTCCACTAATGCTACTGATGTCCTTTTTTTAACACTTCAGCCCAAGAGATAAATCAACTCCACTGGTTAGCACAGAGCCGCTTCGGATGTTTTCTCTTTATGCCCGCTTCATCTCTCTGCTGCAATGAAATGCAACCGTACTGCCACCTACTGTTCTGGAGTCTAACGATAACAGACTGGGCTACGTGTTTGTTAACACTGGGGGGCGCTATGAATCAGAATCAGTTTTATTGTATATAGTATACTAGCCTGACAAGCCAGAGGGGTGCGTCTAGATTTCTAGGCTACAAGTACTCTTACATACACAATAAATTTGACTTCCCTAAACTCTCTCTATATAGGCACATGTCAACATAATAATGATTGGAATGATAAAGTATGTAACGTTTAGGAGAAGTGGGTGAATGGCCAAATAGCGGTGACCCAACTTATCTTCTTAAATCTTATTACCACTGGTGGGTGCTATGCATTCAACATTTATCTTCTTAAATCTTATTAACACTGGTGGGTGCTATGCATTCAACATTTTTGAAATCCTCATCCTTTCACTATAGTGCAGACTGAATCCCAGTCAGAAATTGTGTTGCACCCTGAGCCTAAATATCAATAACATGTAAGATGACAGATAGTCATTTATTTTTAGTAGGCCTACTTTCATGTATGCGAAGCCATTAAAAGGATTCCTGTCTGGTGGGACATGTTGGCCTTACAAGACTGATGTTGGTATCAGTTATATTTAACAGGATTTTAAAAACCTCAAAAAGCTCATTAAAACTGTTTGAAAATCCCTTCATTTGCAGATCTTGTAATCTGCCATTGGGTTTATGGCTCAATGCTTTCACATGGTTGATATTGATGGTGTTTATGTGCAGCAACAACTTGGACCTTGATTAGCTCAATCAGGTGATGTCACTTTCTACAACAATGGCAGTTTACAAGTGAATGGATTTTCAAAATTTTTAATATAATTTTAAAAATATGAATTAACAAAAGCATTTTGAGTGTTATTACATCACATTTATGTAGCTGACACCAACATCAATCTTATAAGGTCAATATGTCTTACTAGGCAGTGATCCATTTAAAATAAATTGCAGTAAGTCTATTAGCCTATTGATTGATTGATTGGCAGAGATAATTATTAAGTATGAAAAAGTTTTTTTAAATGTTTTGCCAAAAAGTTAGGATCTCTGTGCTAGGGTCTTTGTGGAAGGCCAGTCCCAGGACAATGTGCAGCTAGACTTAGAATTTGAATATACCTTTAGGGGAAAAAAAGATTAAATATAGGCTAATAGTTCATGCTAATAAGGCAAAATATGGCTAATTAAATAAATTCTGTAGACTATGTGTCAGAACTTCATTCTCCGTGTGTGTCAAACCTTTGGACTACACATTATACAAATTCAGTTTAATGCTCCAAATTAAACAAATTCTGTTTTAGCCTCCAGATTAAACACATTTTTAAAAAATGTAATAGGCTTCTGCTTGAACCTTGAACCATGCTTGAAATCAGAGTAAGCTATCAGCATATAGGCCTACAGGCATCTAATCTGAGGCACCAGTAGCATACTGAGCAGTGTTCAACATATTCTGAGTGCATCGTGGCTTTGAACAGCCAGATCGGACCAGCCAATCAGTTTGATTTGACACGTGCACGACCGTGCCACCTTAAGGAGGCCCAGGAGCAGAAACAACTTTTCTCCCATTTGCTATTTTGCTATCCACTCTTTTTGACAAAGTTAGAAAATGCAAAAATGAGAAAATGTCACCAAAATATCAGTTATGGATTTATACAAAGATCAAAAAACAAGATTTTAGAAAACCTCCATGCATTTATACAAAGATCAAAAAACAAGATTTTAGAAAACTTCCATGAGTCCAATTTTCCAAAATTTTCACTTTGTAAATAAAAAATGAGTCGACAAGCACTACATGGAGCACAGAGGTCCTGAATTGAATCCAGCAGCCCAGATGAATCTACCACACACAGGTTGGGAGGGCAGGCCAATTACTACTTTGTGTGTGTGTGTTCTCTTTGTCTTTCTTTCTTCAGTAATATTACAGGATAAAAACTGTTTGAATGTGCTGCTGCTCTCTGCATCATCAAGTTTGCAGATGACACAGTGACCATGGGCCTGAGCAGCAACAATGAACAGACCTGAAGTACAGTGGAGACATGGCACAGTGGTGTCTGAAGAGGTGGTACAGTGGTGTCTGAAGAGGTGGAGAGGTGGTACAGTGGTGTCTGAAGAGGTGGAGAGGTGGTACAGTGGTGTCTGAAGAGGTGGAGAGGTGGTACAGTGGTGTCTGAAGAGGTGGTACAGTGGTGTCTCCACTGAATGCCAGTAAGACTGAGTCCCAGTGCCCCAGTGTTGTGACAGGGACACCATGCTGCAGGGGAAGCTGTCTTTGGATTAGACGTCTTGGATTAGACGTCTTGGATTAGAGGTCTTGACTCTTTGTGGTCATGAAAGATGACCTTGCGGTAAAGCAGGGGTCGGAAACCTTTTTGATGTGTTTATGTATTTGTTTGTTAATGTATTTAATTATATTTAATTGTGTTAATGTATTTATTCCTTCACATGTCAGTCAATAGACTTTTACTTGCATAATTATGAGGCCACATTTCCAACAGTATAATATGCTGAATCTGTTCTGGCTGGATGCAACCAGCGCTTTAGGAACATGTTGATATCATTCTTTGAAAATAGAAAATAAATGAATCATTCTATCATTCTAAATGAATCATTAAATGAATAAATCTCACACATGGACATGCACTCCACGGGCTGACTGGCATAGCAGGAAGCTCAGTTCTGACCACTCCTACATTTGATTGAGTTGTCATTTCGGGCTCTGTCTCAAAATGATGTTGAATAAATACAACAAAACTTTCAAAATACAAATACAAGAATCACATAGCTTCAAACCTACCCAAAATATCCAAGAGAGAGGAGGAGAGGTGGTACAGTGGTGTCTGAAGAGGTGGTACAGTGGTGTCTGAAGAGGTGGAGAGGTGGTACAGTGGTGTCTGAAGAGGTGGTGTGACAGTAAGTGTCTCTCTGCACGTGGCACGTGTGCTCGGGGTTGCCAAGCCCTGCTGTAAAGAATAGGGGTTTTCCTGCACTCTTGCCTGGGATGCCTTTGAGGAATGTGGCTAGCAAGCTAGAAGCCTGGAAATTGTAGGTTCCCAGGGAGACTGTTCCTAAAGTATTTGACAAATGTAAATCGCTTTGGAAAACAGTGTCTGCGAACTGCATAAAAATCAAATGTTAAATGAGTGGCAGTTACACTCCACTAAAGATCAGATTGGGATTTGAATTTGGACCCAACAACCTAAAGAAGTCCAAACATCAACTCCACTTCCTTTGCCAGCTAGGGAAATGAAAGTTCCTGAAGGCGTTCTTCATTTCAGCTGTGGAAGGTGTTCTAACAAGTAGCATAATCACCTGATGGGAACTCCACAGCCAGAGATTGTAGTACTCTGCAGAGAGTAGTATCTTTTGCTGAACTCCTCGTCCTGCTCTGCAAAACATCTATAGTACTAAGGACCCAAAAGGTTCCTAAAGGACTCTTATGCAAATAATGGAGTGTTCAAACTGCTGAGACCAGAGGACATCTCTGTGGCCACATGGTAGAAGTGAGAGACTCAGGAGGAGTTTCTTAAACACACACTATACTGACATTGCACACATCCATGCCTCAACACACACACACACACACACACACACACACACACACACACACACACACACACATAATACACCTTACTACACGTTACTGCACTCCTCACTCCATATAACTCCATGCTCCGTCTGGCTGGCTGCTTTCCAAACATTCATTCCACTCCACAACCCACCAACCCACACACTCACCCCCTGCAACACACACACACACACACTCACCCCCTGTCCCCCCAGCACCCGCCAACTCTTTTCTGACAAACTGCCATTTAAACACAACACCCCCCTCACCAGCTTTGGCATTTTGCCCCCTGCAACACACACACACACACACTATTGTTACCTCTACCCACCACACAGCCCTCGTAACACACACACACACACACACACAAACACACACTCACACACTATTGTTAACCCTACCCACCACACAACCCTCGCAACACACACACACACACTCACACACTGTTGTTACCCCGACCACACAGCCCTCTTGCTCACTTCATTCATCACAGCCTTCATTCTTTCTGGTTCTGGATTCGGTGTCACGCCTCATTCCCACTGCAGTCTGTGCATTTGCAGCGTGGATGCGGTGCATGTCGACAGATTAGACAATGCCCCCGCACGGCTCCTGCGCCGCCCACTAGAAACAGACAGAAGCTCTATTTTACCATGTGTGCTGTGCGCAGTATGACGTGGTCTTCATAGACTTTAAAGGAGAGCTGGGCAGCCGGTTCACGTAGGAGACAAGCACTGTGCATCTATATGTGAATGAGGCCTCAGGCCCCAGCAGTGTTTCAGTGGGCAGGAGAACGCTGTTGACGGAGTCATTGATCCACATACAGATTATTGATTTATGACACACAGCGCACAGTCATACACGCCAACCTTGGGATTTGGTGATTTGGTGTGTTCACAAAACCCTACAAAAATCCAAATAGAGTTGTATACTGGGTCAGATGACAGCCAGTGGTAGCAGAGTGGCTAAGGGACCTGGCTAGGATGCTAGCAGCTGAGAATTTGTGGATTTGTTTCCCAGCAGCAGTGAAATGTAGACTGGATAAAAAATGACATATGAGAAGTGGAGGATAACACAAATGTTAGGCTACAGCTTTCAGACTGGCAGCCATGGCCATGCTGAGGAGTCTTATGGCCTAAGGAAATGAGTTCTTTAGGCTTAGTTCTTAGGCTCTCTGTTTTGGCCATTGATCTACAAAATCACTTGCCTGAATGAAAAAGTACATGATTATACCACCTTATTATTATTATTATTATTATTATTATGTATTACTACCTTACTACATTATTATTATTATTATTATTATTATTATTATTATTATCTGGGTGAAATGCAGGCGAATTTGTAAAGCCTTTTAAAAAAATAGCCTATGATGATGCTATGGTGAATGTATGATGGCACTAGTTAATGTTGCTGTGTCGCTGTAAACTGATGCGCTGCTTGATACAATCAGACTATCAATGCGTCGTTCTCCGGCTAATGCTCAAAGTAGTTCCGGATTTTGAGAGCAGCGCCGAATAGGCGCGCAGTTCCCGGATGCTGGATGGTGAGAGAAAGGCGAACTGGAAAGGCGGAGAAGCCGAGGGACGCCACGGACACACCGGTCAGGGGACACCGACTAGAGCCCACTACAAACAGACGACTGAGAGTCCTAAACCGAAAGAAAGGGAACTTTTCCGTCGTTTAACAGAAGAAAGCAGAGGGCCATCTAATCTAACTCTACCTGGACTGATCCCGAACAGCAAGAGTACCAGTTGACACAGCCAGGGTAAGTGTTACGTTAGCGTTCAGGGGGATTGAAGTTGGAGTGAGGGCCGTGAAATGGACGACTTTCAGGCGGAGGTGGGTCTTACTAAAGTGTTGGGGATTGAATGTATGACAGGCCTCAAGAGTTTCAGAGTAGGGCAGATGGGGACACCACTGGTAACGTCAAGGTAATCGTTCCACCCAAAGAATCAGTTAACTTACCTGAGCTTTCGAGACAACTATTTTACAGTTAACTGCCGAATGTTACACGTCTAGCTAACATTAGCCCACTGGTAATTTACAAGTCCTGTGCGCTAACGTTACACGAGTGGCCTTTTCCCAGACAACTTAGCACGTTCTGGGGTTTGCGGTAAAAACTGAATTACGTTGACTATATTACATGAATCATTGCTGACCAGCGTGAGTCAAGGTAGACAGCAAACCTAACGTTAGCTGGCGAGCTAAATGATATTGTCGTATTAATAGGTGGAAGCATATGTCGATGATTTGGTGTCTGAGTTAGACAGCTGTCTTTTAATCGAGTGTTGTAATATTACTGCTAATGGCAATTGTTTGCTAATTTTGACATTAAGTTTTATTATCGAAATGTAATAGTCAATTTGTGTCTGAGCTAACGTTAACGTTTGCAAGTAATGGTGAGTGCGTTGTATTTGACAGTTGCTTAACGTTAACGTTCCTAGCCAGCCCCTGTACATCTTTTAGTTCATGCTTTGTGCCACTAGGTAGCTAGGTAACCTTACCTGGCTGTCTGGCTTTTTTCTTCGACGATGTATGTGTCATGAAATAATGCAATGCCAGTATTATTTCAACAAGAGAAGCAATACACCGAATATGCCCTGGTGGTGAAAACCCGGAGCTAACATTAACGTTTGCACACCCTAATTAAGTTAGGTCGCCAGCTCGCACGAAGACTGCTAGCTTGCCATTTTCACTACCTTGCTCCTATCTGTCAGTTTCCCGGTGTTAAACCAGCACTGTAAAGTTAAACCCCGTTCAGTTGTGATAGGACAATGTTGCTCAAATGACAGATTTGGTGGGAATATATGGGTGTTTGGTATTGTTTTTGTCTGTGATATTGGCCGCTGCTAACGTTAGCTATAGTCGGATAGCTACTGCAAGAATAGACACCGTCTCGTCATCAGCTGGCGGAATGCGCCCTGATGTCTTGTCAGTTTTATGCCCGTTGGCTTGGTGGGATTTATCCTGTTCTTCACCCTTAACAGAAAACATGATAATGAATTCTATAACTAGTGTTGGCGAATATGCTCGCACGGTTCGTGTGTAGAGGCGTGGTGCTGTGGTGTCGGTGTAGTTATTTATTTATTCTAGTCATTGACATGCCAGCAAAGCCGACGCCAGCGACGCCCCCTTTTCGCGGGAATTCTTTCTGCGCACCTGTGATAATGGCTCCTATGCATTTGCTACTGAAAACTTTTCTTAATTATTTCTTGGCGGCAGAAGCATGGAGACGCACTCCCAGTTACATACATGAGAGAAAAGCTGCAGTCAGTTTTGTACATGGACAAATTATTGTGCGAAGGTGTGTGTGTACGGGGTGCAATCCAATGATTATAACTACCTTGTAATTGTTTTTAAAAATACACCTGAAGTATATCATGGCTCATTTACCAGTAACCGAAATAAACGTGCAGAGATAGCCAGATGAAGACGAGTATTAAACAACTCTTTGCTGTCAGGTGAAGATGAGAAGTTAGACGATCAGTATTGTCATTCCAGTGTGTGGTGCGAAGGGCTGGTGTTAACTGGGCCTCGTTTGTCTGCCAGTCATCCTGCCTGTCCTGAAGAGAAAATAATTGAACTATTATTAACTTGTTACAACACGTCTGTGTGTAGCCGTGCAGAATGTCTTGTCTGTGCAGAGTGCGGCCGAGTTGAACGAGCCGCAGATCGTGCAGTTGTTTGTGTTTTTACGGCTGAAGTGGCGATGGCTTCGCTGCTGAGAGAAGTGGCAGGATGCGTCGACTGCATCTCCGCCGGCTCTAGTGTGCGGGTGACGAAGAATACCTGGAAAGAATGTGGCGCTGGAATGCAAGGCATGTAGTGTCCTATTCCGGGCTTCCATTGGAGTCGGTCGGGAAAAAAATCCCTGTTCGCGCAGCCTCGTGGAGCCACCGTGACCGCGGGTCTTCACATGCGTCCTCCTTGCGAGGACGACGACGCATTCCACCTTGTGGCCACGCGGAGGTGAGATGGGTGCTATACTCCGTATATCGGCTATGGCGGCGTGTTTGCTGTGGTAACAAAAATGACACATTTCACGAGCCCTGGTTACAGGAACCGCAGAAAGTGAAGTTGAAAGAGTGTGACATCATTGTGCGCAGAGACTCTCCCCGGTGTGACGTATGAGTGTGTGTCAGGGTGTTTCTCCCTGCTGCAAGAGATGAGTGTTGAGAAACTCCACAGCCATGGGGAAGTCGGCACACACACACATACACATGGCGCGCTTCCGGAATGGAACTTTCTAAGTCTCACACACAGAGACACAGACGTCCTGCTTTGTCCCTCCAGTTACACATTGTTAGTATGAGGCTGTGTCCCACCACTAGTTAGCTTGGCTAGTTTACACACACACACACACTCTCACTCTCTCTCGCTGTCGCTCTCTCTCGCCATTGTCCTCACATGTCTTCGTCCTCGTGTCATACCAGACTCTCCTGACTGGCTGCTCTGTGTGTATTTGTGTGTGTGTCAGCAGGTGTGTTATGTGTGTCAGTGGGTGTGTCAGATGAACTCTCTCAGCTGATTCATTTGTGAGACATGAACCCTGAAGGCGAGCTGGAGTCTTCACCATCTTTACCCGCATTTCTTTTGCTTGTCTTATCTCTCCCTCTTTATCTCTCTCTCCCTCTCTGTCTTTCTTCTCTTCTCTCTCCCTCTCTCTCCATCCTCCCCTCGTTCATCCATCCATCTCTATCTCTGTGTTGTTCTGATTGATGAGGTTCTGTCCTACATTTGGAGCCTTAAGCCTTTGCCCAGCTGTGCAGCGCAGTGGTCAAGCAAACATCTGTTCACTGGCATTTCTGCGGAAGGAAACAAATCACTTTTTTTCCCTTCTTGGCTGTGTTGAGTTGAGCTGAGCAGGTATTACAGCTGCAGTGGAGCTGAGTGTTATTACATGGAGCTTCTCTCCCAGCAGGCCCAGCCATATTCAGATTGGGCTTTAGAGTGAGTGTAAGCCCTTAAAATATTATACAATATTATACAGGCTCTGGAGGCCTGCCAGACTTTTACAGAAGGCTACAGATGCCATCTCACCTCTCTCTTTCACAGACGCACACACTCTCAGTGGCTTTAGGTGTGTGCTCGCCACTTTCTCTCTCCCTCTCATTCACTTGTCACACAGACAGACGTGTTCATATCACACACGCGCACAGCAGAACATGGCTGACTCTGTAGCAGCATGACTGAGCACCTGTGTCAGAACTTTCTTGCTCAAGGGCACAACGGTGGCAGCTGGGATTCGAACCCACAACTTTTCAGGCTGCTTGCACGCTAGCCAGGTTCCTTAACCACTACGCTACCACTGCCTGGTGGAGAGAGAGTTCATGTGTGTGTGCGGGTGTAGCCATGAGAGACAGAAACTGTGTGTGTGGGTGTCTGAGATGCCATGAGAGAAAGAGAGAGTGTGTGTCTTTATTTGGGGGGGTGACTGGGAGCAGCTCTGTCTTCATTAGTTGTACTCTACCTGAGTAGAATGCAGATGAGCTGTTTGTGTGTGTGTGTGTGTGCACGCTTGCCTGCGCTGCTGCTGTTGCTTCTGCTTGCATCCGGTCTGCAGGCTCTGTGTGTGTGTGTGTGTGTGTGTGTGTGTGTGTTTCTGAGCCCAGTCCTCTGTACGGGGGAGATCAGAGGAGGATAATTGCACTTAAGCGAAGCTCATTTGCAGTCAGCCAGACAAATTACAGCAACTGCACCACTCTGCACTTTTAGACCCCTGGCTGGTTGTGTGTGTGTGTGTGTGTGTGTGTGTGTGTGTGTGTGTGTGCATGCTCTGTAGTTTCAGACTCCTAACTCAAGCCTGGAGTTTGAAGCAGCAGAAGGACCTCATACACACACACACACACACACACTCTGAGCTGCAACAGTGGACAAGAGCCAACTTTAGTTTCAGTTTCACTTCAGTTCAGTTCCTGATCTTTCCCAGTAAGTTTTCTTTCATATTTCAGCATAGTTGATGATGCTGAGTCAGAGGTGTTAGGGCCGGTCTATTTAGAGTAAATTTCATATCCTGCTATTTTTAGACTCAGTGGCCAGAAACAATCTGGGTCGTGGATTTGACATGAAATTGGTTAAATGTTCCGTTGACAGAAAAACACTCAAAACTACTTTTGTTGAATTTGATTTGAAAAACTTGAATAGACAGAATTCCCTTGGAGCTGCTTGTGGCGTTGGCATGGAGCAGCTCTGATCTTGAGCACAGCATTGGCTTCATTCACATTGTGCATTGTGCATCCATACGTCGGCCACAGATGGTCACCTAGACTACAGCACTGGGCCGCAGGTGATCTGGAGGTCTGACCCAACTCCAGTTGCTCTGCTGGATCTGTTTTTGGTTTGCATAATCTGGTACCTTTAAATGCTTGAAATTCTGTATCAAGGATCAAGAAGTTTATTTGTCACAACAATTGAAATACTAATGGAAGACATGGGCACACTGTCCAGTTCATCTCTAAAGAACCATGGGCACACTGTCCAGTTCATCTCTAAGGAACCATGGGCACACTGTCCAGTTCATCTCTAAAGAACCATGGGCACACTGTCCAGTTCATCTCTAAGGAACCATGGGCACACTGTCCAGTTCATCTCTAAAGAACCATGGGCACTCTGTCCAGTTCATCTCTAAAGAACCATGGGCACTCTGTCCAGTTCATCTCTAAAGAACCATGGGCACTCTGTCCAGTTCATCTCTAAGGAACAAGAAGTTTATTTGTCACAAATACTAATGGAAGACATGTAGTGAAACTGCATGAAGGAGAGGATTAGCTGAATAAAAGAGAAAAAGAAAGACACAGAAGAAGCGGGTATATAGGCATTAGTCCATATGGGATCAGGATCCATTAGTCCATATGGGATCAGGATCCATTAATCCATATGGGATCAGGATCCATTAATCCATATGGGATCAGGATCCATTAGTCCATATGGGGTCAGGATCCATTAGTCCATATGGGATCAGGATCCATTAATCCATATGGGATCAGGATCATTTAGTCCATATGGGATCAGGATCCATTAATCCATATGGGATCAGGATCCATTAGTCCATATGGGATCAGGATCATTTAGTTCATATGGGATCAGGATCCATGAATCCATATGGGATATAAAACTGATAAAACATGTGTTGTAACTGTGTGTGTTAGGGTTAGAGTTCTATCCCGCGATGGGTCTGCTATAAGTCCAAAGCTGGAGAGAATATGGGTAAGTTAATAATGGGTGTTGATGCTCATCATGCATGCTTGACTTTAGATGTGTGTGTGTGTGTGTGTGTGTGTATATGTGTATATGTGTATATGTGTGTATGTGTATGTGTATGTGTGTGTGTGTGTGTGTGTGTGTGTGTGTGTGTGTGTGTGTGTGTGTGTGTGTGTGTGTGTGTGTGTATGCGCGCGCGCGCGTGCGTACAGAGGCACGTGTAGGCCTGTGGGCTGCATGGAGACGTCTCCATTATTAATGGCGTGCAGGAGCCAAATTTTGAGTTTTGCTCAGCTGGGCTTTTAATCTATTTCTGCTGTAAATTAATGAATTTTTAAAGAAGCCCTCACTGGAGCTGTGTGTGTGTGTGTGTCTGTTTATGTATTGAGTCTTTGTGTGACTGTGTGTGTGTGTGTGAGGGAAAGTGGGCGAGGGTATCTTTGTGTGTGTGTGTGGTTTATATTTCTTTTTTCCAGACGAGTAAAGCACCCTTCCTGCACCCTTGGGATGGGTGTGTGTGTCTGTGCTTCCACCCAGCACTGCACTTTCATGTCTTATTCATACACTCTAGCTCTGCTGTAGCCTTCTACACACACACACACACACACACACACACGCACACACACACACAAACATGCACACTTTACTGTACATCAGGCAAACTTGGAGGACTGTTTCATAGTTCTGCTAAATTGAAGTGTGTGTGTGTTTATGTGTAGAAGGTTACAGCAGCACAGTGTGTGTGTGGAAGGTTATAGCAGTGCTGTGAATGAACGTGTGTGTGTGTGTGAGAGAGAGGGTCTTGAACTGAACTGAATTGAATTGAATTGAATTGACAGGGGGGTGGAGTAAATCCATGTTGGTTTGAGCAATGTAGTCTCTTGTCCAGACTGAATCAGCTGTGTGTCTATGTGTCTGCCGTACTACAGAGGGGGACACTAGCCAACTCAAAGTGGGCCTGTACTGTATACACGCTTGATAATTGGTGTGTGTGTGTATGTATGTGTGTGTGTGTGTGTGTGTGTGTATAGTGTGTGTGTGTGTGTGTGTGTGTGTCTACTGTAGTGCAGTGTGGAGAGTGTCTAGCTTGCTGTTCATTAAGTTCAGACCAATTTGTTCTCCTTGGTCCTCCTGTGCAAACAGGAACATCAAGTGGGAATGACAAAAATGCACAGCTGCAGTATCAGTACCAACCTTCCCAGCCCCGCCCACACTCCAATGACCCCGCCCGCATGTCAATGACCCTGCCCACACTCCAATGACCCCATCCAACATTACCTGCCCCCTTCTACACTACCAGACCCCACCTACACTCTCATGACCCCGCCTACACATCTGACTCCGCCTACACCCCCTGACTCCGCAGACTCCCACAGTCTGCCTCTTTCTTGCGTCAGGTTATGAGCTTCTTTGCAAGAGTCTGGGAGACGTATGGGCTATGCGAGGGGAGACGTATGGGCTATGCGAGGGGAGACGTATGGAAAACTGAGATTATCAATGAAATGAGACGTAATAGCAGCTAAGCATTAACCTTTCAGTGCATCTGCAAGCTAGCTCGTGTTTACTAATCAGAGTTTTAAAGCGCTCTTTTCCCAAATCCTGCTGGTCCAGTACTTTTTCCCACAGTCTTTTGGGTTATTACTGCCACTGAGTCATCTGTTAGGGAGGCTAACGGCTAACGTTACCGTTCGATGAATTCCTATTTCTCTGATAGATCAAATAGAATTAGGCTCACTCGACACTAGAACAGCCAGAAAGATGCAGCAGGCTGCATTGAATTGATCTTGATCACTAAGTTCACAAGTCTGATAAAATTAACATTAAAATAGTTGTAAGGCCATTTTCTCCAAATGTGAGCCAAAAAAATGCTCTGTGTTCTTAATATAAAGTACCCATGATTAGTCACATACATACACACTCTAAATATCTAAAGGTATTGGTCTTTTGTTTCTCTCTGTTCCTCTCCCTGTGTGTGTCAGACACACACACACACACGCTCATACAGTGCATTCATGCATGTTACCACATGAACATGGCAGACAACACATCTAATCTTATCAAATGAATCTAATGGAATCATCTAATCCATATTGTCTGTCTTTGACCTTTGACCCTTGACAAAAGCTGAAGCATGTAGGGTGGGAAATCCCCTGCTTTGGAAAAGTGCACCAGCACGTGAGAGACCATTTTAGCATTTGGAATTGCACATAAAGCCTTGTATTGCCTGGACGTGTCCACTTAAAGGGCCAGCAACCAAAATATCATCTGGTTACCTGCTGTAGGCCTATATGAATAGATTTCTGACAATTTGAGCTTAGAAAAAAATAATGATAATGAAACAATGTTTTGATGTTTTTACTTTATTAATACCATGAATATAATAATGGTTACATAATTAGAAAAGCACTCAGAGAACACCAAGGCAATATGGGGTCACAGACGCTATACAAAACAATATGGGGTCACAGACGCTATACAAAACAATATGGGGTCACAGACGCTATACAAAACAATATGGGGTCACAGACGCTATACAAAACAATATGGGGTCACAGACGCTATACAAAACAGACGTGTTCTGGATCACCATGGAGTACTTTTTGAGTTATTTGTACACAAACAAATGCCAGCGAAAACATAACCTCCTTGGTAACTCTTTTCGGACTGCATGTGAGGCGTGGAGACGGAGAGGTGATCATTGGTGTGTGTGTGTGTGTGAGGCGTGGAGACGGAGAGGTGATCATTGGTGTGTGTGTGTGTGTGAGGCGTGGAGACGGAGAGGTGATCATTGGTGTGTGTGTGTGTGTGAGGCGTGGAGACGGAGAGGTGATCATTGGTGTGTGTGTGTGTGTGTGAGGCGTGGAGACGGAGAGGTGATCATTGGTGTGTGTGTGTGTGTGAGGCGTGGAGACGGAGAGGTGATCATTGGTGTGTGTGTGTGTGAGGCGTGGAGCCGGAGAGGGGATCATTGGTGTGTGTGTGTGTGTGAGGCGTGGAGACGGAGAGGTGATCATTGGTGTGTGTGTGTGTGTGTGTGTGTGTGTGAGGCATAGAGACGAAGAGGTGATCATTGGTGTGTGTGTGTGTGAGGCGTAGAGACAGAGAGGTGATCATTGGTGTGTGTGTGTGTGGCGTAGAGACAGAGAGGTGATTATTGGTGTGTGTGTGTGTGTGTGTGTGTGTGTGTGGCGTAGAGACGAAGAGATGATCATTGGTGTGTGTGTGTGTGTGGCGTAGAGACGGAGAGGTGATCATTGGTGTGTGTGTGTGTGTGTGTGTGTGTGTGTGGCGTAGAGACAGAGAGGTGATCATTGGTGTGTGTGTGTGTGTGTGTGTGTGTGGCGTAGAGACGAAGAGGTGATCATTGGTGTGTGTGTGTGTGTGGCGTAGAGACGAAGAGGTGATCATTGGTGTGTGTGTGTGTGTGGCGTAGAGACGAAGAGGTGATCATTGGTGTGTGTGTGTGTGTGTGTGTGTTGTTATTTGCCTCTGTTTCAGCCATGTGTTTTGATGAGGTTCTGTTTTAGATGTGTCTGTGTGTGCGTGTGTGTGTGTGTGTGTGTGTTCGGTTGTGCTGTGTTGGTGACTCATAGCCTCCTTCCCTGCAGCCCCATCACTGCCCTGGGGACTGGGGGTCTCTGCTCTCTCACAACACACACTGCCAGGGATTTCCCACCTCACACACACACACACACACACACACACACACACACACACTTACACGCACCACAAGCAGACACACACACACACCACTGAAATATACATGCACGCAAACACACCACAGACACTCACACACGCCACCGAAAGACACAGACTCAGACACGGACACACACACACACACACACACACACAGACACACACACACACACTCACTCACTTACTCACTCCAGACACACTCACTCACACACTCACTCACTTACTCACTCACACACACACACACACACACACACACACACACACTCACTCACTCACTCACTCACTCACTCACTCACTCACTCACTCACTCACTCACTCACTCACACACACACACACACACACACACACACACACACACAGAAACACACACACACACACACACACACTCACTCACTCACTCACTCACTCACTCACT
>JAIFZK010000143.1:590000-595000 GCA_027481765.1 Tenualosa thibaudeaui | reverse complement strand
ACCGTGGGTGTCTCATTTTGTTTTGGCAGCAGTAACCACAGATCTGTTTTTGTGTGTGTGATGGCGTGTTTGCCTTTGAGTGCATCTGCGGTCTGAGTGTGTTTGTGATTAACTGCATGTCTGCTGGTGTGTGTGTGTGTGTGTGTGTGTGTGTGTGTGTGTGTTGGGATCAGTGGGTGTGTCTGCTGGCTGCTTCAGCAGGTATCCCCATATTTTTCAGGTGATGTATGATGTTATCAGTGGAGCCCTAACCCCTGGAGGTGTGTGTGTGTGTGTGTGTGTGTGTGTGTGTGTGGTGCGTGCCTGGGATGTGTTGTGTCGGTGGAGTATGGTGGAAAAAGGCTCAGTGGCTTAAAGCACCTCTTGTTCCACGCCCAGAGAGTCGAGCTGTTTTGGAAACTCTACGGTTCTAAGCACAAGTCAGCTCATATCTGTGGGAGGTGTGTGGCTACCGATGTCGTGTGTGTGTGTGTGTGTGTGGACATGTATTTGAGGTGGGCTTCAAAAAACAGCAGATGCAGAGTGTGTGTGTGCGCGTGTGTGTCTGTCTGTGTGTGAGGTGTGTTAGTGCCACTGAACACAGCTGATGTAATGCAACTGTCTCAGTACACACACTCAGCGTGTGTGTGTGTGTGTGTGTGAGAAGGTCTCTGAAGTGGATTAGTTGTGACTGAGTCGTGCAGATTTCACTCCTTGACGTTGGTCACACAGACAGGAGTTGTGTGTTGCCAGTCTCTATGCCTAGTGTCCAGGCCTCTTCGCTGTGTGTGTGTGTGTGTGTGGGGTGCCTGTCTCCATGGCCAGGGTCCAGGCCTCTCTGGTGTGTGTGTGTGTGTATACGTGTTTGTGGTCCATCTCCATGCCTGTCTGGTGCAGCTAGGGGAACCCTTCTGCCCCCAGGTTATGATGGGTGCCAGGGCCATCCAAATCTGTGTGTGTGCGTGCAAACAGCATGCCTACCTGAAGATGGTGCCGTCAGGACTGTGTGTGTGTGTGTGTCTGTGTGTGTGTGTGTTTGTCTGCATTTCTTGGGCCTCGTAAATGTCTCTGCACTTGAAGAGGGAAAACCCTAACCAGTCACATTCAGCCCAGTCCTCTCCCACACACACACACACACACACACACACACACACACACACACACACACACACACACACACATTGACCTGTAATAAATGTTCCTCAGGATTGCACTCTGCTGACCTGCTGGAATGTAGGTAGGTGTGTGCTTGTGTGTGACAGAGTTGAAGAGTCAAAACTGCTGGTCACTGGACTTTGACCACAGGGAGAAATCCCTGTATGTGATTGTGTGTGTGTGTGTTTTTTTTCCAAAAGGTGTGGTGTGGGAAAGCCCTTTGGTGTGAGAAAGTTGCTGGTTTACACTCTTGCAAAGGCTGTCTTATGCCCACACACACACACACACACACACACACACACACACATATGCCTACACATATACATACATATGCCTAGGAAGTTGCAGTTCTCCATCACAGCTGTAGATGGGACTGTCAGGTCCAAGTCATAAGGTTGATTGGGATGGTTTGTCAGGGACTGTGTGGGACAGGGTGTGTGTGTGTTTGTGTGTTGGGGAGGGTTGCCCCTGGTGCCTGTATATGTGTGAGGGGAAGCTCCTTGTGTTGTGTTGTGTTGTGTTGTGTGTGTGTGTGTGTGTGTGTGTGTGCGCGTCACCATTAGTATGTTGTGGCGCTGGGATCTCCAAGATGACTCACCAGGTCTCACTTCTCCTTAAGCCCCCACCCCCTCAATCAATTACGGACTCGTCACCATCTCTCTCCCCTTGTTGTGTGTGTGCGTGTGTGTGTGTGTGTCTCTCACCCGTCACTATCTCTCTACTTGGGTGTGTGTGTGTGTGTGTGTGTGTGTGTGTGTCTCTCACCCGTCACTATCTCTCTACTTGGGTGTGTGTGTGTGTGTGTGTGTGTGTGTGTGTGTGTGTGTGTGTGTGTGTGTCTCTCACCCGTCACTATCTCTCTACTTGTGTGTGTGTGTGTGTGTGTGTGTGTGTGTCTCTCACCCGTCACTATCTCTCTACTTGTGTGTGTGTGTGTGTGTGTGTCTCTCACCCGTCACTATCTCTCTACTTGGGTGTGTGTGTGTGTGTGTGTGTCTCTCTACTTGGCTGCAGCTTGTGTGTTTTCAGGCGCTGGTTGCCAAGGTTTCCAGCTTGTTTACCTGACTCTGCAAAGCTGTGCTCGCTGTGTCATGATGCTTATGTGCACACAGGTCATTCACTTGCCATTTGTTTTGACTGAAAATTGAAGATTTTCTAGGTCACTTTTTTAAGTTGTAGATTTCTTTTTCTTGCAAGCAGTGCCTCGAACAGGGAGACAAGAGATGTGTCTCCATATGGCAACTGCCATGGAACACTGATGGTTAACTGCCAATCATTGGTGTCCCTCATTGCCATTGGTAATCTCTTCACTCACACTGTCCATAATCTCTGCACCCGCCCACATCACATTGTTAGGATAAGTGTACCCATTATGCCACCAAAATAAGTTCAGATGTTTTTCACCTGTATGCACATGGTTTGAAGGGGAGATATCTTGTTAAACTGCAAGATTAATCTCGCATTTTACAATGTATGCATTTATTCTTATAGATTTTTAAAAGCTAAAATAAAGATATTTTATAAAATATGTGAAAAGCCTGGCATGGGCTTAATTGTGCTTAATTGTGCTTATTATTAATAAAATATAATAAATTATTGCTTTACAAGTATGAAAAAACAGCAATGCGGTAATGTAACATGTTAAATAGATTTTTAAAAAAAAACTGCTCAGGTGAAGTCCTAACCCTCTTTAATATGGGGCCCACAGGCCCAGACAGAGTTGGCCTGTCTTTATTTCTGTTCAAGTTTAATTAAATTTAATTTATTTAATTTATTTCTGTCTTTTCTTAAATTGTTTTCTATATTTCTTCATTCATTTCATCATACAAAGCCTAAACCTTGCTGGCCTAACTTGCACACCTATAAATGGTACTTTGACTGTGGATGATCTATTCAGATTCAGTCTATGTTAAATTCATGTTTACGTCTAGATTGTCTGCAGGGTATTTCTCACTGCAAACAAAATCTACATCTTAATTTTGAATAAGATCAGAGCCGTGCTATTTATCAGTGGGCTCCCAAAACCTAAGAATCTTTCAGTATTTGATTAGAAAGTCACAACTGTGTATCCCTACCTTCCTCTCGTGTTAAACAAGATATGCGTGTTTTTTTTTCTTTCAAACAGAACAACTGATATGCACTCAGCTGTTACCTGTTGTGTCAATTAGATATAAAGACACAAGCAGCGTTGGTCTATAATGTACGGATTCCTATTTGTTTTAGTGGTAAATTAGGTTGAAAGGCTTAAAAACGGGTTTAAAGAACAAAAGTAATTGTTATCAACACTTGTGCACAAGATGTTATGTAACTGGTTACAGGGAGGAAATCCTTATCAAAGTCCATTGAAGTGGGCTTAAATGTGGCATAGTGGTGCCTTGCTTAGTAGTGGTTAAAAATGACAATATATTTCTCTCCAAGTTAAAGATATATTTACAGAATTTTGCATAAAGCCAAAATATAATCTGAGCTAAACGTAAAAATGATTACTTTACATACGTACATACATACATACTTACATACATACATACAGTTATGAATATGAAATTAGTCTTTTTGTCAGAGTTGGCTTATGCTGGCTGTAGATTGTAGCACTTTGTAGCAAATTTTTTCTGTGACTTACCTTGACACTGCATGCAGATGCCCTTATGTGATGTGATGTGATTTGAAGTTAAAAACATATGGACTTAACAAACTGCTGTATTGATTAAGTTAATGAGTGGAACAAAATATATTTGATCTTTTTGTAAAACTTGACCACTTTCCCCATGTCTTCACCCCACACCACTCAGACACATTCTCCTTCTTCTCCTTCTCCTCCTCCTCCTCCTCCTCCTCCTCCTTCTCCTCCTCCTCCTTCTCCTCCTCCTCCTCCTTCTCATTCTCCTTCTCCTCCTCCTTCTCCTCCTCCTTCTCCTTCTTCTCCTCCTCCTCCTTCTTCTCCTCCTCCTCCTCCTTCTTCTCCTTCTCCTCCTTCTTCTCCTCCTTCTCCTCCTCCTCCTCCTCCTCCTCCTCCTCCTCCTTCTCCTTCTCCTCCTCCTTCTCCTTCTCATTCTCCTTCTCATTCCAAGAGGAGAGAGGAGCTGGAAGGGGCCTACTTAGGCTGTAGTTTAGGTAGAGACTGTAGAGCCGGGCTGTGATTGATGTGTGTGTGGGCTGTAGTTTAGGTAGAGACTGTAGAGCAGGGCTGTGATTGATGTGTGTGTGGGCTGTAGTTTAGGTAGAGACTGTAGAGCAGGGCTGATTAGATGAATGTTCAGTGTGTTAAATGATGTGGCAGAGGCTTGCTCTGCTGGGCCTAGAAAGTTTATTGGTGGGTAGTTACCAAAGTTTAAGGTAGGGCTGGGTCATGTGGTCTAAAAGTCATTTAAAGCAGAGACAGAATGAGGAGGATATTGCCATATATTCTTTACATCATTTTAAAATACATTGATGAGGTGAGACAGAGACACAAGTTGTATTTCTCTCCAAAAAATAATGAGCTGATTCATTGATTTCAGAATGTTTTGAGGTCAAAATAATATTTAGGAATAGAATACAACAAAATTAAGTAAAAAATATTTAATGTTTAATATTAAAAACATTCCGGACATGTTTAAATGAAAAATACATAATTAATTAAACTATTAGAAAATCTGTAAATAATTGCAAAGCAGTTTAGAATAAAAAGCAAACAAAGATGTTCCAATATCCATCCCTCTTGATAAAGGGAGCAGCTGAACGTGGCTGTGGAATATTTCAGCTTGTGGAACGTTTCCCTCGGGTTCCACACAGCGAGGCACCATAGAGCTCTCAGTCACTCAGCACACCTGAGAGTTTTATTTAGGGAGATGGACGCACCTGATAAAACCATTCAACCACACTTTAAT
>JAIFZK010000143.1:572500-582500 GCA_027481765.1 Tenualosa thibaudeaui | reverse complement strand
GATATATGATGACTATATAGGGCAGTGATATATGATGACTATATAGGGCAGTGATATATGATGACTATATAGGGCAGTGATATATGATGACTATATAGGGCAGTGATATATGATGACTACATATACTGACCGGGTTTAACGTAAAAACAAAAACAATGCACAATGTTCTATGGCTCGAATGGTTCTATGGCTCGAATTTGATTTCTGCTCGATTTCCGCAATCAAAATCAACAGAGTTCCTCTAGTCAGTGAGGTGACTACTGACCTCTAGTCAGTGAGGTGACTATCGACCTCTGGTCAGTGAGGTGACTATCGACCTCTGGTCAGTGAGGTGACTACTGACCCCTGGTCAGTGAGGTGACTACTGACCCCTAGTCAGTGCCCTTTCTATGAGCAAGCGTTGATTGATCTGTTATCTACTTGGCTAAAATTATGACTAACTGGAAGTGTATGGGATAATGATTCAAAGAAAAGACCTGTGAAATAACTATATTTGCACAACTGTGACGTTAATGGGATGGCTGGTACACGGCTACATGGAGAGCATTAAACCATGTGCAGAAAAGACCCCAGTTTTTAAGACACACTGTAACTGAAGTGTAACCTTTTGCCAACACAGGGTGCTCTCAGTCTGGATGCTGTGTCAGTGAGTGCAAACTGCCCTAATGCTCCTGTACCTCCTAGGGCTACCTGCCCTAATGCTCTGGACTGTCTCAGTCTAGAGCCGAGGCGCAGTAATGTGGACTGTCTCAGTCTAGAGCCGAGGCGCAGTAATGTGGACTGTCTCAGTCTAGAGCCGAGGCGCAGTAATGTGGACTGTGTCTGTCGAGAGCCGGCGCAGTAATGTGGACTGTCTCAGTCTAGAGCCGGCGCAGTAATGTGGACTGTCTCAGTCTAGAGCCGGCGCAGTAATGTGGACTGTCTCAGTCCAGAGCCGGCGCAGTAATGTGGACTGTCTCAGTCCAGAGCCGAGGCGCAGTAATGTGGACTGTCTCAGTCCAGAGCCGAGGCGCAGTAATGTGGACTGTCTCAGTCTAGAGCCGAGGCGCAGTAATGTGGACTGTCTCAGTCCAGAGCCGAGGCGCAGTAATGTGGACTGTCTCAGTCTAGAGCCGAGGCGCAGTAATGTGGACTGTCTCAGTCCAGAGCCGAGGCGCAGTAATGTGGACTGTCTCAGTCTAGAGCCGAGGCGCAGTAATGTGGACTGTCTCAGTCCAGAGCCGAGGCGCAGTAATGTGGACTGTCTCAGTCCAGAGCCGAGGCGCAGTAATGTGGACTGTCTCACACAGCTCAGACTACCTCAGCTCCTTCCGCACAAGATAACATATGGAATATTTAACTGGAAACCTTTTGGGAATGTGAAGGCCTAGTCCTTAATAATTACTATGCGAATGCTTGCTAATGTGTGACTACTGTATGTCTGTTCGTATCTCTCATTAGTGAGTTCATCATTTGCTTAGCGCTCAGAACACCACTGACAGTCAGCCGTTGGGATAGAACGCAAACATATGCAGAACATCACTGACAGTCAGCCGTTGGGATAGAACGCAAACATATGCAGAACATCACTGACAGTCAGCCGTTGGGATAGAACGCAAACATATGCAGAACATCACTGTCAGTCAGCCGTTGGGATAGAACGCAAACATATGCAGAACATCACTGACAGTCAGCCGTTGGGATAGAACGCAAACATATGCAGAACATCACTGACAGTCAGCCGTTGGGATAGAACGCAAACACAGAGATGGCACTGCATGTTGCATCACCCCTCATGTGAAGAGACATAGACGTTTTACTGTTTATAGACACACTACCACACTAGACACACTAGACTTCACTCATCTCTGTATGTGTGTGTGTGTGTGTGTGTGTGTGTGTGTGTGTTTTACTGAGGTGAATGTAGGTTGGCAAGTTGCCAGGGCTGCATGGTTACCCAGGAGACGAAGGCAGGAGGAGTTTAGGACCCAGCGCACGTACGCGTCTGCTCCATATGATAATGCACGGCCCTCGTACGCGTGTGTGTGTGTGTGTGTGAGAGAGAGAGAGAGATATAATGCACTGCTGCTGCTCCAGAGACATGAGGGCAGTCTAATCCACAACAACTCATTTAATCATCTCAATAGAAGCCCATCAGCTGCCGTTATTGAAATATCAATAACGCCTGTCAATAAGAAAAGATCATTCATCAAGGTCAATAAGAAAAGATCATTCATCAAGGTCAAAAAATATGAGCGCAGCATGGAGGCGGGTGGTCCAGGGGTGTGTGTGTGTGTGCGTGTGTGTGTGTGTGCGTGTGTGTGTGTGCGTGTGTGTGTGTGTGTGTGTGTGTGTGTCACTCTGTAAGCATGTAGTTATGCTGGCTGGATTGAGCCCCCTTCAGCGTCCCCTTCAGCGCTCTAAAGCCACTGATGAGGCTTCCAGAGCCCAGCGAGCTGCCCGACCAAAATACTCCTCTAAAGGAGCCCAGCGAACTGCCCGACCAAAATACTCCTCTAAAGGAGCCCAGCGAGCTGCCCGACCAAAATACTCCTCTAAAGGAGCCCAGCGAGCTGCCCGACCAAAATACTCCTCTAAAGGAGCCCAGCGAGCTGCTTGACTAAACTGTTCCTCTATGGCAGCCCAGCAAGCTGCCTGAGTTAAATACTCTTCTATGGGGTCCCAGTGAACTGCTTGACCAAACTAGTCTTCTTTGAGAGCCCGGCGAGCTGCCCAACCAAAATACTCCTCTAAAGGAGCCCAGCGAGCTGCCCGACCAAAATACTCCTCTAAAGGAGCCCAGCGAGCTGCCCGACCAAAATACTCCTCTAAAGGAGCCCAGCGAACTGCCCGACCAAAATACTCCTCTAAAGGAGCCCAGCGAACTGCCGGACCAAACTAGGCCTCTATTGGAGCCTGTCTGAGGGTTAGGCTCTGTGTGTGGGGGTGTGTTTGTGTGTGTTAGGTTGTAACATGGACCTGTTTGGTTATGGGTCTGGTCCATAGTTGTGTGTGCAGGCTTACCCCTGTGTCTGCCTTGTGTGTGTTAAATATGAATAGTTGGGCCTAGTGGGGAATATCTGCAGATTAGGTGTCTGGACTGCTGAAGCTTGTACATTTACAGTACAAGTACATTTATGCATTTAGCAGACGCTTTTATCCAAACGACTTACATTAGCCAACTATCAACTACATAGGGCCAGTGTCTAGAGCAACTTAGGGTTAAGTGCCTTGCTCAAGGGCACAACAGTGGCAGCTGGGATTCAACCCACAATTTCCAGGCTACTAGCATGTTAGCCTTAACCCCTACGCCACCATTGCTAGCACTGGCCGGTTCACCTGTAGAACCCGCTAGCACACAGCATCACCTGTAGAACGGTTAGCACACAACATCACCTGTAGAACGGTTAGCACACAGCATCACCTGTAGAACCCGCTAGCACACAGCATCACCTGTAGAACGGTTAGCACACAACATCACCTGTAGAACCCGCTAGCACACAGCATCACCTGTAGAAGCCGCTAGTACACAGCATCACCTGTAGAACGGTTAGCACACAGCATCACCTGTAGAACCCGCTAGCGCACAGCATCACCTGTAGAACCCGCTAGCACCGGCTGAACCACTTGTAGTTTCCCTAGCGCTAGAAAGAGGGGGGAGATGAGGAAGAGAGAACCTTCAGGTAAAAAAAAGCTGCCGTATAGAACAATGCTGAGGTCAAAGGTGAAGGTCACTGGTCTGCTGTGTCCACACACACACACACACACAATATATGGACATTAGAGATGTGCTGGTCTGCTAGTGGGAGAGCATTAACTGTATGGACATCAGAAGATTAGGAGGGGGTGTGGCCTGGGCCAAAGCTCTTGTCATCCGTGGAGATTTGAAATCTCTGTTTACAAAACAGCCCATAATCCCACAGCAAGCAGCCGTAATCTGATCAGACACGGCACAAACGTGAGGCCACAGCAGATGGCTGGGCAAACACACTACACATCAGTCAACACACACACACACCACACCACACATCAGTCAACACACACACACACCACACATCAGTCAACACACACACACACCACACTACACATCAGTCAACACACACACACACCACACTACACATCAGTCAACACACACACACACCACACCACACATCAGTCAACACACACACACACCACACTACACATAAGTCAACACACACACACACCACACCACACATCAGTCAACACACACACACACCACACCACACATCAGTCAACACACACACACACCACACCACACATCAGTCAACACACACACACACACCACACTACACATCAGTCAACACACACACACCACACCACACATCAGTCAACACACACACACCACACTACACATAAGTCAACACACACACACACCACACCACACATCAGTCAACACACACACACACCACACCACACATCAGTCAACACACACACACACCACACTACACATAAGTCAACACACACACACACCACACCACACATCAGTCAACACACACACACACCACACTACACATCAGTCAACACACACACACACACACCACACCACACATCAGTCAACACACACACACACACACACACACACACTACACATCAGTCAACACACACACACACACCACACTACACATCAGTCAACACACACACACACCACACCACACATCAGTCAACACACACACACACACACTACACATCAGTCAACACACACACACCACACTACACATCAGTCAACACACACACACACCACACTACACATCAGTCAACACACACACACACCACACTACACATCAGTCAACACACACACACCACACTACACTGCCTAACTCGCATCGAGCATAGACTGCACTGTGGAACACACCACACACACACACACAAACACACAGAGCACACACACCAGGGTTCCCAGTAAAAATTCATTCAAATGTCCTGGAAAAAACTATATTGTCCTATACAGTAAACACCTTTAGCCCCCCTCATTCAGATAGTATACAGTAAACACCTTTAGTCCCCCTCATTCAGATAGTAAACACCTTTAGCCCCCCTCATTCAGATAGTAAACACCTTTAGTCCCCCTCATTCAGATAGTAAACACCTTTAGCCCCCCTCATTCAGATAGTAAACACCTTTAGCCCCCCTCATTCAGATAGTATACAGTAAACACCTTTAGTCCCCCTCATTCAGATAGTAAACACCTTTAGTCCCCCTCATTCAGATAGTATACAGTAAACACCTTTAGTCCCCCTCATTCAGATAGTAAACACCTTTAGTCCCCCTCATTCAGATAGTAAACACCTTTAGCCCCCCTCAGGCAGATAGTATACAGTAAACACCTTTAGCCCCCTGATTCAGATAGTAAACACATTTAGCCCCCCTCATTCAGATAGTAAACACCTTTAGCCCCCCTCATTCAGATAGTAAACACCTTTAGCCCCCCTCATTCAGATAGTATACACCTTTAGTCCCCCTCATTCAGATAGTAAACACCTTTAGCCCCCCTCATTCAGATAGTAAACACCTTTAGTCCCCCTCATTCAGATAGTAAACACCTTTAGCCCCCCTCATTCAGATAGTAAACACCTTTAGTCCCCCTCATTCAGATAGTAAACACCTTTAGCCCCCCTCATTCAGATAGTATACAGTAAACACCTTTAGTCCCCCTCATTCAGATAGTAAACACCTTTAGACCCCCTCATTCAGATAGTAAACACCTTTAGTCCCCCTCATTCAGATAGTATACAGTAAACACCTTTAGTCCCCCTCATTCAGATAGTAAACACCTTTAGCCCCCCTCATTCAGATAGTAAACACCTTTAGTCCCCCTCATTCAGATAGTATACAGTAAACACCTTTAGTCCCCCTCATTCAGATAGTAAACACCTTTAGTCCCCCTCATTCAGATAGTATACAGTAAACACCTTGGTTCTTATTTTGTACTGGATCCTGAACCCCTATGGGAACTATTGGGTTCTGGTGAGCTGTGTTTTCAAGTATGATGTCTTTTCAACTGAAACTGCATGAAAAAGGGATTTAGCTTTCAGAATCTCAAAAAGAAATAATTTCTAAAATTTACTTTTTAAATATCAAGGATATCGGTACAATGGAGTGCTGCAATGGCGTACTGATTGAAGGCCAGATAGGCTTATAGCCCCCACCACACACACACACACACGCACACACGCACACACACACACCACCCAACAAAACTATACATTTTCTGAAAGCCTACAACCTTTAGATGTGATTAAACTTATATGACCCATATGAGATATGACCCAGTTCCCTCCACTCTGTGGATTAGGCCTAGTTGTGTCTTGGGTGTGATTCATGGGGAAGGTGTTGGGAGGTGTGTGGGGTGTGTGTGTGTGTGTGTGTGGCAGTAGTTCTGCTCTATTGCATCCACATCCCTGATATATCCCAGAAGTATGATGTCTTCCCTGCACAGAATATAGCTGGAGCAGCATTAAATGGTCTACCTGGCGTAAGGTGGGTTAAGATGGTTCAGATGGTTCAGAGTTTTGATGGTTTGGCTGTTTTGACTAATTTATGATGGTCACTGTAGTGGGTTTATCTGGCCATATACAAGCCACTTTCAGCTTCCACACCAGCATAGTTTGACCAGCCACACATGTGACCATCTTATCAAGTATATCTGACTATTGGTTCAACCAGCTAAAACATCAAGGCAGTAAAACCACCTTGACCAGCAAAAAATTTTTAAAAATGAAGATGGTTGAGTGGCTGGATTGACCAGATTAAGGTGGTTGAGTGGTTAGATTGACCAGATTAAGGTGGTTGAGTGGCTAGATTGACCAGATTAAGGTGGTTGAGTGGCTAGATTGACCAGATTAAGGTGTGTTTAGGTGGTGTGATGGGAAACCTGAGGGCCCTGCGCATTCCTCTTGGGCACACTGCTCCAGGCCCAGGGACCGCACGGCATGATGGGACCACACAACACAGACTAGACACACTACTCACACCCACTCTGCAGCACACACTCCACACACCGTGAGCACGTACTGCACACACACGGGAGTGTGGCACAGAGGGGCAGTATTGACGGAATGCAGTGTGTGTTAGCGCTCACACCTGTGGTCCAGTAGCACATGCTAATGTGAGCCTTAAAGACTCAGCTCATCCAGCCCCTCCTCTGTTCTGAGGTCTGTGTGTGTAGGGGGGATAGTTTATGTGCAGTGGAGACTGATCAGTCAGTGTGTGTGTGTGTGCATACACAGGAGGGCGATCAGTAGGGGTGTGTGTGCATGTGTGCGTGCGTGTATTTACGCCCCCCCCCCGTTCTGGCCAATCTCATTATCAAATGCAAATAACCAACAACCCCAAAGCTGACCTGCTTGTGGCCAGCCTGCGCATCAGAATCTCACTCACACACACATACACACACACACACACACACACACACACACACACCTCTGCTTGTGGGCAGCCTGCGCATGAGAATCAGAGGCCAGGGGGCATGTTTTCCATTAAATAAAAAAAAAGTAATTTTTTTATGTCGTTCTGGTGTGGGTGCTAGCTCGCTAGCCCCTCCTGGGCATTATTTACTCTGGCGATAGCACTAGCCGCTAATGCTACACGCCTCTCCAGTGTGATTACCCTGACTCAGGTAAACACCTTTACACTTCCTGTTATCTCTCACTCCCACCCCAAGCCCCCAGGGGTAATAATAGCCTGCATGTCTCTGGTCTACCCTGTCCTCTCTGAAGCCTGCATGTCTCTGGTCTACCCTGTCCTCTCTGTCCTCTCTGAAGCCTGCATGTCTCTGGTCTACCCTGTCCTCTCTGTCCTCTCTGAAGCCTGCATGTCTCTGGTCTACCCTGTCCTCTCTGTCCTCTCTGAAGCCTGCGTGTCTCTGGTCTACCCTGTCCTCTCTGAAGCCTGCATGTCTCTGGTCTACCCTGTCCTCTCTGTCCTCTCTGAAGCCTGCATGTCTCTGGTCTACCCTGTCCTCTCTGTCCAGTAGCAGTATTGGGGGCCAGAGTGGCGTTATTTAAGTACTGTTGAGTGGGGGGATTTTTAGCAGGTCGCTGCTGCTGCTGCAGATTGCTGGTAATTGTGTCTGTGGGAGTGGTGAGCCCACACTCCAACTGTGTGTGTGTGTGTGTAGAGGAGAGTGATCTGTAATTGTGTGCGAGTGTGAGCCCAAATTCAGAGCAAACACGTGTGTGTGGTGTGTGTGTGGGGGAGATCAGTGCGTGTGTGTGGGTCTCAGCATTGCATAATGCTGGTCTCTCAGACAGGCGTCTCATGCAGTGGTGTGAGGAGAGACCAGACGAGAGTCTTTCTCCCGCAGGACTGTCTAGCATCAATCGTACACATCGATCAGGCCGCGCTGGGGGAGGTGATAATGAGGCCTCACACCGCCCACACACGCACACACACACGCACACACACAGGTGGCTAAGTTGAGTGGTGGTGCAGTGAGTTCTGCCTAAAGCCAATGGGCTTGTTAGGATTATTAGTGCTGAGATATACCGCTTCTCCTCTCTCTCTCTCTCTCCCTCCCTCCCTCTCTTTCTCTCTCTCTTTCTCTCTCTCTCTCTCTGTCCCCTCTCCTCTCCCTCTCTCTCTCCCCTCTCCTCTTTCTTCTTCTCTCCTCTCTCTCCCCTCTCTTTCTCTCCCTTCTCCTCTCTCTCTCTCTCTCCACCCTTTCCTCTCCTCTTCTCTCTCTCTTCTCTCTCTCCTCTCCCTCTTTTCTCCTCTCCTCTCTCCCTCTCTCCTCTTCATCCTCCACACATCAGCGTGCTGTCATACACACACACACACACCACACACTTCTCTCCCTCCCTCCCTCAATTCAAGAAAGCTTTATTGGCATGAACATTTCAATATCATTATTGCCAAAGCTCATTTGCATACAGGTTTATACACAGAAAAGTGGACTCACACAATTACAATAAGGCTACATATACATTTAGAACCATCTTAGAACATGACTATAAGCAAAAAAAAAACAGTCCACTAGTAGCAACTAGTGTGTCTTTCTTCTCTGGCCTGACTGGATGGCCCTCAGGTCCCTCAGGCTGCTACACATGTTGCAGCTGGAGTGGCCACATGTTTGTTCTCTCCAAGGATGAATGGCAATGGTGCCTCCTTTGGATACATGGGAAATTGAGGGATGATTGAGCAGAATTTCTCTCTCTCTCTCTCTCTCTCTCTCTCTCTCTCTCTCTCTCTCTCTCTCTCTCTCTCTCTCTCTCTCTCTCTCTCTCTCTCTCTCTCTCTCTCTCTCTCTCTCTCTCTCTCTCTCTCTCTCTCTCTCTCTCACTCTTAGTGTGAAAAAGAAAAGATTCATGTTCACCCACCTCGCTACAGGCTGACGTGCAGGCTGTGTGTGTGTGTCAGCAGAGGGCTAGCAGCCTTTCCCTGTTACCACATTTCAAAGCAAACACACACACACACACACACACACACGGTGCATGAGAGTGTGGAACACTAATTGATGTGGATTAACAGACACACGCTCACACTCTTATAGACAAACACACACACACATACACAGTTGTAAAAGCCCTGTATGATGATCTAAGAACTATTGGAGTGACTTAAATTAAATGAGATATAACAGGTATAATAAATTAAATGAGATATAACAGGTATAATAAATTAAATGAGATATAACAGGTATAATAAAATAAATGAGATATAACAGGTATAATAAATTAAATGAGATATAACAGGTATAACAGGTAATTATGTCTGTTATAGAACTGCTATAACAAGTTAACACCATAGTTCCCCCTGATTTTCATAAACTATAGATGAATATCCCATCTGTATATTGATTAGAATATCCCATCTGTATATTGATTAGAATATCCCATCTGTATATTGATTAGAATATCCCATCTGTATGTTGAGCCAAGATGTGAAATTTCAGTTTTTTGGCTTTGTCATGTGGCCACATCAGCCAGAAGTCTGATTTGCCTGATTTGACACATAATCACCCGTATGCTACGTCTGTGTGTGTGTGTGTGTGTGGTGCTACGTC
>JAIFZK010000143.1:545000-552500 GCA_027481765.1 Tenualosa thibaudeaui | reverse complement strand
GTGTAATGATATAACAAGATTACATATTTGTCAGTTCTACTCAAATTAGGGGGGAGTATACCCCACTGAAAGTCTCAGGGCAAAGTAAGATTTTAGACTACAAATGTCTGATTTACCAAGAATTCAACCACAGGCGAGTCTAATTATTCAATTAGTCCAGCAGATAGTTGACTATAAAAGGGTTTTACTCTTAAGAAAACCCCTCCCCATTTCCATTTCCCATTTCCATGGCACCACATGGAAGAGAACTGAAAGAATGACACAAGACCTGAGAAAGAAAATGATTTCCTCACACCAGAGAGGTAAAGGCTACAAGTAGATCAGCCAAGCTTTACTTATTAGTCAGAATACTGCAGCAAAAGTGGTACAAAGATTTAAGAAAAATGGAATTGCGACCATATCACAGAGACGTCCTGGTCGTCCACGGAAGTTA
The DNA here is from genome assembly GCA_027481765.1 of Tenualosa thibaudeaui. NCBI lineage: Eukaryota > Metazoa > Chordata > Actinopteri > Clupeiformes > Clupeidae > Tenualosa > Tenualosa thibaudeaui. Next base: position 552,067 of record JAIFZK010000143.1, on the reverse strand, counting down.
ACACCACGATAGAAGCAGTTGAAGAAAATCGGCACACAAGTTCACTACAGTTAGCTAAAGAAGTAGAAAGCCAAATGGGGGGTGACTGTTTCCCGTGACACAATACGCTGTACACTGCAGAGGAATGGCATGCATAGATGCCGTCCACGAAAGAAGCCTCCTAAAGCCCAGGCACAAAAAAGCCACCTAGAGTTTGCCAGGCCCCATGCTGACAAAGATGACGGCTACTGGGTCTCTGTATTGTGGAGCGATGAGACCACAGTGATGCATGGAGCCTACAGTGATGCATGGAGCCTACAGTGATGCATGGAGCCTACAGTGATGCACGGAGCCTACAGTGATGCACGGAGCCTACAGTGAAACATGGAGCCTACAGTGAAACATGGAGCCTACAGTGAAACATGGAGCCAACAATGAAGCATGGAGCCAACAGTGATGCATGGAGCCTACAGTGATGCATGGTGGTGGCAGTGTCCTTATGTGGGGCTGCATGAGTGCTGAGTGTTGGGAGCTGCATTTCATTGATGACATCATGAATTCAGAGATGTTTTGCTCTATACTGAAAAAGAAAATGCTACCATCACACCGTGCATTTGGTCGTGGTGCACTTTTCCAACATGACAATGATCCTAAACACACATCTAAGGCCACTGTTGGCTTTCTGAAGAGGAACAGGGTGAGAGTGATTCAGTGGTCAAGCATGTCACCTGATCTGAACCCAATCAAACACCTATGGGGAATTCTCAAAATGTTGCCAACTTGTTCATTCCATGCCCAGAAGACTGGTGCCGTCATTAAAAATCATGGAGGCCATACAGAATACTAGATGCAGTAGTTTTGTTGGGGGTGTAGTCATTTTTGCTCCCCCCTAATTTGAGTAAAACTGAAAAATATGTAATCTAAGTTATATTATTAAGCAAACGTTTGTGTTGTATGTTACACAGATGTGATATTAAACTTTTTGGAAATATTTTTTGTTTTCATGGACATATTGTTTAAAATGTTACTTTTTAAAGGGGGTATACTGATTTATGCTGGGCACTGTAAGTGTAAAAATAGAAGGGGGTGAACGGAGGAAAAGGAGAGGGGGAGAGAGAGGAAGAATGAAAAACAAAGGTGGGAGAGAGGGGGCAGGGATAGAGAGAATAAAAGAGTGAGGGAGAGAAGGAGAGAGAAAAAAATAGATAGGACAACAGGAGGGATGGAGGGAGGGACAGAGAGTGAGGGAGGGAGAGAAAGAGAGACAGGGAGGGAGAGAGAGAGAGAGCGAGGGAGGGAGGGAGAGAGAGAGAGACAGGGAGGGAGGGAGAGAAAGAGAGACAGGGAGGGAGAGAGAGAGAGAGCGAGGGAGGGAGAGAGAGAGAGAGGGAGGCCTCGGGCTAGAATTTAGTTTTATGACTTAATTACACACAACTTTTATGCTGCTTTGCTCTACATCTTATTGGACCTCAACATGGCTCCAGCTCACCCCTGTGTATGTGTGTGTGTGTGTGTGTGTGTGTGTGTGTGTGTGTGTGTGTGTGTGTGTGTAGGTGGCGCTCTATAACCCAGAGCAGGATGGCAGTGATAGCCCTCGCAGCAGCCTCAACAACAGCCTGTCTGACCAGAGCCTCGCATCAGTCAACCTCAACAGTTACACTCCGGTAAAACACACACACACACACACACATACACCCCTACCCCTGAACCTCTGTGCTGCTCTCTGCTCTGGGCACCATGCAGTGATCCAGAGCTGACAGTGATGGTTTTACTACAAAACACACACACACAGCTACACATTCACACACACACACTCACATTCACCTGACACACACACACACACACTCACCACACACAACCTTAGTGTTGCTAATTAAGTGCAAACAAGGCAACAATGTCAGGTTCATTTCCCTGCCTCACACTCAGAGTTTCCTGGTGAAGTGACTCATTACGGCTCTCTTGGCTGCGTCTGCCAGTATTACTGCACTTGTCATCTGCTAAAGGGTGAGACAGCCAAACCCAAACTGAATGAAACTGAAATTTATGACCTTGTCAGTCAACATCATCACATGAAAATGATCATGGTGGTTCCACGCTGGTTCCTGTTCTTTGGTCTGCAAAAAAGTCCACATGGATTTGTAAAAATGTATTAATTCATTCAACATTGTTGCTGTTTTTTTTATGGGTCACTGTAGGGGGCGCTCCAGAGGTAGAAATCACACGCTTGACCTTTCATAACATGAGTCAGTTAAGGATAAGAGGGCTTAGGGCTTAAAGAGGACATTGGAACCAGAGACCGTGTTCACCAAAAGAAATAAGCCCATAAAACATGCAAGTTAATGCAACCTCCACATCTCAGGCAACCTCCACCACATCTCACACAACCTCCACCACATCTCACACAACCTCTACCACATCTGACAGATCTCAGGCAACCTCTACCACATCTCACACAACCTCCACCACATCTGACAGATCTCAGGCAACCTCTACCACATCTCACACAACCTCCACCACATCTCACACAACCTCTACCACATCTGACAGATCTCAGGCAACCTCTACCACATCTCACACAACCTCCACCACATCTCACACAACCTCTACCACATCTGACAGATCTCAGGCAACCTCTACCACATCTCACACAACCTCTACCACATCTCACACAACCACCACCACATCTCACACAACCTCTACCACATCTGACAGATCTCAGGCAACCTCCACCACATCTCACACAACCTCCACCACATCTGACAGATCTCAGGCAACCTCTACCACATCTCACACAACCTCCACCACATCTGACAGATCTCAGGCAACCTCCACCACATCTGACAGATCTCACACAACCTCCACCACATCTCACACAACCTCCACCACATCTGACAGATCTCAGGCAACCTCTACCACATCTCACACAACCTCTACCACATCTGACAGATCTCAGGCAACCTCCACCACATCTGACAGATCTCACACAACCTCCACCACATCTCACACAACCTCCACCACATCTCACACAACCTCCACCACATCTGACAGATCTCAGGCAACCTCTACCACATCTCACACAACCTCCACCACATCTGACAGATCTCAGGCAACCTCCACCACATCTGACAGATCTCAGGCAACCTCCACCACATCTGACAGATCTCACACAACCTCCACCACATCTCAGGCAACCACCACATCTCACACAACCTCCACCACATCTCAGGCAACCACCACATCTCACACAACCTCCACCACATCTCAGGCCACCACCACATCTCACACAACCTCCACCACATCTCAGGCAACCTCCACCACATCTCACACAACCTCCACCACATCTCACACAACCTCTACCACATCTGACAGATCTCAGGCAACCTCTACCACATCTCACACAACCTCCACCACATCTCACACAACCTCTACCACATCTGACAGATCTCAGGCAACCTCTACCACATCTCACACAACCTCCACCACATCTCACACAACCTCTACCACATCTGACAGATCTCAGGCAACCTCTACCACATCTCACACAACCTCTACCACATCTCACACAACCACCACCACATCTCACACAACCTCTACCACATCTGACAGATCTCAGGCAACCTCCACCACATCTCACACAACCTCCACCACATCTCAGGCAACCACCACATCTCACACAACCTCCACCACATCTCAGGCAACCACCACATCTCACACAACCTCCACCACATCTCAGGCAACCACCACATCTCACACAACCTCCACCACATCTCAGGCAACCACCACATCTCACACAACCTCCACCACATCTCAGGCAACCTCCACCACATCTCACACAACCTCCACCACATCTCACACAACCTCCACCACATCTCACACAACCTCCACCACATCTCAGGCAACCTCCACCACATCTCAGGCAACCACCACATCTCACACAACCTCCACCACATCTCACACAACCTCCACCACATCTCAGGCAACCACCACATCTCACACAACCTCCACCACATCTCAGGCAACCTCCACCACATCTCAGGCAACCACCACATCTCACACAACCTCCACCACATCTCAGGCAACCACCACATCTCACACAACCTCCACCACATCTCAGGCAACCTCCACCACATCTCAGGCAACCACCACATCTCAGGCAACCTCCACCACATCTCAGGCAACCACCACATCTCACACAACCTCCACCACATCTCAGGCAACCTCCACCACATCTCACACAACCTCCACCACATCTCACACAACCTCCACCACATCTCAGGCAACCTCCACCACATCTCAGGCAACCACCACATCTCACACAACCTCCACCACATCTCACACAACCTCCACCACATCTCAGGCAACCACCACATCTCACACAACCTCCACCACATCTCAGGCAACCTCCACCACATCTCACACAACCTCCACCACATCTCACACAACCTCCACCACATCTCAGGCAACCTCCACCACATCTCAGGCAACCACCACATCTCACACAACCTCCACCACATCTCACACAACCTCCACCACATCTCAGGCAACCTCCACCACATCTCACACAACCTCCACCACATCTCACACAACCTCCACCACATCTCACACAACCTCCACCACATCTCACACAACCTCCACCACATCTCAGGCAACCACCACATCTCAGGCAACCACCACATCTCACACAACCTCCACCACATCTCACACAACCTCCACCACATCTCACACAACCTCCACCACATCTCAGGCAACCTCCACCACATCTCAGGCAACCTCCACCACATCTCACACAACCTCCACCACATCTCACACAACCTCCACCACATCTCACACAACCTCCACCACATCTCAGGCAACCACCACATCTCAGGCAACCACCACATCTCTCACAACCTCCACCACATCTCACACAACCTCCACCACATCTCGGGCAACCTCCACCACATCTCACACAACCTCCACCACATCTCACACAACCTCCACCACATCTCAGGCAACCTCCTGAGTTGACAATGGTAAGATATAGACAGTGATGCATTCAAACAGCCAACAGACAAATGACGGGTAAGATGGTCAATGGAAAGGTGCAGAGGGCTCTTCAGAACAGGGCAAGAGTCAGTGTCAGATTTAGATGGGTCTTAAACAGTGGCTTCAGTACAGAACCCTGAAGAACTCAGGACTCAGCACATCCCCTCTGTGTCCGTTACATGAAGCAGTGGGATTAAAGATGGGGGCATCTTCAAAGACCATTAAAAACTACTTACTGATGTAGAGCTGTGTATGCACATGCGTACACACACACACGCACATGCACACACATGCATACACATACACATACACATACACGCACACATACACACACATACATGCGCACATACACACACATATGCACATGCACACTCACACACACACATGCACGCTCACACACACACATGTGTGCACAATCTTGTGGAAAGCGATGGACCCGCTGTGAGTCGTGTGCTTGTGAGATATGAGTGCTAATTTGTAGCAGGCCAGAGTACTGATTTTGCTTTTAAATGCATCTCGCACGGCTGACGTGACGTCACGTGGTCCTGTATCTCCTACTGGGTCAGGTGACACGCACGCACGCACACACACACACACACACACATGCACACAAAAGCTGCTGTTTTAAATACATCTCACATAGCAGTCGTACTTGTCTGCAAAGCTTGGTTGATATGGACGTGTGTGTGTGTGTGTGTGTGTGTGTGTGTGTGTCCCAGGTGTCCAGCCACCCAGAGCCGGTGTCCCAGGTGTCGCAGCCCCTCCCTCTCCAGCAGCCCAACCCGCAGCCCCAGTACAGCATCCCTGAACGGGACAAGCAGCTGCTCTTCTCCGACTTTGAAGATCTCAGTGCCTCCTTTCGCAGCCTCTACAAGTCTGTGTTTGAGCAGTCCTTCAGCCAGCAGGGTGAGTGTGTGTGTGTGTGTGTGTGTGTGTGTCTGTGTTTGAGCAGTCCTTCAGCCAGCAGGGTGAGTGTGTGTGTGTGTGTGTGTGTGTGTGTGTGTGTGTGTGTGTGTGTGTGTGTGTCTGTGTTTGAGCAGTCCTTCAGCCAGCAGGGTGAGTGTGTGTGTGTGTGTGTGTGTGTGTTTGAGCAGTCCTTCAGCCAGCAGGGTGAGTGTGTGTGTGTGTGTGTGTGTGTGTACCATGCCATGTAGTTTGAACCAAATATGTCATTATTTGAAGTTTGCCGTGTGTGTGTGTGTCCATTGTGATGAGGGGGGCTCCAGCCATTTACATTCTAATTCATCTGATTGACTGATGTACAAAAGCCACTCGACACCCCCCCCCCCACACACACACACACACACACACACACACAGGCTGAAGCCCCCCTTGATAAGCTTCTTTGCTCCTCTACAATCGAGTGCATTTCATGTCAACATTTTCAAAAGGTTCCTCTATGTTTAGCTTTTGTCTGCATCTCATTAGCTTTCCTCTCCACACCTCTCTCCCTGATTAGGTGTGTCTGTGTGTGTGTGTGTGTGTGTGTGTGCGGAAGAGAGTGAGCAAGTGTGTGCATGTATTTGTATTGTAGAGAGGTGTGTTTTGTTGTGGCTGTGTGTGTGAGTTAGAGTGCTGTGGTTGAGGTGTGTGTGTGTGTGTGTATGCGCACGCACAGTAGGGAGTGTCAGACAGTGAGCTAATTTGGCGGCGCAGCTAAAGCCTAACGAGGCTAACGAGGCTCATTAGTATGCGTGGGGGTGGTGGCCTGTTAATTGCTTTCGGTAGCTCCCCGCGTGGACAATGGGCTTTCTGCGCGATAAGAGAGCGCCTCTGTCCCCCAGTGTGTGTGTGAGTGTATGTGTGTGTGTGTATGTGTGTGAGTGTGTGTGTGAGTGTGAGTGTGTGTGTGTGTGTGTGTGCAGAAAGGGCAGCGGCCACAGCCACGGCTAAAAGCAGTGAAGAGGCAGGGATGGGACATGATGGATAGCAGTTACACACACACACACACACACACACACACACACACACACTTCACTTCTCAACACACGCACACACACACTTCACTTTTCAACACACACACTTCACTTCTCAACACACACACACACACACACTTCACTTCT
>JAIFZK010000143.1:472500-540000 GCA_027481765.1 Tenualosa thibaudeaui | reverse complement strand
TCTCTCTCCATCCCTCTCTCTCTCTCTCATTCTTTTTTTGTCTACTCTCCTTTTTCTCTCCTTCTTTATCCCTCTCTCTCTCCATCCCTCTCTCTCTGCCCCCTCCCCCCTCTCTCCATCCCTCTCTCCCTCTCTCCATCCCTCCCTCTCTCTCTCTCTCTCTCTCTCTCTCTCTCCCTTCAGCTCATCATCCTCAGATGAATCAACAGCACATGGTGTCTCCTGGAAACTTCCAGATGCCTGCAGACGACATCCAGGACGACTTCGATTGGGATTCTATTGTCTAAACTCTCCTCTCTCTCACACTCACTGACAAACACACACACACACACTCATTCAACTCAGTTATACACACTCTCACCTACACACACACACACACACACACACACACACACACACAGCTCAGAGCAGGCCAAGAGGTGAGAGCCAAGACTGAGTGCCCTGCCAGAAGAGAGGTCAACACAGGATGGACGGATAGATGAATGGATGGATGGATGGATGGATGAACTGATAGATGGGTAAATGAACTGATGAACTGGTGGCTGTTGGGAGTGATAGAAAAAGAAGTGAAACACAAGAGTGGAGGAGGAGAAGCAGAGACTGGACTCTGCTGGGGTTTAAATGACAAACTCTGTTCCTTTGAAGACAATCAATCATCTTTATTAGCAGTTTGTTTAAGTGATGACTTTGTCCTGCAGCCCCCCCATCCCACTGCACCCCTGCCTCTCCTGTGACGCTGTGGATGCCCCCGCCTCTTGCTTCAACCTCTCCAATATTTCTCTCACACACACACACACTTCACCCTTCACCCTCCTAATGCCGCCCCGCACCAGCTGCCTATTGGCTCCTCAGATTGACTTGGCCCCTGTGTTGGTCCTTCATTGGTCAGCAAGGTTTCTAAAAACCAATCATCACAATCAGTGTTGGAGACATTCACAAACTGTTTACAACAAGCGTGTTTTGGAAGAGGGGGAGTAACGATTGGAGTTGTCTGGTGAGAAGCACAAAGCAGTTGCACAGGGTTCAGAGGTGTGTGTGTGTGTGTGTGTGTGTGCATGTGTGCATATGGGTAACTTTGGGCCCAGAGACAATCAGAGCGTCTTTCTTGCATTTGGGTTACTATGGTGATCCACACAGCCACACTCTAATCAGGCACATCTCACACTGGTGCACACACACACACACACACACACACACACACAATGATCGTGGTGGACAGGGGGTTTCTAGAGAGTTCCTGCTGGACACAGTGCAGTGTGCTCAGAAATGATTATGATCCCTATTGAAGACTTCCCTCATGCTGATGGTGTGTGTGTGTGTGTGTTTACAAATCTGGAGAAAGCAGTACCAAAGAGAGGCCAGTGGTAGAAGTGTGGCGTTGCAGTCATGGGATATGAGTTTAGAGGGGTGTGTGTGATGTAAACAACACACACACAAGGGGTACTGCCCCCTCCTAGGTTCTCAGTCAGCTAGTCATGTGTGCAGAAACATCATCATTCAGTGTGATCACAAAGCTCAGTTTTACGCACACGCGCACACACACACACACACACACACACACACACACGCGAGAGAGAGAGAGAAGAATCAGTGTCTCCAGTGCCTCTCAGACTCTCACTGCCAGAAGCTCAAAGCACTTTGAGGGAAATTAGACCAAACTGAAACCTCACCTAAAGCGTCTGTCTAAAGAACAGAGAACCGGTTCTGTTCAGAACTTCCACCATCTAGTACCAGATTTGACAGACCTGCAGATGAGGCAATTGAGGCCCAAACCCCAGGAACTACACTCTTCATAATGCCCAACCTATGACATCAGACTAAATTAGCCAAGCTGACCCATTACTAATTTCCTTTGGGATAAATAAAGTATCTATCTGTCTGTCTGTCTATTTATCCGTCTATCAATCCATCTCCCTCTCTCTCTCTGTCTACCTATCTATCTATTGTCTATCTATCTCTTGTCTATCTATGTATCTATCTATCTATCTCTTGTCTATCTATCTATCTCTTGTCTATCTATGTATCTATCTATCAGATCAGTCAGATCAGCCCCCTTCCCGGCCCATAATGCACCTCTTGGCCATATTTCCTGGACATGGGAGCTGTAGTTTGGGTTCCAGGCTGTGGCCAGTGGTGGAAATAGAAGCACAATGCTCCCTCCATCTTCATCCCCACCCCCACCTGTCAGAGGACCCGTAGATGTGGGTGTGCACCAGGCAGACTTCAGAGAACCCACCACGTCACAGACTGACTGCTGCCACTGCCCAAAGCAACAGCTAGAGCACCAGCAGGGTTGTGCTGATGTGGGGTGGGCCGTCCGGCCCCATGCACCCTGTGTGCGCTAGAGAGCCAGGCACACACATCACTATGTAGGGCAGACGGCACATTAATGCAACATCTGGAGATCACTGTAGGGTCAAACACAATGAGGTGAGGAGAGAAATGTCTGTATGATCGATGAGTTTGAAGTGTGTGTCTGTGGTTCCCTTTCTGTGTGTGTGTGTGAGATCTAGTCATTTTTAAAGAAGACAGCTCATTTGCACTCCACATGGAGATGGACATGCCATGCCAGAGAGATTACTGATGACCCAGAGAGAGAGGATGTGAGTGAGTGTGTGTGTGTGTGTCTGTGTGTGCTAGCTAGGATTGGGTTGAGCCTGAGGGGTTTGCCCAGGCAAGGGTCCCTTCTCTGAGCAGACTGGCCAGGAGTGCGGGTGTGTGTGTGTGTGTGGGAGGCCTCTTTTCTTCCGTGTTGGTGTTGTGCTTACTGTAAATATGTGTCTGCAGTCGTCCTATCTGTTGGTCTGGCCGTGGGTGGGTTGGGGGGGGGGGGGGGGGGGAGCGTGCAGAGTATTTTGTTATTGTCCAGACCAGAGGGTGATGGCGTGTGTATATATCTATATTGTATATATGTGATGAAACAGCGTTGGCTTTGTGTGTGACACTACCGTTTACCTGTCCCATGGTTCCGTATTCAGTGTTTCAGTGTTTCTATGAGATTCTCTGTTTGTTTCCTTTTAGTTTTTTGTTTCTTTTTTGGCCTTTGATTTGGTCTTTGTCATCTCTGGTGTGTGTACTTCCTTCCCTCCGTGTCCTTTCTGTTTCTGCACGGTTCCTTACTTTGTGCCCCGGCATGCAGCGGGCCCAGGCGCAGACGGGTGGCCAAGCGGGCGGGTCCGGCCCAGGTCCGGCCCAGTTGGTCCTCTGCCGCAATCCCGCTGCTCTGTGTATCCGTTTAGTGCTGTAAAATGACTCCAGGTGTCAATAGGGTCGTCTGATCCTCCCTCCCTCCCTCCCATATGCATGAGTGGCACTTAACGAAATAAACTATGTTAACTTCACTGTGGAACGCCTGCTGTGTGACTGGCCTTCTTTCCTTCACCTCCGTGTAGACAGCAGCCTCTCCGCAGGCAGTAGAATACAACACCTCCTCGTCTCCTCATCACAGGGATCTCAAGGAGGCTGGGGTAGTCTAGAGATACTTCCCAAAGCCAGCGAGACGCAGGGAACACACACGAGTCTGGGGACACATACACACACATTGGTCATATTAGGCTGCAACACACACACACTTAGACACACTCAGCTGCAAATACACACGCTGTGTTAACTTTGGTACCAGGCAGCAGGTCTTCAGCACAGGACTCCACTGTGGACTTTCATCCTGGACCGAGAGGATGAAAGCACTCATGTTAAAATACATTAAAAGTACTAAATTACATTAAAAACTACTTACACTAAACTACACACACTTACTACACCATAGCTACACACACACTAAATTACACACACTTACTGCTACAAGGCTACTACACACACACACACTTTAATGAGCCATGGCTGCTACACACACATACAACTACACTGCTGTTACCACACTACCACACTACTCCCACACGCTTCTCCGCACATGGAGAAAGACCCAGACCTGGAACATTCAGTGAAGAAGAGTTGGGACAAGTGTGTGTGTTTGGGAGGGGGAGAAGAGTTGGGACAAGTGTGTGTGTTTGGGAGGGGGAGAAGAGTTGGGACAAGTGTGTGTGTTTGGGAGGGGGAAAAGAGTTGGGACAAGTGTGTGTGTTTGGGAGGGGGAAAAGAGTTGGGACAAGTGTGTGTGTTTGGGAGGGGGAAAAGAGTTGGGACAAGTGTGTGTGTTTGGGAGGGGGAAAAGAGTTGGGACAAGTGTGTGTGTTTGGGAGGGGGAGAAGAGTTGGGACAAGTGTGTGTGTTTGGGAGGGGGAGAAGAGTTGGGACAAGTGTGTGTGTTGGGGAGGGGTAGAAGAGTTGGGCCAAGTGTGTGTGTTTGGGAGGGGGAAAAGAGTTGGGACAAGTGTGTGTGTTTGGGAGGGGGAAAAGAGTTGGGACAAGTGTGTGTGTTTGGGAGGGGGAGAAGAGTTGGGACAAGTGTGTGTGTTTGGGAGGGGGAACCTGCAAATAGTCCTGGGGAGGAATGGCAGTGCCTCATCAAGCATGTCCCCACTTAAGCTTAGACACACACACACACACACACTCTCCTCTTCCTCTCTATGACAGCCACCTGCACACACACACACACACACATCTCATACTCATGTTCCCAGTGAGAGGCTCCACCCCTGTCTCCTATATGGTGGTGTCCACTTGGTGCAGCTCTCAGCAGACACACCGAGACAGAGGGAAGAGTGTGTGTGTGTGTGTGACAGCAGGGACGTTACACACTGCAGAGCGTTTGAGACGACTAGGGGAGATCACCGCTGGGAGAGAAGGGTCAGAACAGAACACTACTGGAGAACTGAAAGGAACAGTTAGAAAGAGGAACAAGCTACAGGCTGTGGAGTTCTGGAAAGGCTGTTGCATTCTGGGACTTGTAGTTTCCTATTCAGGAGTAACAATGAGGAGTACAAGGCTGCTGCTGCTACTTCTGGGCCTTCATCTCTGTGCTGGAGCACCCATCAGTAAGTCACACACACACACACACACGTATGTCTAACCCGAGTGCTTCATCTCTGTGCTGGAGCACCCATCAGTAAGTCACACACACACACACACACACGTATGTCTAACCCGAGTGCTTCATCTCTGTGCTGGAGCACCCATCAGTAAGTCACACACACACACACACGTATGTCTAACCCGAGTGCTTCATCTCTGTGCTGGAGCACCCATCAGTAAGACACATACACACACACACGTATGTCTAACCCGAGTGCTTCATCTCTGTGCTGGAGTACCCATCAGTAAGACACACACACACATATACACAGTTATGTCTGTAAGGCACAGGGCTTCATCTGTGTGCTGGAGCAACCTTCAGTAAGACACACACACACACACACACACACAGTCTGTAATACAGAGACAGCGGTGGCCTTCCGGTCAGTGGAAAGGCTTTTGGCCTGAAGGGTTGGCAGTTTGATCCCTAAACGATAGGAGAAATGTGGGCAGAATGTGTGAGTGAAAATCACTCTCTCATGCCCTGTGTTCACGCTGTGTGTGTGTGTGTGTGTGTGTGTCATCCCATCACTGATGGGTAAAATGCAGAGTACTAATATCAACACACTAATCAAAGGGGATCAAAGTAGTATATACTGCAAATATGTACTATAATATGCACTGCATACTGTGTACTATAAGGACTACTCTATGGCCCATAACTCACACACAACTGGATTCTAGTGAAATGTCAGCTAGGCCAGACAGGTTCATCAGTGCAGAGACTCTTGGGCTGTTACACTTTGACACTAAACAACATCCAGAAGAGCTCATAAAGATGCCAAGTCAAAAGTCAAACTGAAGACAGCGAGTCAGAAATAAGAAAAGCTCCTAAAGATGCAAATAGGCAAGAAACATGTTGATCAGCAGAGATCTTGGCCAGGGGTTGTAAATATGATGATCCCATGTTGGACATGATGTAGAGTAGAGTAGAGTTACTTTATTGATCCCGAAGGAAATTAAGGTGTCCAGCAGCATACACATAAGACACATAATACACATAATACACAATGCAAAAACAGGTCAAACATATTACACACATCTGCATTCATACAACATTCACTGAAAAGGAAGGAGAAAAAAAAAAGGTAATGATAATAAGAAAAACCACGAGGTAGATAAGGGCCATGATAAGGGCCACTCCTCTGAGCCTCTGAATCATCTTCAGGGACATCGAGGAATTTTAGCAGGTGACACAAGGCTCACTTCACCCTCCCTGCACCCCACCCAGCTACTCTGCATTCAATGGACTGTGTGTGTGTCTAAGTATGTACACCCCTGTGTGTGTGTGTGTGTGTTGGGAAGGGTTGTGTGTGTGTGTGTGTGTGTGTGTGTGTGTGTGTTGGGAAGGGGTGTGTGTGTGTGTGTGTGTGTGTGTGTGTTGGGAAGGGGTGTGTGTGTGTGTGTGTGTGTGTGTGTGTGTGTGTGTGTTGGGAAGGGGGGTGGGTTGCCTGAAAGGGCAAGGGATACCCTGCATACCATCCATGGTATGGAACAGCTCTGGCTGAAAGCTAACACATCCAACATGTGCACGCACACACACACACACACACACACAAACTTAAAGGAAGCCTGAATATACCATTTGCCAGGGACATAAAATGTCTTCAATAATTTGAAATCTGCATAGTTGACTATGGTACGTTCCATGTGTTAAACACATACTCGGATAGTCAGCACTCTTGCTGAGAACACTGTTGAGGACCTTCAGAGGTGTGGTTTTATTATATGATGTTATGTAAGTGGTGATGGGGATGTTATGTAAGTGGTGATGGGGATGTTATGTAAGTGGTGATGGGGATGTTATGTAAGTGGTGATGGGGATGTTATGTAAGTGGTGATGGGGATGTTATGTAAGTGGTGATGGGGATGTTATGTAAGTGGTGATGGGGATGTTATGTAAGTGGTGATGGGGATGTTATGTAAGTGGTGATGGGGATGTTATGTAAGTGGTGATGGGGATGTTATGTAAGTGGTGATGGGGATGTTATGTAAGTGGTGATGGGGATGTTATGTAAGTGGTGATGGGGATGTTATGTAAGTGGTGATGGGGATGTTATGTAAGTGGTGATGGGGATGTTATGTAAGTGGTGATGGGGATGTTATGTAAGTGGTGATCACCTTCTCCATATCATACATGTCATGTGTAGACCTGCCTGTATGATGCCATCCATAGAGTACATCTGTGTTTGGCAGATGGCCAAACATCTACATGGGTTAAATATAACCAGTAACCTTTGGACTTCTTTCTCAACACCGACCATCTTTGCCTGCCTTGGCAATATGAGACTTTTAACCTTTTTTTTATCCAAAGCGACTTACAACTCATCAACTGTCAAGTGTTCAGGACCAGTCTCCCCTAGAGCAACTTAGGGTTGGCAGCTGGGATTCGAACCCACAAGTCTAGGAGTGATATCTACTTTAATATATCACTTCACAGTGATTATGTAATTAACAGTTATTATTGATAACAATGACAGTATTTGCTAATTTACTGACACTTCACACAGCTATAAATCACTCGTTTGAGATGTGTAACATCCAGAGAAACATGACAGTAGTTGAGTTTGTCTTACAAAAAATACACATCCAAAGTCTCTGCCTGTGTGGGATTTATTTGACTCCTAAGCCGTAACTCTGCATTCTCTGTAAATATGTGGGTGGTAACTCTCAGTGTTTGTGAGTGAGTGAGTGGTAACTGTGCGTTCTCTGTAAATGAGTGAGTGGTAACTCTGTGTTCTTTGTGAATGAGTGGTAACTATGTTCTCTGTAAATACGTAAGTGGTAACTTAGTGTTCTGTAAATGACTGTTGCAGACCTTGTGTGGAGCCAGTCAGCTGCTGCAGATGAACCGGAAGCTGCACCTGTGGAAAATGCACCAGTAGAATCAGAACCAGAGGTACCAGTTCTAACAGAAACTGCACCAGAGGAACCAGTTCCTGAAGAACATACACCAGAGGAACCAGTTCCTGAAAAACATACACCAGGGGAACCAGCTCCTGAAGAACCTGCACCAGAGGAACCAGCTCCTGCAGAACCTGATCTAGTAGTGGCAGCAGTAGAAGAGGAGGTGGCAGCAGTAGAGGTGGCCATTCCACTGGAAACTGTCCCTGAAGCAGAAAATGTGGTGGAAAAAGCTTCTCCAGAGTTCATTGCCACTGTTGAGGAAGAAGTTGCCCCAGAAGAAACTGCTGAAAAAGAAACTGCCCAGGACGAAGTTGCCCCAGTTGTTTCCTCTGAGGAGGAAGCACGCTCAGAGGAGGAGACTACTGTAGAGGAGGCAGGTGCAGTTGTAGCAGCACAGACAGAGGAGAAACCAGAGGAAGAAACCGTAAAGGAGGAAGCTGCCCCTGCGGAGGAGGAGGATGTAGAGGAGGAGGGTGAAGCTGTCCCTGAAGAAGCTGTAGAGGAGGAGGCGACCCCTGAAGTAGTTGTTGCTGTTGTCCCAGCAGAAGAAGAGGAAGCTGCCCCTGAGGAAGCTGTAGAAGAGGAAGTCGAAGCTGCCCCTGAGGAAGCTGTTGCTCTAGTCGCAGCAGAAGAGGAAGAAGCCGTTGAGGAAGCTGTAGAAGAGGAAGTCGAAGCTGCCCCTGAGGAAGCTGTAGAAGAGGAAGTCGAAGCTGCCCCTGAGGAAGCTGTTGCTCTAGTCGCAGCAGAAGAGGAAGAAGCCGTTGAGGAAGCTGTAGAAGAGGAAGTCGAAGCTGCCCCTGAGGAAGCTGTTGCTCTAGTCGCAGCAGAAGAGGAAGAAGCCGTTGAGGAAGCTGTCAAAGAGGAAGTCGAAGCTGCCCCTGAGGAAGCTGTTGCTCTAGTCGCAGCAGAAGAGGAAGAAGCCGTTGAGGAAGGTGTAGAGGAAGAAGCTGAAGCTGCCCCTGAGGAAGCTGTAGAAGAGGAAGTCGAAGCTGCCCCTGAGGAAGCTGTTGCTCTAGTCGCAGCAGAAGAGGAAGAAGCCGTTGAGGAAGGTGTAGAGGAAGAAGCTGAAGCTGCCCCTGAGGAAGCTGTTGTTGCAGTCGCAGCAGAAGAGGAGGAAGAAGCCGTTGAGGAAGCTGTAGAGGAAGAATCTGACACTGCCCCTGAGGAAGCTGTTGCTGTAGTCGCGGCAGAAGCAGAGGGAGAAGCTGTAGATGAGGAAGCTGAACCAGAGGAAGTTATTGCAGTTGGACCAGCAGAAGCAGAGGGCGAAGACACAGAAGAGAAAACTCCTGAGGAGGAAGATGTTGAAGAAGCTGCTCCTGAGGAGGCTGGTGAAGAGGAGGCTGTTGCAGTCGCACCAGCAGACACAGAAGCTGTAGAGGAAGCAGTGGAGGAGGAAGATCCCCCTAAAGAAGCTGATCCAGAGGAAGCTGTTGCTGCTGGAGCAGCAGACACAGAGGAGGAGGCTGTAGAAGCTGGTGAGGAGGAAGAGGCTCCTGAGGAAGCTGAGGAGAAGGAGATTCCTGTTGGAGTTGACTCAACTGAGGAAGAACCAGCCCCAGAGGAAGCAGCTGCTGCCACGCCTTGCCCAGAGTGTCCTGGATGCCCAGTCGTAGAAGTGGTGGAGGTGGAGAATGTGGTGGTGGTGGAAGAGCAATCTCCTGAAGAAGGACTGGACTTTCCAACTGCTTTTCCTCTTGAGGCAGAGGATGAGGAGAAGACAGGTGAGAGGAGCTGCACGCTTCAGATCCTTTACATGAGAGGACCAATCAGGTCCTGTGCGCTTCAGATCCTTTACATGAGAGGACCAATCAGGTCCTGTGCGCCTCAGATCCTTTACATGAGAGGACCAATCAGGTCCTGTGCACCTCAGATCCTTTAATTGAGAGGACCAATCAGATCCTGTGCGCCTCAGATCCTTTACATGAGAGGACCAATCAGGTCCTGTGCGCCTCAGATCCTTTACATGAGAGGACCAATCAGGTCCTGTGCGCCTCAGATCCTTTAATTGAGAGGACCAATCAGGTGCTGCGCCCCTCAGATCCTTAAGAGTACAGATGTTTTAAGGGAATTATTTGATGCATGTTGTCCTGCAACAGTGTAACAATGCATTAGATTGCAGTTATCTCTGGACTTGCTGTCTGTATCTATACAGGTCATTATTACTGTCTGTATCTATACAGCTAATTGGCTTTAGGTGCCTTTAGGCGTTTCAGGTTCTTGTTGTGATCTTATAGGCTGTTTCTATCCTAGGGGGTGTAAGCAGAGGTTCTTGTTGTGATCTGATAGGCTGTTTCTATCCTAGGGGGTGTAAGCAGAGGTTCTTCTTGTGATCTGATAGGCTGTTTCTATCCTAGGGGGTGTAAGCAGAGGTCTCCTATTGGGTTCAGCTTTCATTACTTTGCTGTCACTCATCGCCATGGGATCAGCTGGCAGAGCCATCTCCAGGAAAATGCGCTGAAGCCCCACACATGTACGTTTAGCACTCACACACACACACACACACCAACGTACGTTGAGCACTCACACACACACACACACCAACGTACGTTTAGCACTCACTCACACACACACACACACACACCAACATACGTTTAGCACTCACACACACACACACACACACCAACGTACATTTAGCACTCACACACACACACACACACACACACACCAACATACGTTTAGCACTCACACACACACACACACACCAACGTACGTTTAGCACTCACACACACACGCACACATATGCACTCACCCCCAGACACACCAAAGCATTCTTCTGTCTTTTACATGCTCACACACATACACACACACACACACACACCAACGTACGTTTAGCACTCACACACACACGCACACATATGCACTCACCCCCAGACACACCAAAGCATTCTTCTGTCTTTTACATGCTCACACACATACACACACACACACACACACCAACGTACGTTTAGCACTCTCACACACACCGACGTACGTTTAGCACACACACACACACGCACACACCAACGTACGTTTAGCACTCACACACACAAATACACACACATGTACGTTTAGCACTCACACACACAAACACACATTTAAGCACACACATTTTACCACACACCCTCACTGGCTGACTGAGACATGTTTCTCACACACACACTCAAACATGCACTGACTTCTGGATATAAAACCTATAAAAATCTCTCCCTCTCTCTCTCCCTCCCTCTCTCAGGGTTTTGGACTGGACCTATAGAAAGCTGCATCTGGTAACTGAGGGCAGCTGGAGTCATGGCATGAGACTGGACACACACACTTATTTTACAAACATGCATTTATATATTTATGCCCACTGTGTCACACACACACACACACACACACACACACAGATTTTAGTTACAAGTATTACCTGTGTTCATTTGGAACTCCCAAATGTGATGAAGAGGTCATCCCCACCCTAAGGGTGGAGCCTGTTGTGTATATACTGTAAATGTCTATAAAGGTCAAGGGTCAAGGGTACAAATGCATTCATTTCCTTTGGGGGTTTTAGTAGTTTAAAGTGTGATCACATTAGGTGTGTGTGTGTGTGTGTGTGTGTGTGTGTTTACAGAGATGTGACATGAACTGTAGTCTGCAAATGGTTGAATGAGAACCATACCATCATGCATGGTGTGTGTGTGTCTGTGTGTGTGTGAATGTGAGATTGAACAAGAGAGAGAGTTGAGTGTGTGTGTGTGTGTGTGTGAGAGAGAGAGAGTTGAGTCTGTGTGTGTGTGAGAGTTGAGAGTGTGTGTGTTGTGTGTGTTTGGGGGTTGTACTGAGTGTGTACTGAGTGTGTAATTCTCTCTGACAGATTATAGGACTATTTCAACTCTCTCCGACAGATTATAGGACTATTTCAACTCTCTCCGACAGATTATTGGACTATTTCAACTCTCTCCGACAGATTATAGGACTATTTCAACTCTCTCCGACAGATTATTGGACTATTTCAACTCTCAGACTACAGCATTTGACAGATTATTGGACTATTTCAACTCTCTCAGATTACTGCATTTGACAGATTATTGGGATTAATTTGGGGATTATTGTGTATATGTGTGTGTGTGTAACAGTACTGCATATAGTGTGTAAGTATGTGAAGATCTATATCTTGCAAGTCAGTGCTGCAGTTCTCCTAGTCCTGATCTGTTGTCATTGTTATTTCTAATAAAATGTTTGCCATCACTTCTGGTGTTCTGATGGGAGTGTTTACTTTAGCAGTTCACTCACAGGGGTTCCTGATGGGAGTGTTTCTCACACACTTCAGTGGTTTCTAATGGATTCCAGATAGTCAGTGTGTATGGAGGACTGATAGTTCATCCCCTCCTGCCCCCTGGCAGGGCAGATAACTAACACACACACACACACACACACACACACACACACATACACGCCCACACACACACACACACACACAGACTTACTTCAATGTGAGTGCATGTGTATGTGTGTGTGTGTGTGTGTGTGTGTGTGTGTGTGTGTATGTGATCCCAGTGGACACCCTATATATGCCTGTGTGTCATGTTGCAGCCCTGGAGGCCTGGTCATTGCTTTACATATATAGCATGCTAGCAAAGAACACAGTGTCCAGGATACTCACACATACGCAGTGTCACTGAGTTCAGCTACGTGTGTGTGTGTGTATATATGTGTGTTCTATGAGAGACATCATAGTGTATGTCTGTACGGTGTGCTGGTGGGTGTATGTACAGGGCTTGTGTGTGTGTGTGTGTGTGTGTGTGTGTGTGTGTGTGTGTGTCTGTCCTGGGTTGGTCTATTTCACTGATGGCCAAATCACAACAGGGGAGCAGCAATCCATACCAAACTGTATTTACTTATGTACAAAGGTATGTATGTATGTATTTATTTATATATCCTAAAACCCTGTGTGTGCAAGTTGCTTTGCTATTTAGACACGTGCACACACACACACACACACAATAGGGCAGGCAGTGTGTGTCAGATTGACTTACACGTGTGTGTGTGTGTGTTTGTATGAAAACTCATGGCTCTGAGCATGCATGATGTGTACAGGACAGACACACACACACCACTATTTCAGACACACACATACATATATCTAATAGTAACCAGCTGGTTCCTTGCCAGGCAGTGTTCTACTGTGGAAGGACCCGATTCTACACAGCTGTGTCTCACTTATGTCTGTGTGAGTGTGTCTGAGAGAGAGGGAGAGAAAAAGAGAAAGTTCAAATGTTTGTGTGTGTGTTAGGGATTTGACAGTCAAAACTCATCTGTCATGTCTGACAACAATGTGTTAAGCTCCTGAAAACACAATCATGTGTGTGTGTGTGTGTCAAAGAGAGACAGCAAGAGTGTGAGTTCCAGGTGGGTCATCATCATGTACATGGCCAACCTGTTCCAGCAGTAGCCTCAGAGTGTGTGTCTGTGTGTGTGTGTGTGTGTGTGTGTGTGTGTATCTGTCAGGGGCAAGGATGGTCAGCTTGTATCATGGCGCCACCTGCTGTCATCTACAGAGAATGACGAGGAACCTGCAGCTTCAAAGAATGAGCTGACTGCTATCATTTACACACATGCGCGCACACGCACACACACTCGCATGCGTGCACATGCACACACGTAACACACACACACCAAACACACACACACACACACACACGCACACACACTCGCATGCGTGCACATGCACACACGTAAAGTGTAATGCAAAATGAGAGGCTAGATGGACTTATAGATTCTGAAATATAAATATAGAAATATCTGCAATAGATGTGATATGACACACTGCTCTATTACTATCTATCTATAACACAGACCAATAGATGTGATATGACACACTGCACAAACACAGACCAAATCATGAATCACCAGCTAACACCATCTAATAAGGCACAGAAAATCACTTTCACTTTAATTTTGCAATGTCACATTTTCTGCGACAATGTTGTAGGCTAGAGTTTGATATTTACATTAGATATTTGCTCACCTTGGCACAGACCTCAGCAAACATCCCAGCTGTGCCTGCACCCTTCCAGACAACTGCTGCTGATATGTTGAGAACCCAGACAGACCATAAACTTTTGGTTGGCAATGGGCAACTGCATTGCAACTAACTAAGTTTCTAACTTGGGTAATTGCATTGCAACTAAGTTTCTAACTTGATTAGCAACTATGCTTTTGTAAAACGGACCCCTGATTCGGCAACAGCCTACAATCCCCTGAAACGGCCCTGAGCGCTGGCATAGATGCTTGTTTCTGCTCACTATAATGTTCTCCACTACAACAGGCCAACCTGTACCCAGAAGAGAAACTGGTGTGATAAGCAGTAACATACAGAGCAAGTCGAACCCAAGAGCGTCACGTAAACAACTGTTTATTTGGGGGAAAGGGGCAAAGGGAGTGTGTGGATGCTCTTCGTACGTTGAGTCGGGTAGCCAGGACTGGAGAGCGGAGCGTTGGTCATGGGCAGGCAGTGGTTCGATAGCCGGGGCTGGAGAGCAGAGCGTAGGTCGTGGGCAGGCAGCAGGTCAGAAGCCGGGGCTGGAGAGCGGAGCGTAGGTCGAGTTGCGGAGGAGAACAGGACAGAGACACGGGAACAGGCAGATGACAGAAACGCAGGTATATGCAGGTAACAGGCTTGGGGAACAGGAACAAGAGTCAGGGTCTTTATGCTTGCCGAGTGTGAAGAGCTGTAGGTTCGCAGACGGTCTGACAGAGAACACTGTAAGTGTACCCATAACCTCTGAATAGACAGGTTTCCACAATCGCTAAAACACTAAACCTATTCTCTAAATCAAATTCAACACATTTACTGAATTCATCTCTTTTTTGGCAAGAGGTAGGTGCATTTTGTAAAACTTATTATATTTATATTTATGCATTTAGCACACGCTTTTATCCAAAGCGACTTACATGTGTTGTTCAGGGCCAGTCTCCTGTAAAGCAACTTAGGGTTAAGTGCCTTGCTCAGGGACACAACGGTGGCAGCTGGTATTTGAACCCACAACTTTTCAGGCTACTTGCATGCTAGCCAGGTTCCTTAACCACTAGGCTACCACCACCGCCCATTATTATTATTAACACTTCTTGCAAAACTCTAAACACATTTTTCATTGTGATGCACTTCTTAATTCTACTGTTAACCAACAAGGTGGAAAGTGAACACAATTAAAGCACAGATGTCACCATTTAAACACTACAACTCAAAATCACTAACACTTGTGTCTAATTATGTGACAACCAATTTATTCCAGTTCAGAGACGAAACAAGCACAATCAACAATGCACAGGAACCAGAGGCACAGGGACCAGAGGCACAGGAACCAGAGGCACAGGAACCAGAGGCACAGGAACCAGAGGCACAGGAACCAGAGGCACAGGGACCAGAGGCACAGTGACCAGAGGCACAGGAACCAGAGGCACAGGAACCAGAGGCACGGGGGAAGACTGTTGTTTTGTAATATTTATTTTTTGATTATAGATTATTTATTTTTATTGAACATTAGATGCTAAATTCCTTCCTTTCCAAAGCCATTGAACGAGCTGTCTTTAAACAGGTCACAGGATTTCTTACCCGGAACAGCCTCTTCGACTCCAACCAATCCGGTTTCAGAAGTGGCCACTCCACTGAAACGGCACTTCTGTCTGTGACGGAAGCACTAAAAGAGGCCAGAGCGGCAGGTCAATCCTCAGGACTCATCCTGCTGGACCTATCAGCAGCATTTGACACGGTCAACCACTGCATCCTACTGGACAAGCTGACCAACATGGGTGTTGATGGCGCAGCGCACTCCTGGTTCAAGTCCTATCTTACTGGACGGTCGTTCAGTGTCTCATGGCTAGGACAGACATCGGCACTTCACCAACTCAGCACAGGAGTACCCCAAGGATCTATGCTGGGGCCCCTTCTCTTCGCCCTGTACATCACCTCGCTGGGCTCAATCATCCACTCCCATGTCTTCTCGTACCACTGCTATGCAGATGATACCCAGCTCTGTCTGTCCTTTCCGCCTGATGACTCCATGGTGTCAACACAGATCTCAGACTGTCTCTCTAATATATCTGCATGGATGAAAGGACATCACCTCCAACTAAATCTCTCCAAAACTGAACTGCTGGTCCTCCCAGCCAAACAAGCTATACATCACGACATCAGTATCAAGATCGAC
The DNA here is from genome assembly GCA_027481765.1 of Tenualosa thibaudeaui. Taxonomy (NCBI): domain Eukaryota; kingdom Metazoa; phylum Chordata; class Actinopteri; order Clupeiformes; family Clupeidae; genus Tenualosa; species Tenualosa thibaudeaui. The sequence continues at coordinate 523,954 of JAIFZK010000143.1, read as the reverse complement.
TCCGTGTCTGTTTCTCCCACCAATGTGGCAAGAAACCTAGGTGTCATGATCGATGACTAACTGACCTTTGCAGATCACGTTCCCTCTGTGGCTCGGTCGTGCCGTTTTTCCCTATTCAACATAAGGAAGATCAGGCTTTACCTAACCCAACATGCAACCCAGCTCCTGGTACAGACCCTGGTTATCTCTCGGCTTGACTACTGCAATGTCCTACTATCAGGCCTACCAGCCTGTGCGGTGAGACTGCTACAGATGATCCAGAATGCAGCTGCACGTCTGGTCTTTAACCAGCCAAAAAGGGCACACGTCACACCTCTGTTCATTGAACTTCACTGGTGACCCTTGGCTGCTCGCATTAAATTCAAGGCACTTATGGTGGCCTACAGGGTGAATGATGACTCTGCTCCCATCTACCTGAATTCTCTCCTGAAGCCCTATGTCACCCGACGACCGCTTTTCTAGCACGGCCAACACCTTGTGCAGGTCAATCCAGACTCTTCTCATATCTGGTTCCGCGCTGGTGTAATAACCTCCCAAGTGCTACCAGATCAACTGATACCCTCTCCACCTTCAAGAAACTCGTGAAGACCCAGCTCTTCCAAGAATATCTCCTGGCGTAAACTTTGAGAATGCACTTAACAATTTAATTTCTCTGCACTATTGCACTTTCAACTTAAAATGGTGCAGTTTCTGTGTTAGCAATATGCACTCCTTGTTCTTTCTTTCATTGTGTTGTAGCTTGAATGTTCTCCTCTTTTGTAAGTCGCTTTGGATAAAAGCGTCTGCTAAATGCCTAAATGTAAATGTAATGTAATAAATTCTGACTACTCCTGACTACTGTAAAATGCATCTACAGCACTGTATTTCAGTAAATACAAACATTTAGGCTGCAGGCCAAACAGGGTCAGAGTGCACCGCCGTCTCTCAACAAAAACATTTTTTTTTTACTTTTTTTGCACGCTCTGACCATGCTGAATGAATTTGAATGTTACTGTAACAGTGAAAATGCACTACCTGCTTCAAACATTCCCATTAAAAAAACATTGTTTTTAAAGCAATTTACAGTTACAGAGATCTGATCTAAGATCATTAGCAGGACACAAATCTCACACAAATTTGCCGTCTTGACAGATCTGGAATGATTCACTGACTTTGTAGAAATAGTCTTTGTTGTAATTGAACAGTTGAATTCAGAGCCGCTGACAGCCTTAGCCGGGCCTGGGACAAAACACTCTGAATGCCCCCCACCCCCCGGACAAAATACTCTGAATAGTCTGAAACATCAGGATTGCAGGCGAATTTGGCTGCTAATGTACATATTCTTAGCATCGGTCAGATATGTTAGACACATTGTCTTTAAGCCGATGTGGTTATCAAATGATTAAATGCCCAGTCTGTTTAATATAAGGTGTTCAGTGTGACTGCTACCCCTTGGACCGGGTTACTTTACGGGGCTGAAAACCGTTGGCTGTGCTGTCTTACCTTGCTCAGAAGAACATTTTTAAAAATATCTATTCAGTCAATACATCTTGGCTCTTGTTTTTTTTCTTCTCTTAATTTCTCTTTTCTTTCGTTTAGTGCCCCTGACTTATATTGATACAGGTTGGCATTCTGAAGCGCTAATTAAATGACGTCGCATTTTTGATCAAAGCCCAAACCATTTCTGTGTTGGGGGTGGTAGGAGGGTTCTTGATCCCTATTTCAAGGACAATAAAGGTAAAACAACTAGAAATAGTTTCTTTCGCGCAAATATTGCGCATTTTATCCACAAAGAGGCATATTTTGAAATAAAATAGAATAATTATTCCGCAATTTCATGAGGGCCCAGTTTCCTGGCCCCGGGACAAGTTACCCTTTTGTCGGCCTGTCGGCGGGCCTGGTTGAATTGTCTGCGGTGCAACAGAATTGACAGCTAGCGTTGCAGCTGTAGCCTAGTTAGTGTGTGTGCTTCTCAGTCAGTGGCAAGGACAGAGCGCTGAAAGGAGAAAGCGCCCTCTGCTGATGATGAAGTCATACTTGCCTATGGCATAATTCGCATTATGGACCAGCCTTGAAATAATAGGCTCCCTACTGCCCGGGACGAGAGAATCGAAGTTAATTATAGAAGAGGGTTATGTACCAGTCATGGTTCTACACAGCGAGTCTTCATGATCTCTTATTTAAACTGCTGAATATTGTATAAAACACGAACCGCGAGATGTTGCCATTAACACTAAATGGACTGTCTGAAGGCAGTTCCTTCACGAGAATATTGACAATATTAGGCAGAAATCTAAATGTCCTGTATACATCTCGAACTGATTTCTTGCCTGTTACACCAGCTGCTCAGAGCGCATCTAGACGTACGCTTTACAACCCTAACGAAGTAGCCAAAGCTAGTGTTTCTTTGCACATGAACTTGGTGGTGAAGTTAGCCTACGTATTGTCAGTTCGAGGCTGCTTTTGTGGTCTGTTGTGCTATGGTAAGGGGCAGACTCTTCATATGTAAGCCTCTGCATTCCATGGTGTCATAGGGCAAAGACCATCTGTAGTTAGACGACCTGACACCCCGGGAAGGGATTTCACTCTTTCACGACAGCATCGATGAGGTGTGTGACTCGGCCGATGTGCGAGAAGGGGGGAACACGCGTTTGAAACTAAGATAACAGTGCCAGGCCAGCTGTTAAACACCTAATCTGAGTGTCTACAAGCCTAAATCTGACACTGCCCCATCCTCTTGGTTAAACGAGCTAAAATTGCCTCTCCCAATTCTCCGACCCGACCGGCCGACCAGTAATATTGGAGAAGCCCTAGGCTCCGGCTCGCATCCGCCATTTTCAGCAGATTGGGAGCAGGTAGAGCAAAACCTCACAGAGTCTCGGTCCAAACCCAACAGGTAAGTGGCAAATGCATCGAGATGCATCCCAAAAAACGATTCGCACGTCTTTCAATCCTCGGAAAGCACCTTGCTGGTTGTGCTGCATCGCTTTCAAACACTCAGGGTGGTCGATGCAGGGTAACAGTAAATGTGGTTGTCTAACCAGCTTTTGAAGTCTTTCTGGACATTCATAGGGGCATTCATGAAACTTCTCAAAGAAAGTTGGGTCGGTGGCATAGCCTATTCCGTCTGTTGACTCCAAATTGTTTTTTTGTTTTGTCGACCAACTTGAAAGCCCAGCGCAGTGCTCGGAGACTGCTGCTCTTCCTCACGGACACATCAAACTCGTGATGCACGTTAATATCCCACCAGATTAACAAAAGATTCGAAAAAACGTTTGCTTGAACGTGTACATTTTAGTAACCCATTTATACGTTCAAGATGCCCTTAGCCATAGCCACCTAATTCTTACACCTTCACCTAACACGCCGACTGGTTTCCATATTTGTGATTGTTTCTAGGCTACATTCTAGCTCTGTGCCATTTAAATCGCCCACTGTTGCTTATGAATCCTGATTGTGCGTCAGATTGGCCAATGTAGCTTTTAATTACAAGGTCATTTGGTTAACTTGTGACTTTTCACTGCCCTAGTTGGCCGCCTCTTTGTTCTGGACACTATCGTGGCTCAAGTTTTTACAAGCTGGGTTTCTTAAGAATTATAAACTTGACCTACGTTTTCTCCGTAGCCTATTTAGCGAAGCCGTCTCCGTTTGGAAATTGTGTGTGTGTGTCAATGCCATTGTCAGGGTAAAACAAAAGTTCGATGCACCTTAAACGGCTCTGGTGAATGAACGCAATGTTACATTTCAGGACCAGCCCTTCATCTGCTGGCATAGTATCCGACAGCAGCTGTTATTAAAGGCCTGGGCATGTCAGGGTGGCTAATATCGGCTATATGAAAAGTCAGACAAGTTTCCTTTGTGAAGCGAAGCTGACGATGCGCGACTCGTGACCTGAAGCGGCACATGCTGCAGGGAATTTGACAGATTTGCGCAGTGGTCTTTCATTATGTAGCCTATTAGGCTAAAGAGAAACATTTCCCTGTGTGACAAATCATCAGTATTCTTACTGCATTCAAATAATAACTGAATGATTTTACACCCTTTGTCAGTAAATAAAATAGTTGTATCTAATGAGGGGCTTCAGTTAATCAGCCTATGTTGCACAGACAGTGGGAGAATTAAATGCTTATCACGTGCACTGTATGTTTTTTTAAGGAATGAAAACATAATAAATTAATAAATGACTCATTAGCACAATCAATTTGTTTACATCTGTTACATAGGAAGAGGGGCTAATGCTTCAAGGTCAGCAGAGCAAACACCATTGTTTGTGTATATGGTGTGTGTGTGTGTGTGTGTGTGTGTGTGTGTGTGTGTGTGTGTGTGTGTGTGCGCGCATGTATGCACTGTTTGGTCTCCCTGGCTGTGGGGTGAGCCAGGCCCTTGTATGGCCATATGCATGAGAATAGGTGCCCATTGGTGTGCCCATCATGTACAATATATCTGAAGGCGAGGAGCTGGTGCAGAGAGAATAGAGAATCTCATTGGCCAAGTGTACTAACCATGAGGCTGTGGCTACTCAAGTCTCATTCATTAGTGATTTACTCTGGGGGGTTTGGCTGCCCTGATGTAACAGATGCTGCTAGCCTTGCTGTTTGTGTAGATCGTTAGTAAACTTCTCCCTCGACATCTCAAGAGCCTCCTAGTCAGTTGACTGGGAGTCTGCGTTTTTCAGTCGACTGGCTGGGTGCTTGACTCCAGTCCAACTGCTCCCCTGGGCACTGGGTCAAGGGCTGCCCACTGCTTTGTATGTGGGCATGTGCACACCAATGTGTGCGAGTTACATGTGAGCTTGCTGCTTCGGCAACGTGTGTGTGTGTGTGTGTGCACTGTATGTGTGTATGCTCCCCGAATGGGTAAAACAAAGAATACTGCTGCCGTGGGTAATGGGCAGGGACAGGGGCTGCTGTGGGTAGTGGGCTTATTTGCATGACCTCCACAAGTTAAAGAGGCTCTATGCAACTATTTTAGCTTACTTTAACAGGTTAAGAGGCATTGTGGTGGTTCTGTAACACTTTATAGGTTGATTGGTGGCTGTTTTGACTCCCCCTACCTTATCTGGGCGGAGATGGGGAAAATGCAAGGTTTGGTCGGCGAGATGCGGCCAAGTCTCGTGGAAGTCTCAGGTCTCATGAAGTAACAAATTGTTTTACGACGGTACACACAAACGCGCTCCTAGATAGACACAGGCTAGCTATATGCATAACATAGCGAAGGGGACTCAAACATTCCCAGAGAAAATCGACGTTGGAGGAACAGAGAATGAGGAAACAGCAGTGATGTAAAATATTTAGTAGTCAAAAAGTCCCAGAAGGACGTATGTTTCAAGATGCTCACTCTTTTCCGGTGAACATCTATATTTGTGAAGTACGTTAGGCTAGATTGATACTAGTATTAGCAGTAGTTGAATAGTATTAGTATTAGTTGTATAGTTTTTTATATATATATTATTTATATAATATATTTATATAATTTGCTATCCAAAGTAAGCCTAACTAATAAGCTCTGCATGTTCCTCGCCAATTCAGGGTTCATTTCATAGTTAGCTGGTAGTAGTACAACACCACCAAAATTGAGATACCTGGAGCTGCACATATAAAGTTATTTGATTTTGACGTGGCGCTAAAATTAAAGGTAGCCAATGAGATGCTATTGGCTTTGGGAACCTTTCTGGGTGGAACCAGCCAGGAACAACTCCAACATGGGTCCAACTTCCAGCCAGGAACAACTCCAACATGGGTCCAACTTCCAGCCAGGAACAACTCCAACATGGGTCCATGGGTCCATTTCAACTTCCGTGTGTATTCCTACCCCCTTGGAAGGAATGGCCTGCATAGTGAGGCTTTAAGCCAACGTGTGTGAGTGTGGAGAATTACCTCAACAGGGTGGAGTCTCTCTCTCACACACACACACAGGTGTGGTAATCATAAAGTAGAGGCAGGATGGAAAAGAAAGAATCTAGAATTCTGTGTAATTATTTGGACTGTAAAGTTTCTCCTGTTGCTTCAGTTCTCCTGTTTGATCAATTTCTCTCAGAAGTAGGGAAGGGTGAGGCTGAACATGGTGGCACACTACTGTTGACAAGTGCAGCAACTTTTAGAAGGAAAAAATTGACAAGGATTAATTTAGGAATCTAGACGCTACCAAAACCTGAGGTCTGTGGACTAACAAGCATCCATAAGAAACTACTGCAAAAAACAAACCAAGAGTTGCACACATCCATTAAAACACTCACACTGCAAATGCTAAATATCACAGTTGAAAACAAACAGATGAAAGAGACTATTCTGGACATTCAGACTCACGAACAGATGCGCGAACACCCAACAAACCAGAAGTCTTCATTGAAAACTTCATGTCAACACAACTCAAACTTCATGTCAACGCAACTCAAACTTCCCAGTGGAACTGTGCAAAAAATTACTTTCCACCACATACACCGTCTTGACAAAGTGACAAGGAAACAAGACCCATCATAGCAGAATTTGAATACTTTCAACAAAAGGAACTGGTGAAATCAACAAGCAACAAAAAATTGGCATCATGTAAAATGATGAATGTAGACAATTGTAGATACACCCGACATGCACACATGCAAACACTTAACCTAATTACATGGAATACATGCTGTTTCCACTCCCAGTCTGAAAGACTCAAAGAGTCATTAATCACCTGATCAAGTTAGGCTGACATATGCTTCTTACAGGAAACAGATCTAACAAACATATTAACTACAATTTCTCAAATTCAAATAATTTGACAAACTATTTTCTTCCGCATGCAATATTAGCCATAGAGGTATCTCCATTCTAATCAACAATAACATTCAGTTCACACTTAGCCATTCAATGACTGACCCAGGTAGAATCATCATTAATCATCAATGCATCAGTTAATGACCTGGTAAAGACAAAATAAAAATCCTCCCAAAGTTCCTCACAGCAGAGAAATAGTTGTCACTAATCACCTCGTTGATTTTGAGGAAATATGAATATTGCTAAATGTGTAAAATTAGGTGTCAAAGTTGCAAAGTTCTGCAAATATAAAAGGTGCTTTGTATCCACAGACAGTCCAGGCATGTCAGCTGAAAGCGCTGAGGTACCACCAGTACAACAGTCAATAATCAAGCAATATATGGAGTCTGGCCTTGGCAAGAGCTGGAGAATGAGAAACCCATCTTTAAGAGAATACTCATATTCACTATATACTCTTTTCCACTGTTCACCAGTGTTTAATACTCATACTTTTCCACTGTTCACCAGTGTTCTTCAAGAATCCACCTCTTTATTGTTAGTAACTCCCTCATGTCAGATATTTCAGATAACATAATCCATCCAGTCGTAACATAATCCATCCAGTCGTAACATAATCCATCCAGTCGTAACATAATCCATCCAGTCGTAATTCGTGACCATGTACTTGCTTCCTTGTCTATAAACACCCAAACACATGCCAAAATTCCAACACAATGGCACCTCTACACTTATAGAGAACCCAGACTTCACAACATTAAGGAGGCGAGAGTGGGCATTCTATCTGAAGATGAACCAACTCTCCAGACATCTCACTCTCACTGTTAGGGGAAGCAGGGAAGGTGTTCATTAGAGGTAAAATCATTTAATATTCTTCAAACAAAAGAATCAAACATCAAACAAAGAATCAAACATCTAAGAAACAAATTATCAGGCAAACAGACGGAGAGAAACAGACGGAAAAGGGCTCAAAGCACAATTGGAAAGTATCATGCATATAAAAAAGTCTATTTCTCAAGCAATATCTGGCAAACCTACCTCAACATAGGAAAGAAAATCAATCATGGACTCTACAAGAACAACAACTCAAAATCCAAAGATATAAATACAAAATATAAAACAAAATATAAAACACTTTCCAGAAATCTCTACTCCTCCCCTCACCAGCCAACACCCACTCTGACATGGAGGCTTTCTTTCACAATTTGGACCTCCCTAAATTCCCTAAATTCACTCAACGCCCCCCTAACCCTCAGCAAACTCACTTCAGCTTTAAATAAGATACTGAACAACAAATCAGCTTTAAATAAGATACTGAACAACAAATCTCCTTGACCAGACGGACTAAAAGCCAAATTCTACAGACATTCTTGGGCCATATTATCACCACAGTTCCATAGAGTAATTATAGAGATTAAACCCACACATATGAATACTGCTGCCATGACACTACTGTTAAAGACCCCACTCAACCCTCTAACTGTTGTCCGGTCTCATTAATCAACACAGATCTGAAAATGACTAGAGCTAAAGCATTAGCAACCAGAATAGAGACTCTCCCACACTCATTTACCCAGATCAGACAGGCTTTATAAAAGCAGACTTGCCACAGAGAATGGATAAAGACTCTTTTCCTATCAATACATCACAACAAACCCAACAGAACTATCATCATAATGTTAAGTGGCCCTTTCTATTCAACACTACAGAAGACACTGTGTACATCCCCCAGGGCCCCATCACCTCTAACAGAATCACCTCACCAAGTTCCACATGGCAGCAGGAGACCAGACAGGGATGCCCACCCTCACCTTCCCTCTTTGACATGTTCACTGCACCACTTGCAGCAGCTCCACACCAAAGCAATACAAGCAATACAGGCCTCAAGGATACAAGGAATACAGGCCTCAAGGATACAAGGAATACAGGCCTCAAGGATACAAGGAATACAGGCCTCAAGGATACAAGCAATACAGGCCTCAAGGATACAAGGAATACAGGCCTCAAGGATACAAGGAATACAGGCCTCAAGGATACAAGGAATACAGGCCTCAAGGATACAAGGAATACAGGCCTCAAGGATACAAGGAATACAGGCCTCAAGGATACAAGGAATACAGGCCTCAAGGATACAAGGAATACAGGCCTCAAGGATACAAGGAATACAGGCCTCAAGGATACAAGGAATACAGGCCTCGTATAGACAGCACAAAATCAGTCTAGATACAGATGACTTGCTACTGTATTTACAGAATCCATATGCATTCCCTCAGGAAGCCAGGCTGGTAAAGATGGTATAAGGTGTGTGAGTGTGTGTGTGTGTGTGTGGTTGGGGGGGGGGGGTTAAAGTGCCAATGCTGTGCCCTTCAGCACCCTAAGTTGTTCTAGGGGAGACAATGGGGAGACAATTGATAGTTGACAAAATGTAAGTCACTTTGGATAGAAGCATCTGCTCGATGCATAAATGTGAATGTAAGTGTGTTTGTTAGAGAGAGAGAGAGAGATGGTGAAGTGTGTGTGTGTGTGAGAGAGAGCAAGATGGTGAGTTGTGTGTGTGTGAGAGAGAGCAAGATGGTGAGGTGTGTGTGTGTGTGTGTGAGGGAGAGCAAGATGGTGAGGTGTGTGTGTGAAAGAGCAAGATGGTGAGGTGTGTGTGTGTGTGTGTGAGAGAGCAAGATGGTGAGGTGTGTGTGTGTGTGAGAGAGAGATGGTGAGGTGTGTGTGTGTGTGAGAGAGCAAGATGGTGAGGTGTGTGTGTGAGAGAGAGGGCAAGATGGTGAGGTGTGTGTGTGTGTGAGAGAGAGAGAGCAAGATGGTGAGGTGTGTGTGTGTGTGTGAGAGAGAGCAAGATGGTGAGGTGTGTGTGTGTGTGTGAAAGAGCAAGATGGTGAGGTGTGTGTGTGTGAGAGAGAGATGGTGAGGTGTGTGTGTGTGTGAAAGAGCAAGATGGTGAGGTGTGTGTGTGTGAGAGAGAGCAAGATGGTGAGGTGTGTGTGAGAGAGAGATGGTGAGGTGTGTGTGTGTGTGAGAGAGAGCAAGATGGTGAGGTGTGTGTGTGTGAGAGAGGGCAAGATGGTGAGGTGTGTGTGTGAGAGAGAGAGCAAGATGGTGAGGTGTGTGTGTGTGTGTGAGAGAGAGCAAGATGGTGAGGTGTGTGTGTGTGAGAGAGCAAGATGGTGAGGTGTGTGTGTGTGAGAGAGAGCAAGATGGTGAGGTGTGTGTGTGTGTGAGAGAGCAAGATGGTGAGGTGTGTGTGTGTGTGTGTGAGAGCAAGATGGTGAGGTGTGTGTGTGTGTGTGTGAGAGAGCAAGATGGTGAGTTGTGTGTGTGTTAGAGAGAGCAAGATGGTGAGGTGTGTGTGTGTGTGTGTGTGTGTGTGTGAGAGAGAGCAAGATGGTGAGGTGTGTGTGTGTGAGAGAGAGCAAGATGGTGAGGTGTGTGTGTGTGTGAGAGAGAGAGAGCAAGATGGTGAGGTGTGTGTGTGTGAGAGCAAGATGGTGTGTGTGTGTGTGAGTGTTAGAGAGAGATGGTGAGGTGTGTATGTGTGAGAGAGAGCAAGATGGTGAGGTGTGTGTGTGTGAGAGAGAGCAAGATGGTGAGGTGTGTGTGTGTGTGTGTGTGTGTTAGAGAGAGATGTCTAAGTCAGTCTAGATACAGATGACTTGCTACTGTATTTACAGAATCCATATGCATTCCCTCAGGAAGCCAGGCTGGTAAAGATGGTATAAGGTGTGTGAGTGTGTGTGTGTGTGTGTGGTTGGGGGGGGGGTTAAAGTGCCAATGCTGTGCCCTTCAGCACCCTAAGTTGTTCTAGGGGAGACAATGGGGAGACAATTGATAGTTGACAAAATGTAAGTCACTTTGGATAGAAGCATCTGCTCGATGTATAAATGTGAATGTAAGTGTGTTTGTTAGAGAGAGAGAGAGAGAGAGAGATGGTGAAGTGTGTGTGTGTGTGAGAGAGAGAGCAAGATGGTGAGTTGTGTGTGTGTGAGAGAGAGCAAGATGGTGAGGTGTGTGTGTGTGAGGGAGAGCAAGATGGTGAGGTGTGTGTGTGTGTGTGAAAGAGCAAGATGGTGAGGTGTGTGTGTGTGTGTGTGTGTGAGAGAGCAAGATGGTGAGGTGTGTGTGTGTGTGAGAGAGAGCAAGATGGTGAGGTGTGTGTGTGTGTGAGAGAGAGATGGTGAGGTGTGAGAGCAAGATGGTGAGGTGTGTGTGTGTGTGTGTGAGAGAGGGCAAGATGGTGAGGTGTGTGTGTGTGTGAGAGAGAGAGAGCAAGATGGTGAGGTGTGTGTGTGTGTGTGAGAGAGAGCAAGATGGTGAGGTGTGTGTGTGTGTGTGAAAGAGCAAGATGGTGAGGTGTGTGTGTGTGTGAGAGAGCAAGATGGTGAGGTGTGTGTGTGTGTGAGAGAGAGCAAGATGGTGAGGTGTGTGTGTGTGTGAGAGAGAGAGCAAGATGGTGAGGTGTGTGTGTGTGTGTGAGAGAGAGAGCAACATGGTGAGGTGTGTGTGTGTGTGTGAAAGAGCAAGATGGTGAGGTGTGTGTGTGTGTGAGAGAGCAAGATGGTGAGGTGTGTGTGTGTGTGAGAGAGCAAGATGGTGAGGTGTGTGTGAGAGAGAGATGGTGAGGTGTGTGTGTGTGTGTGTGTGAGAGAGGGCAAGATGGTGAGGTGTGTGTGTGTGTGTGAGAGAGAGAGCAAGATGGTGAGGTGTGTGTGTGTGTGTGTGTGAGAGAGCAAGATGGTGAGGTGTGTGTGTGTGTGTGAGAGAGCAAGATGGTGAGGTGTGTGTGTGTGTGTGTGAGAGAGAGAGAGCAAGATGGTGAGGTGTGTGTGTGTGAGAGAGCAAGATGGTGAGGTGTGTGTGTGTGTGAGAGAGCAAGATGGTGAGGTGTGTGTGTGTGTGTGTGTGTGAGAGAGAGAGCAAGATGGTGAGGTGTGTGTGTGTGAGAGCAAGATGGTGTGTGTGTGTGTGAGTGTTAGAGAGAGATGGTGAGGTGTGTGTGTGTGAGAGAGAGCAAGATGGTGAGGTGTGTGTGTGTGAGAGAGAGAGCAAGATGGTGAGGTGTGTGTGTGTGAGAGAGAGAGCAAGATGGTGAGGTGTGTGTGTGTGAGAGAGAGAGCAAGATGGTGAGGTGTGTGTGTGTGTGTGTGAGAGAGAGAGCAAGATGGTGAGGTGTGTGTGTGTGTGTGTGTGAGAGAGAGAGATGGTGAGGTGTGTGTGTGTGTGTGAGAGAGAGCAAGATGGTGAGGTGTGTGTGTGTGTGAGAGAGCAAGATGGTGAGGTGTGTGTGTGTGTGAGAGAGCAAGATGGTGAGGTGTGTATGTGTGAGAGAGCAAGATGGTGAGGTGTGTGTGTGTGTGAGAGAGCAAGATGATAAGGTGTGTGTGTGTGTGAGAGAGAGATGGTGATGTGTGTGTGTGTGTGTGTGTGTGTGTTAGAGAGAGATGGTGAGGTGTGTATGTGTGTGTGAGAGAGCAAGATGGTGAGGTGTGTGTGTGTGTGAGAGAGCAAGATGGTGAGGTGTGTGTGTGAGAGAGCAAGATGGTGAGGTGTGTGTGTGTGAGAGAGCAAGATGGTGAGGTGTGTGTGTGTGTGAGAGAGCAAGATGGTGAGGTGTGTGTGTGTGTGTGAGAGAGCGAGATGGTTAGGTGTGTGTGTGTGAGAGAGCGAGATGGTTAGGTGTGTGTGTGTGAGAGAGAGAGATGGTGAGGTGTGTGTGTGTGTGTGTTAGAGAGAGATGGTGAGGTGCGTGTGTGTGAGAGAGCAAGATGGTGAGGTGTGTGTGTGTGTGAGAGCAAGATGGTGTGTGTGTGTGTGAGAGAGAGAGAGAGAGAGAGATGATGAGGTGTGTGTGTGTGTGTGTGAGAGAGAGAGAGCAAGATGGTGAGGTGTGTGTGTGTGAGAGAGAGCAAGATGGTGAGGTGTGTGTGTGTGTGTGTGAGAGAGAGCAAGATGGTGAGGTGTGTGTGTGTGTGTGAGAGAGAGGTGTGTGTGTCTGAGAGAGAGCAAGATGGTGAGGTGTGTGTGTGTGTGTGTGTGTGTGTGTGTGTGTGTGTGTGTTAGAGAGAGATGGTGAGGTGTGTGTGTGTGAGAGAGCAAGATGGTAAGGTGTGTGTGTGTGTGAGAGAGAGCAAGATGTGAGAGAGAGAGCAAGATGAGGTGTGTGTGTGTGTGTGTGAGAGCGCTAGTTGTGGGTGTGTGTGTGTGTGTGAGAGAGCAAGATGGTGAGGTGTGTGTGTGTGTGTGTGAGAGAGCAAGATGGTGAGGTGTGTGTGTGTGTGTGAGAGAGAGAGATGAGGTGTGTGTGTGAGGTGTGTGTGTGAGAGAGCAAGATGGTGAGGTGTGTGTGTGTGTGTGAGAGAGAGCAAGATGGTGAGGTGTGTGTGTGTGTGAGAGAGAGCAAGATGGTGAGGTGTGTGTGTGTGTGAGAGAGCAAGATGGTGAGGTGTGTGTGTGTGTGTGAGAGAGAGCAAGATGGTGAGGTGTGTGTGTGTGTGAGAGAGAGCAAGATGGTGAGGTGTGTGTGTGTGAGAGAGCAAGATGGTGAGGTGTGTGTGTGTGTGTGTGTGTGTGTGAGAGAGCAAGATGGTGAGGTGTGTGTGTGTGTGTGAGAGAGAGCAAGATGGTAAGGTGTGTGTGTGAGAGAGAGAGATGGTGAGGTGTGTGTGTGTGTGTGAGCAAGATGGTGAGGTGTGTGTGTGTGTGAGAGAGAGATGGTGAGGTGTGTGTGTGTGAGAGAGAGAGATGGTGAGGTGTGTGTGTGTGTGTGTGAGAGAGCAAGATGGTGAGGTGTGTGTGTGTGTGTGAGCAAGATGGTGAGGTGTGTGTGTGTGTGTTAGAGAGAGATGGTGAGGTGTGTGTGTGTGAGAGAGCAAGATGGTGAGGTGTGTGTGTGTGTGAGAGAGAGAGAGTGTGATGTGTGTGTGTGTGAGAGAGCGCAAGATGGTGAGGTGTGTGTGTGTGTGAGAGAGAGATGGTGAGGTGTGTGTGTGTGTGAGAGAGAGAGATGGAGAGGTGTTTGTGTGTGTGTGAGAGAGCAAGATGGTGAGGTGTGTGTGTGTGTGAGAGCGAGTGGGTGTGTGTGTGTGTGTGTGAGAGAGCTTGATGGTGAGGTGTGTGTGTGTGTGAGAGAGAGAGCAAGATGGTGAGGTGTGTGTGTGTGTGTGTGTGAGAGAGAGCAAGATGGTGAGGTGTGTGTGTGAGAGAGAGAGATGGTGAGGTGTGTGTGTGTGTGTGAGCAAGATGGTGAGGTGTGTGTGTGTGAGAGAGCAAGATGGTGAGGTGTGTGTGTGTGTGTGTGAGAGAGCAAGATGGTGAGGTGTGTGTGTGTGTGTGTGAGAGAGCAAGATGGTGAGGTGTGTGTGTGTGTGAGAGAGCAAGATGGTGAGGTGTGTGTGTGTGTGAGAGAGAGATGGTGGTGTGTGTGTGTGAGAGAGCGAGATGGTGAGGTGTGTGTGTGTGTGAGTGTGAGGTGAGAGTGTGAGCAAGATGTGTGTGTGTGTGTGTGTGTGAGAGAGCAAGATGGTGAGGTGTGTGTGTGTGTGAGAGAGAGCAAGATGGTGAGGTGTGTGTGTGTGTGTGTGTGTGTGTGTGTGTGTGAGAGAGAGCAAGATGGTGAGGTGTGTGTGTGTGAGAGAGCAAGATGGTGAGGTGTGTGTGTGTGAGAGAGCAAGATGGTGAGGTGTGTGTGTGTGTGTGAGAGAGAGCAAGATGGTAAGGTGTGTGTGTGAGAGAGAGAGATGGTGAGGTGTGTGTGTGTGAGAGAGAGAGATGGTGAGGTGTGTGTGTGTGAGAGAGCAAGATGGTGAGGTGTGTGTGTGTGAGAGAGCAAGATGGTGAGGTGTGTGTGTGTGTGAGAGAGCAAGATGGTGAGGTGTGTGTGTGTGTGAGAGAGCAAGATGGTGATGTGTGTGTGTGAGAGAGAGAGCAAGATTGAGAGTTGTGTGTGTGAGTGAGAGCGAGATGGTGTGAGTGTGAGTGTGTGTGAGAGAGAGCAAGATGGTGAGGTGTGTGTGTGTGTGTGACAGAGCAAGATGGTGATGTGTGTGTGTGTGTGTGAGAGAGCAAGATGGTGAGGTGTGTGTGTGTGTGAGAGAGAAAGATAGTGAGTGGTGTGTGTGTGTGTGTGAGAGAGCAAGATGGTGAGGTGTGTGTGTGTGTGAGAGAGCAAGATGGTGAGGTGTGTGTGTGTGTGTGAGAGAGAGCAAGATGGTGAGGTGTGTGTGTGTGTGTGTGAGAGAGCAAGATGGTGAGGTGTGTGTGTGTGTGAGAGAGAGCAAGATGGTGAGTGTGTGTGTGTGTGAGTGAGCAAGATTGTGAGGTGTGTGTGTGTGTGAGAGAGCATGAGTGTGTGTGTGTGTGTGTGTGTGAGAGAGCAAGATGGTGAGGTGTGTGTGTGTGTGAGAGAGAGAGCAAGATGGTGAGGTGTGTGTGAGAGAGCAAGATGGTGAGGTGTGTGTGTGTGAGAGAGCAAGATGGTGAGGTGTGTGTGTGTGTGAGAGAGCAAGATGGTGAGGTGTGTGTGTGTGTGAGAGAGCAAGATGGTGAGGTGTGTGTGTGTGTGTGTGTGAGAGAGCAAGATGGTGAGGTGTGTGTGTGTGTGAGAGAGCAAGATGGTGAGGTGTGTGTGTGTGTGAGAGAGCAAGATGGTGAGGTGTGTGTGTGTGTGAGAGAGCAAGATGGTGAGGTGTGTGTGTGTGTGTGTGAGAGAGAGCAAGATGGTGAGGTGTGTGTGTGTGTGAGAGAGCAAGATGGTGAGGTGTGTGTGTGTGTGAGAGAGAGCAAGATGGTGAGGTGTGTGTGTGTGTGTGAGAGAGCAAGATGGTGAGGTGTGTGTGTGTGTGTGTGAGAGAGCAAGATGGTGAGGTGTGTGTGTGTGTGTGAGAGAGCAAGATGGTGAGGTGTGTGTGTGTGTGAGAGAGAGCAAGATGGTGAGGTGTGTGTGTGTGTGAGAGAGAGCAAGATGGTGAGGTGTGTGTGTGTGTGAGAGAGAGCAAGATGGTGAGGTGTGTGTGTGTGTGTGAGAGAGAGCAAGATGGTGAGGTGTGTGTGTGTGTGAGAGAGCAAGATGGTGAGGTGTGTGTGTGTGAGAGAGAGCAAGATGGTGAGGTGTGTGTGTGTGTGTGTGTGTGAGAGCAAGATGGTGAGGTGTGTGTGTGTGAGAGAGAGCAAGATGGTGAGGTGTGTGTGTGTGAGAGAGAGCAAGATGGTGAGGTGTGTGTGTGTGAGAGAGAGCAAGATGGTGAGGTGTGTGTTGTGAGTGCAGCCTGTCTGCTGAGGAGTCGAGACCCCGCCCCCTTGGGCCTCACTCAGACCACAGTCAGTGTGTGAGCGGGGTGTATCAGTTGGTGTGTGTGTGTCAGCGGTGTGTATCAGTTTGGGTGTGTGGGCGGAGTTTGTGAGTTGCTGTGTGTGTACATTTACATTTCTGCATTTAGCAGACTCTTTTATCCAGAGTGACTTACAAAAAGAGGAGAACATTCAAACTCCAACACAATGAAAGAACTAACAAGGAGTGCATATTGCTAACACAGAAACTGCACCATTTTTAGTGTAAAGTGGAACAGTGTAATACAGTGCAGAGAAATTCAATTGTTAAGTGCATTCTCAAAATTCTTGATATTCTTGGAAGAGCTGGGTCTTCAAGAGTTTCTTGAAGGTGGAGAGGGTGTGTGAGCGGTGTGTATCAGTTGGTGTGTGTGAGCAGTGTGTGTGAGTTGCTGTGTGTGAGCGGTGTGTGTGAATTGCTATGTGAGCTCTTCCCAGTGAATCCTGACTCACACACTAACTGTTCCTAGACTCTTCTGGTCTCCAACACTTCTCTGAGGTAATGTGTCAGGAGCTCTCATCATACACCTGTTTGGCTGGACAAGGTACACATATGTGTATGTGTGTGTGTGTGTGTGTGTACGTACAGGTGCATGACCCCCGACTGGGATGGCTGGACGATTTTTGGTGGGAGGAGGGTTACGGGAGAGTCTGGAGGACGTCCCACCCCACGTGTGGAGAGGACTCCCAGAGGACATGAGACTCGCACCCTCAGCTGTCAATCAACACCGCATAGGTGAGATAAAACACACACACTCACACTCTCTCTCACATACACACACACAAACACACACACTCACACTCAGAGACATGCATACAAACACAGATGTGTGTTTTGATGCCGTAATGTAGGACTAAGTTTGTTCAAAATTGTGCTCTGAATCACAGGATGTTGGGTCAGTCAGCAGTGGATAAATGACCAAGAAATATCCTAATCTAGGCCTATATGTGCAAACAACAGGTTAGGTAGGTGCGTCTAATCCTATTTATACTGGCTATTTTTATCAATATTTTTATCAATAGGTCGAAAGTTATAACAGTTTCAGGAAATAATAGATTACCGTTTCCAGTGCCGTCTGGTCCCACAAATGCCTTGGCTCGACTTAACATCTGATTTGCTTGATATTCCAGAAACATAAAGTCTATATAAGAGTCCAGTTTCACTGTTAGCGGGTGTGAAGCCAACAGCCTGCCCTTGTTTTGTTTTTGCCAAAGCAGAGTTGGGCCTGTAATGGGCATGATTAAAAAAAAAAACTCAAAATTTAAATAAGAATTTTATCTAAACAAATAAACTGAGTGTTTATTGTGAATAAACAGACTGGGATAGGTTTGGATATTATGGAAATTCATTTAAATTGCAACTGCGGCATTCCTGCAAGCAAGCAAATCGGCCAACTTGTCCCTGTGATATCAAAGATATCAAAACACTTTTGCGTTAATGGAGCACGGAAAGATGCTTAAACAGCTGGACGAAGAATTTAGCAAACTGATGACTCTCACTTACTCACTGACTCACCCATTCACTCACTCATTCACTCACTCACTCACTCACTCACTCACCCACTCACTCACTCACACACTCACTCACTCACTCACTCACACACTCACTCACTCACTCACTCACTCACCCACTCACTCACTCACTCACTCACACACTCACTCACTCACTCACTCACTCACTCACTCACTCACTCACTCACTCACCCACTCACTCACTCACACACTCACTCACTCACCCACCCACTCACTCACCCACCCCACTCACTCACACACTCACTCACCCACCCACTCACACACTCACACACTCACTCACTCACACACACACTCACTCACTCACCCACCCACAAACACACACACACACACACTCACACACACACTCACTCACTCACTCACCCACTCACTCACTCACCCACTCACTCACTCACCCACTCACTCACTCACTCACTCACTCACACACTCACCCACTCACACACTCACTCACTCACTCACTCACTCACCCACCCACTCACACACTCACACACTCACTCACCCACCCACTCACACACTCACACACTCACTCACTCACTCACTCACTCACTCACTCACTCACACACTCACACACTCACTCACCCACTCACTCACTCACTCACTCACCCACTCACACACTCACTCACTCACTCACCCACCCACTCACTCACTCACTCACTCACCCACTCACACACTCACTCACTCACCCACTCACTCACTCACTCACACACTCACACACTCACTCACTCACTCACTCACTCACCCACTCACTCACTCACTCACTCACACCCTCACACACTCACACACTCACTCACTCACTCACTCACTCACTCACTCACTCACTCACTCACTCACCCACTCACTCACCCACTCACCCACTCACTCACTCACTCACTCACTCACGCACGCATAGGTGCGGGTGTACTTTTTTATACTACTGATAACACACACACACACTCAGGACTCACTCACTCACTCACGCACGCATAGGTGCGGGTGTACTTTTTTATACTACTGATAACACACACACACACTCAGGACTCACTCACTCACTCACGCACGCATAGGTGCGGGTGTACTTTTTTATACTACTGATAACACACACACACACTCAGGACTCACTCACTCACTCACGCACGCATAGGTGCGGGTGTACTTTTTTATACTACTGATAACACACACTCACCCTCAGGCTATATGATGGTATTCCTAACATTACTGGTTATTATACGATGAAATAATCGTCTTAATAATGTGTATTAAAATGTCGATTTCTGCCTGTGTGCTTGTGTGTTGACAGTATTTACTGTTGAGGTGTTTGTAGTTTCAGAATAAAGCTCTTTTCAGCCATAGTCATCAGGCTTACTGTGAGTGTGTGTGTGTGTGTGTGTGTGTGTGTGTGTGTGTGTGTGTGTGTGTGACCGTATTGTTAACCTCATTGCCAGTACTGTTAAAGCAACCTTTCCAGACAATGTGCCGATGTATAAACACTTACGCATAGTGGCAGAATGGATTAATAGCTCTGATGATGTGTTTTGTAACATCCCTAACACCCCTGATGATGTGTTTCTGGACTACAACAGAAAGCAGGTGATGGTCCTCGAAATAGGGTGTGTCTATGATGGGTATATGGACATGGCTTTTAATGATAAGATGACCAAGTACCAGCCCCTACTTACAAAGATCAGTAATCTGGGCTACTGTCGACTGATTGTATTCAGTAGTCTGAGACATGTTCACAGACTAACTACGACTGGGTTACGACTGGCAGGGCTAACTAAAGGAAAATCAAAACAGCTGGCAAGGCTTTGCTCTGTATCAGCAGCAATAGGCAGCCTTGCTGTATGGCGTACATGATAGTACCCATGATAAGTCAAAGCAGTATTGAGCCTCTGAAAAATATTTGAATCCTGTCTATGAAAAATGTGATTGGTGGGTTCAAATAAAAATTTCAAAATGTGTGTGTGTGACGACGATGGCGTGTGTGTTTAGCTGCTTGGTGCAACTGATAATTCACCATCATCAATGCAGCCATCTTTACATCAAAGGCTGTGAGGAGAGAGAGGGGAAAGGCATTATGGGGGGCTGTGTGTGTGTGTGTGTGTGAGAGAGAGGACTGTAGAGAGGGGAAAGGCATTATGGGGGGCTGTGTGTGTGGGGAAAGGGAAGTTTTGCATGTGTGTGTGTGTGTGTGTGTGTGTGTGTGTGTGAGAGAGAGAGAGGACTGTAGAGAGGGGAAAGGCATTATGGGGGGCTGTGTGTGTGTGTGTGTGTGTGTGTGTGAGAGAGAGAGAGTTGAAGGCTGTGTGTGTGTGTGAGATTAGGTGATGAAAGCTTTATGTACACGCCTATATGTGTGTCATTGCTGCTGATAAAAGTTGTGTGTGTGTCTGATGTGGCGAGTGTGTGTGTGTGTGTGTGTGTGTGTGTGTGTGTGTGTGTGTGAGAGAGAGAAAAGGCACCTCACGATGGCACTCTTGTTTTCACCCTTTCTACTCACCTTTTGTGAGATCATTGTGCTGAATCATACCTTTTAATCATCTGTTATGTTTTAGTCTCCAAAAGTTTGGAAACTTTAGATTAGTTTGACATATTTACGGAGCGCTTCTATTCAAATAATGGCAAAGCAGTTTATTTATAACTGCATTTCATACACAGAGGCAGTTCAATGTCCTTTACAAAGAAAAAGGCAATAATTAAAAATAACTGATTTAAATAAAATGAATGAAAAATAGACATCATTTGAAGACAATTAGGTTGCTGTAGACCACTGATTAACCACCTTTCTGCAGAAAAGAACAGAGCTGAAACCCACATCAGAGGCCAAATCCGCACGTGTTACAAACGTCTTTTAACACCTAAACACAGAGACTGGCAATCTCCCTTTTCCAAGAGCTGTGACCCAGTCAGTGGAAACAGTCAGTGTCTCCTGCTAGGCGAGGTCTCCTGCTAGGCTAGGTTTCCTGCTAGGCTAGGTTTCCTGCTAGGCTAGGTCTCCTGACTGTAAGTAGTGCAATTATGGCTTTTAGTCTAGATTTTAGTCTAGATTTGTAGGAGCCTTTTTAATGTCCACTGCGACTTGGTTCCATGGAAGCATTTATGACATCAGCATGCAGGAACAATGGCCGTCTCTAAGGAAGCACTTATGATCTGAAACACATCAGCAGTTATGAGGTGAAGAACAGACTTGAAAAATGTTCAGTTCATATGTCAAGCTGAGATTTTGTAGTTTTTTAAGAGTCATAATTAATCAGGCTTAATTCTGACATTGCGTTGAAATTCTCTTTCTGTGTCACAGGTAGTTGCAGATTTTGAGTTATTTGCAGCTGAGATGATATCTTCTGTATTAATCTATCATTTTTGCCCTTGAAGAAAGATGCAAACTCATTGCAGACTGAAAGAGGTTTATGTGTTAATTGTGCTGAGGAATTAGTTCTTTTCTCAACTGTTTTTTTTCTCATATTTATGTTGATGCAGTTTAACAGTTGGATATTGCTTCCATGGTGCTTTCTGCTTGCCAGTGATTGTTTTGATTTGAAATGGAGCAATATCATCCATAATTTGGGACATCAATGAATTAAACATTTTCAGCAAGTCATCTAAAGAGAGACATTTCAGTTGAGATCTGTGAGAGAGCTTGCTTAAAGAGAGCACCTGTGTTATCGTTAATGACTCTCCCACCTACAGTCATAGAGCTGCTGTGAATGTGAGGGGACACAGAAACATCAAAGAAAACACAGAAGTGATCAGTTAAGGCCGAGTCAACAACAGTTGTAGGGACAGTGAGACCCTTTATGATAACAAGATCAAGGGAGACCATGGGAGTGTGTTGGCCTCTGTACATGTTGAGTCAGGTTGAAATGATCAATTAATGTGAATAGTTCTCTGGCAGAAGTGTTTATGGATTGTCTACATGCAGGTTAAAATCCCCAGATATAATAAGACAGTCAAACTCTAACCAAATGGCTGACAACAGTTCACCAAACTCTTCATAATCAATAATAATATGTTAGGAGAGTGTTCAAAAGATGCTAAGTGATGACTGTATGTGCTCCGACTGATCTGTTTGCCTGCGAGACAAAACTGTAGCTCCACCAGGTACCTCCATCTGTCGCCTTGTCTTTTCTTTTTCATCAGCAGTTCTTAGTGGATTACTCTACGTGTGAATATACACTCAAACACAGACGCACATATGCAAACTCACACACATACACACACACACACACACACACTCATACACATTTCCTGTGGCCTTCATATACTCCACCCAGTCCTATTGTCTAGGTCAGAAGTGGAGCTAGATGAGAGAGAGTGATTGAGTGTTTCCCCTCTGGAGCGGTCATACACACACACACACACACACGCACGCACGCACTAGCTCAAAGCAGTAAGAGGTAGTAAACAATTCTTAGCTTTTTCTGACAGGCCTTCTCCTGCTGCCGTCTTTAATGTTGAAATTGCAGCTTAAAAAGAAGTCCCTGCCACTTGCTGATTGGCTGTCTGAGCATCAACCGCTTGCTGATTGGCTGTCTGAGCAGTGGCGTGTCATATGAACAATGGACTTTCTCTCACCCTTGACCTTTGTAACCCTTGTTGCCTGCCTGCACAGGAGTGTGGGCACTGCGGACCATCCTCAGAGGCAAGCGATTCGGGCCCTTCGTCGGAGAGAGGAAGAAGAGGTCCCAGGTGACCAGTAATGTCTACATGTGGGAGGTGAGGAGCTGAGAGGGCTTACAGACTGGACACCTCTAGATCAGACAGACAAGCTGGAGTGGATCTCTCTAGGCCAGACAGACTGGAGTGGATCCCTTTGAATTAGACATCTTTCACAGACAGACTGCCAAACCCACAGTTGGTGCTTTCATTATCAGAAGGGTTTTTTAGTCGTGCCAATACTCTGTTTTCATGATGTGGACCTCATTTCAAAGACTGCTAGGCAGCAATACACAGCATAGCTTAATCTCACTGATGAATGGAACAGCCACCTACAGGAAACCAGCTGTGTTTACTTGACTGTTGACACTGTTACAAAATCAGCAAAACTCATAACATGCACCATTGCTTACACCATTGCAAACTATAGCAGTAACAACAACCCACACCACGTTCACAAGCTCACCAAATGCAAATGCAAATGCAAATAGAAGGTCATTTCTTTCAAAGAAAGGAATATTTTCAGGCAAGAATGTTTTTTTTTTTAGCCTGCTGGTTGTCACACATACTGATCTCCTATGCAGCTCCGTCTGTCTCTAGTCCCATCTCCACTTCCTTCTGTTTGTCTGAGATGGGGAACCAGTTATGACTGCCTTAGCCTCGCAGGTGCTCCCCATGTTTTTGTGCACTTATTGTTTACTTTAGCCTATTGTAACATCTGACATTTAGTTCATAATTCCCCAGACACAGCGAGTACAGGAGGTGGTGTTAAATTGTGGTGTGTTGTGTGTGTACCCATTTGAGTCGATGTGTGTTAAGCTGTGTCATCCCCCCCCCCCCAATCCCCCACCTTCCTGCAGGTGTATTTCCCCACCCGAGGCTGGATGTGTGTAGACGCCACCGACCCCTTAAAGGGGAACTGGCTTCGCTACGTGAACTGGGCCCGCTCCGCTCAGGAACAGAACCTCTTTCCCCTGGAGATCAACAGAGCCATCTACTACAAGGTGCTGCGGGTAAGGTTCTCTGTGTGTAGGTGGTTCTACTACAAGGTGCTGCGGGTAAGGTTCTCTGTGTGTAGGTGGTTCTACTACAAGGTGCTGCGGGTAAGGTTCTCTGTGTGTAGGTGGTTCTACTACAAGGTGCTGCGGGTAAGGTTCTCTGTGTGTAGGTGGTTCTACTACAAGGTGCTGTGGGTAGAGTTCTCTGTGTGTAGGTGGTTCTACTACAAGGTGCTGTGGGTAAGGTTCTCTGTGTGTAGGTGGTTCTACTACAAGGTGCTGCGGGTAAGGTTCTCTGTGTGTAGGTGGTTCTACTACAAGGTGCTGCGGGTAAGGTTCTCTGTGTGTAGGTGGTTCTACTACAAGGTGCTGAGGGTAAGGTTCTCTGTGTGTAGGTGGTTCTACTACAAGGTGCTGCGGGTAAGGTTCTCTGTGTGTAGGTGGTTCTACTACAAGGTGCTGCGGGTAAGGTTCTCTGTGTGTAGGTGGTTCTACTACAAGGTGCTGCGGGTAAGGTTCTCTGTGTGTAGGTGGTTCTACTACAAGGTGCTGCGGGTAAGGTTCTCTGTGTGTAGGTGGTTCTACTACAAGGTGCTGCGGGTAAGGTTCTCTGTGTGTAGGTGGTTCTACTACAAGGTGCTGCGGGTAAGGTTCTCTGTGTGTAGGTGGTTCTACTACAAGGTGGTGTGGGTAAGGTTCTCTGTGTGTAGGTGGTTCTACTACAAGGTGCTGTGGGTAGAGTTCTCTGTGTGTAGGTGGTTCTACTACAAGGTGCTGTGGGTAGAGTTCTCTGTGTGTAGGTGGTTCTACTACAGTGCCCTGCAGGTAAGGTTCTCTGTTCTCTTCAGTACAACAAGCCCATTGTCCATTGGAAACATTATCCTGCGTTTTACCAGGGTTGTCTCATTAAGGTACATTATCTCATCTTCCAGGGATTCCTGGCCAAGGTGGCAGCAAATACTTTGAAGTTAAAAAGTTTCAACATACATAGAAACATAAAACATTTTATTAAATATACACTAAACACACAAACATCCTACATGTCAAGATAAACACAAACTAAGTACATGGACATTCCAGATGTCAACAGAGACAAAAACTAAAAAATAATGAAAGAATACAGATATGAAGATATGAAGCATTAAATATTATGGAAAACAATAACCCTGTTGCATAAGTGCCATTGTTCTCCATCATTTGAAACCTTTATACTACTGTAAGGTGACCAGACCTCTGAGATGAAAATCGGGGACATTTCCCTGAACTTTCCGTGGGAACCGGAGATATTCCTATTTCTACAGTCAGTATTGTGAGTCATGTTTTAGCTTCAAAAATCTGGGACAAAGTGGGTTTTCTTGTATTTTACTGGGGACGGACCACCAAAACCAGGGACTGTGCCCGGAAATCAAGGTTGTCTGGTCAGCCTACCTTAAACAAAGCTCCCTTTGCCTTAGATCTAATTTCCCCATCTACGTTAACAGTATCAATATGCATAGTATCATGCTTTTTAGACTCATGGAGGTTTTCAGATCTAAAATCCAGTCGCTCTCTTGCTTGCAGCTGATTGAAAGCTGGTGCTCTTAATTTTGCGCTGGCCCTTCGCAGCTTAGATATTTCAGTATGTGGCCTGCAAACATCAAGTTTGGCCACACCTGTACAGGTTCCTCGATGTAATCACTTATAGACGGAGTAACAAAGTTACTCTGACGAAATGTGCACAGAAGCTTATGCTCAAGTAGCATAAGCAAACATTGAAAAGCAGAACAGGGAAGAAACAAGATAAGATATATACACTATTTAAAGCCAAAGGTGTTAACGTAGATAGAAACTTTTGTCTTTATCTTCATCTTGCGTTATTGCCTCTTTCATTCAACCCAAGCCACTTCATTTTTCCGTTTTTAGTTGTTTATTTTAGGCCTGAGAAAATCCATTTATTTGTGCATGTTTATATTGTCATCACATGCTCAGACGTCTATTTATTCAAATCAAGTTTTGACTAATGGTTTATTCTTTAACCCTTACTGCTTTCTGGTTAATTGTCCGTGTCAACGTCACATCGTGTTCTTATTCCCTTTTCCATATTTTATTCAACACAAAATAGACACAGTGTGGCCCTTTCTAGCTTTGTGCCACTGTTATATCACGAGTCAAACTCCAGGTCGTGGCTGTGTTTTGCTCGCATACCACTTCACACATCTTGCTTGCGTTACTACTTCTTGTCGGTGTTGGAAGGCTTGTGTTTAACTCGGACTTGACGTGCAGCATAGACAGTAAAAGAAGACATGCAGGGAAGGCCCGAACATTTTCCTCTTCGCCCCACTCATCATGCAGTAACCTCAATTCTGATTGGCTCTTAATGTCATCTTTACTTATTTTAGCCAATCGAACCAGGGGAAGAATTGCTTGTGTGGTACAATGGGGAAGACAACCCGGAGATAGCAGCTGCACTACAGGAAGAAAGAGCAAGCAGTTTAAGCAAGAAAAATTCTCCGAGGGCCAGAAGAGGTAAAGTTTGATCTTTTATTTGGCTTCTATGATGTTACCAAACGATTACATAAACAAAGTGTTTGTATTTTAAAGTTAAACGAGTGTTCGCGTTACTGATCGAAGTGGGTAAAACGGCAAAGTTGGTCTAGCTTCGATAGTTCCAAATTTGCATTAGCTTGGATGGCTAACGTTACAGTTCAGACATTTGAGGTTGATTTGCTGCTCATTGACAAGCATGTCAATGTGTCTGTCTAAAGATAAAAGAATGCATCTATCTTGGCTAAGTGACTTACCATGTATGGGATGTAGAACAACATGCTTAACCGTGTGATCTCACATGCTGAGATAGGCCGTCTAAGTTGAGAAGCTACCTCGCTTGTTAGCTGGATACTTTCGACAGCAGCCAGACCTGTTTCGGGTCTGATGTTCGCTAGCTAGCTCACTTGGGCTGTTTCCCATAGCAAGCTAACTATAGTGACCTTTCCTGTCTCTGCATGGGCAGTTGATTCCTTTCGCTGGTATTAACGTTTAGTAACTGTTAATTTA
Source organism: Tenualosa thibaudeaui (assembly GCA_027481765.1). Taxonomy (NCBI): domain Eukaryota; kingdom Metazoa; phylum Chordata; class Actinopteri; order Clupeiformes; family Clupeidae; genus Tenualosa; species Tenualosa thibaudeaui. Next base: position 497,703 of record JAIFZK010000143.1, on the reverse strand, counting down.
GGGCAATAATAAAGGCTTGATTTTGTCAATGCATACGATTCTCACTTGAAGTTATATGTGTGGTTTTGACTTTTCAATACTGTGTGTTTGTTTCTGCAATTTTATGTGACCAGTATTTTCTCCACACTGACCATCAAACATCTTAAGTCTGTTGGAATAACATTTCATAGTATTGTTACTTTCACGGGCTTGCAACTAGTGTTAATCGGTCAGTTTTCCTCGTAATGACAGGTAGTATTACTGCAAATACAAAACTCTCAGTTTATTAATGTAATCGTGGTTTAAATTACTGAACTAATTAGGCTTTCCACTCATCAGTCGAATTAGCAAGTCAAGTCTGAACCAATTCACTGTGCAGCAGTATCCACGGGTCAGCCATCGGCATGCCAACTATGCAGTAGGACTCTCGCTAGCACAGCTAGCTTGCTAAATATTTGTCGGTTCAATCTTATGTAAGAAATCTGCCTTGATATTGTTCGGAGCTCATCAGCGGCGTAAGGTAATATGCAATTGCATTGCCTTCGTCTCTTCAGTTCTTTAAACTAACATTAACTGTTTGTCTTAATCCCGCTGGCATTTGACAAAAGCTTAGTCGAGTTCATTCGGAGAATTCCTAAACTACCTTTGCACTGCCCGTCCGACCTCAGGACTCGTTACACCCACTTTAGATAGCAAGCGCCCGGATGCTCAGACATTCGCAGTTCTAACTGCGCCCTGCTGTGAACTAGCACTGAATTGGCGATTGTTTATGTCTAATTGTCTATGCTATGTGTCGTGTTCGAGGAGGTGTTTGAAAGTTGTGTACATTTGATTAAAATGCAGAGGAAACGGGTCTTGTACGTAGTTTTAAGAGTACGCAGTAAGTAAGTGTTACTCAGGCGAGTCCCACACCCTTTTCCTTAGAAAGGAACCTTTCTCCATGGTCCTCGCTTCCTATCGGTAAGGCTTCCAGACAGCAGAGGAGAGGTGTCCTGTACTAATACATACACTGCTCAGATTTAGATTTCTGTGGTGTCACATTATTAGGTTTTGTGGTCTCCTCATGTGTTTGTTTGTTTATTTGTTTGGCTATTCATGAAATTACCTGAAGCTATGATCTGCATAGATGGCTTTCTCCATGTGTGTCGGTGAGTTGTACTAGTCTAGAAGTTTCTTCAGGGCCTTTGTGTGCGTGTGTGATGTACCAGACATCATTGCAGATTTGATCATCTGGGGTAATGAGTGTGACCTCTGTGCACGCCCCCTCCTGAGCACTGGTCTCTTTTTGGATCTGTGTGTGTGTGTGTGTGTGTGTGTGTGTGTGTGTGTGATCACTTACGCCTACCTTGTCAACAGTTGTTGTGTGCTTGCAATACCTTCCTAAGCACTCCTCTGGTGGTGGTGGTGGTTGTGTGTGTGTGTGTGTGTGGTGTGTTGCAGTTTTTCTGTCTGGTATCTTTAAAGTCACAGTCAGTTTCTTTAAGGACACAGTTTCCCTGGTGTTTTAAGGCTGCACACTGTGTGTCCGTCTGTCCGTGTGTGTGTGTGTGTGTGTGTGTGTGTCTGTGGAGGACAGTCAGGTCATAGCAGGATGTTTTCCCCTGGTGCTTTGCTGCAGAGCAGAGTGTCAGGACCGTGTTTGTGTGAACATGCTGGGCAGATGACGCGTCACAGTCCTCTGTGTGTGTGTGTGTGTGTGTGTTTGTGAGGAAGGCATGAAACAGGCACTTTAGAGGATGCTCCTAGGTGACCTTGTCCAGTCTGCTAGTGAAGTTGGGGGGCTTGAAACCAAAAGTAGGTTCCAAATAAGAGTTGATAATGTGGGTCAGTACCAGGACCCAATTTGTCTCTCTGGAATTGAGTTTTTTCTAACCCTACCTATGTGTTTAGCCTCAACACAGCCTCACGGGCCTAGCAGGTAAGCTATCAGCCATCCACTGAATTGAATGAGCTGTAGACCTCATTTTACACCTACTGCTGAATCATTTCAATATTTTTGCTGTCTCATAATTTTTCTATCTTTTTACCTTTATGGAACTGAAATGGGGACTCGATAAGAACAGGATTACTGGAACCTGAACTGTAATCAGTGAAATTCAAATGATGTTTTCCTGTGAGGTGCATTGGGGCTCCACACCATGTCTGGAATGGAAGTCCATTCCCCCTTTTGGATTTTCTTCTCCTTGAGCTCTAGGTAAAATGTCATGTGATCAAGGAAAGACCCAGATCAATTCATAGGGAGTTGGGAATAAACAGCAGGGGTTTTGAAGGCATTCCAAATCCCCTTCCACTGGAACACAGGTGCTGTTCATCTATGTCAAGTTGTTGGTTGGTGTTTCATTGTGGGCCTCACTTCAGAGACACTATGCAAAAGGAAGCATTGAAGCACCTTTCCTAAGCAGTGAGTTGTTAACGGTCCTCACTGCTACATATTTCTGTATTATTTCATGAGGATAGAAACTCGCCTAAGCAGAAAAGAGAATTCCAAAGCACTAAATGAGTGATGGGTCATTTCCATGCTGTGTAAAGGAGGCTAATGCTTAGCCCGTTTGAGCAGATGCCTGACAGTGTTGCTCTGTGTTTGGTCCAGCTCTACCATGTCATGTAGTCTAGCATTTTCCCCGGTAGTGAAGGTCACTTGTGTTGCTGTTTGAACATGTGGTGCCATATTGTGACAATAGTATTTAGCCTCCAACAAGGGCTGCTTGGGGGGTTGGTCCTTCTGGTTCTGTTCTGTGTGTGTCTGTCTATGGTGGCAGACAGGTTTAGTGTGTGTGTGTGTCACACACACTAAACCCACAGCTAGATTTTGTTGTACTGTCAATTGTACTTCCCCCCCATCATGTCTGGTGTTTACCTTACGTGTGTGTGTGTTTGTGTGTGTGTGTGTGTGTGTGTGTGTCTGTCTATGTGGCAGACAGGTTTAGTGTGTGTGTGTCACACACACTAAACCCACAGCTAGATTTTGTTGTACTAGATTTTGTTGTACTGTCAATTGTACTTCCCCCCCATCATGTCTGGTGTTTACCTTACGTGTGTGTGTGTTTGTGTGTGTGTGTGTGTGTGTGTGTGTGTGTGTGTGTGTACGGTGTACACGGTGTGTGTGTTTGTGTGTGTGTGTGTGTGTGTGTGTGTGTGTGTGTACAGCTGCCTGGAGCGGTGTACACGGTGCCCCATTTTAATGTTCCTTTATCTCATTGCTGCTCAGTTGTCATCTCAGCTGCAATTCGTGCCACAGAACCTGCTCACCGCGCCTCGATGCACAGCCCCCACCTCACCCCCACCTCACCCCCTCATCGCACTGCACCTCACTGCACCTCACTCCACCTCACCCCCCACCTCACTGCACCTCACCCCCCACCTCACCACACCTCACCCCCCACCTCACTGCACCTCAACCCCCACCTCACTGCACCTCACCCCCTCATCACACTGCACCTCACCCCCACCTCACCCCCCACCTCACCACACCTCACCCCCACCTCACTGCACCTCACCCCCTCATCACACTGCACCTCACCCCCACCTCACCCCCCACCTCACCCCCACCTCACTGCACCTCACCCCCACCTCACCACACCTCACCACACCTCACCCCCACCTCACTGCACCTCACCCCCTCATCACACTGCACCTCACCCCCTCATCACACTGCACCTCACCCCCTCATCCCACTGCACCTCACCCCCTCATCACACTGCACCTCAACCCCACCTCACCACACCTCACCTCCCACCTCACTGCACCTCACCCCCTCATCACACTGCACCTCACCCCCGCATCACACTGCACCTCACCTCCCACCTCACTGCACCTCACCCCCTCATCACACTGCACCTCACCCCTCATCACACTGCACCTCACCCCCTCATCACACTGCACCTCACCCCCACCTCACTGCACCTCAACCCCCACCTCACTGCACCTCACCCCCTCATCACACTGCACCTCAACCCCCACCTCACTGCACCTCACCCCCTCATCACACTGCACCTCAACCCCCACCTCACTCCACCTCACCCCCCACCTCACTGCACCTCACTGCATCTCACTGCACCTCACCCCCTCATCACACTGCACCTCACCCCCCACCTTTCCAGTCACTCATCACCCTTCCACCCCTCTCCACTTCATGGGGCTCATGTGATTACTATACTCTAACCAGTTACTATACTATAACAAGCTACTGTACTATACTATAGCCAGTTACTACTATACTATAATCAGCTACTATACTAGAACCTGCTACTATTAGGGCTGGGCGATATGGACCAAAAATTATATCTCTATCTGTATTATAAATAATATATATCTCTATCTGTATTATAAATAATATATATCTCTATATCTGTATTATAAATAATATATATCTCGATATCTGTACAGGAAACAACCCCCCCAAAAAAACTACTGCAAAAACAAATATGCCTAATTCCACAAATAACAAATATGCCTAATTCCACAAGTCTTTTTTTATTGAAGTGCAAAGAGGTAGGCAGTTCATGCAGGAACAAAGTGCTTCTGCAACATAAAAAAAAATCCCTGTTTACAAAAATAATAATTTAACTGTAAAATAAAAGAAATAATACATATCGCCTTCTTTTCATTCGAAACAACTCAACTCAAGCTCATCTTTGCATTAACTGTTGTAGCCATCAACAAACAGTCAAAAAACAAATAACTCTTTTACATTTTAATATTTTGAGCAAGGAATGCAAGTCTGCCTACTGTGTCAGGCTTAAGTGCAGTAACTATTCCACTGCAGCTGAAAATCCTTTCAGAGGGACTACTAGTGGCACAAGAGGGACTTCTTTGCTGGATAGGCAACCTCGTGTTTCTGCCACCATTGTAGTGGGTCTGCCTCACTCTCCAAACACACAGACTGTAAATAGCTCGACAACTCGTTCTCAACGGACTCGCGAGGTGTGAATGAAGAGTAATGGGCTGTATCTTAGACAAAGAAGCTGGCTCTTGCGCGGACTGAGGCACAGCTTTGTCAACACCTGTAGAGCTCCCCTGATCACCTAGCAACCTCTCTGCTTCGCAGGTGACCCTCTCTTTCAATGCAACCAGTTTCCCACTGCTGTCATATTTCCCTCGAGACCGTGGGTCTATAAAGGAAGCAGCAAGTCACTGCTAGAGGGCTTTGAATCTTCCAGTCCAAAATATAATGTAGTGACGTATACGTAAAGCTCACATGTCCTGCTGCTCCACATGTAAGTCAGGGCATAGTAAGTAACTTTCTCCAATTCAGCCGCAAGCCACGCTCTCCGTAGTGTACAGTGGCGGGAGTTTGTCTTGCAAAGCAATGACGACTAGGTCAACTAGGTAAATGACGACTAGGTCAACTGTATCTTGGATCAAGTGTTTTGAGCATGAAGCCATGTTGTTCAACAATGGCAATGGGTGCCATATCCACCGCTATATGAAACACCACAGATTCTGTGATGCTACACCACCTTGCACTCTTTCTTTCATAATCTACACTCCGCATTAAAGATTTGTGGAGTGTAGTGTTTGTAGTGTGTGGAGTTAGTGCAGTGTTGTCTGTGAAACGTTTGTAGTGTGTGGAGTGTTTCCAGAGCTAGTGGGTTTAGTAGTCGGGATCCTTAGTCTGGTGCACTCCTCGTATTCGAGCTTGTCGAGCCTTGTCTGTAAATGGTGGAAAATGGGGTGGGGGGGAGGGTAGGGGAGGGGTGGGGTGGGGTAAGAGAAGCAAGGAGGTGGAGGAGGGTGAGCACAGCACAGAGAAGGCAAACAAGCAAAGTGGCAAAATCAGGATTGAAGATGTATATATCAAGATAAAACTGATGTGTCAAAATCCATTTCGTGTTTAAAAAATATCTTGATATATTTTAAATGTCGAGCTATCGCCCACCCTTAGCTACTATGCTATACGATAGCCAGCTACTATACTATACTATAACCAGTTATTATACTATACTAAACTATACTATGATCAGCTACATTTTATAGCCAGCTACTATACTACACTATAATCAGCTGCTATACTATAACCACTACTATACTCTACTATAATCAGTTACTATTTTATACTATAACCAGCTACTGTACTATACTAGAACCAGTTACTATACTCTACTATAATCAGTTACTATTTTATTAGGTTGATTGGCTTCTTTTTTTTTTTTTTTGGAGACCTTCTATTCAAATAATATGCTCCGACCTGATCTGTTCTGATCTGACCACCGATCCGTTTGCCTACAAGACAAAGCTCTCGGGCAATTCTAGTAACACCTGTATGATGGCCGGTTACGCTGTACTGCACAGCCCATCATCATAATACAATAATGCCTGTTTTCACTCTCCTTAAGAGGCTCTCACATCGGCCTCCTCTAGCGTAAGCGTAGCTGCCAGTACTTGTGTATTGGAGTGACCTCATGTTTCCTTACTGCGTGAGTCTCTTGGCACAGATCGTCAGTCTGTCCCTGTCTCCATCCCTCAAACGTTAGCATTGGCCATGACTGCTCTTCATGAGAGGTTACTACTGCACAAGCGGGCAGCTGAGAAGGCTGAGTGTCGCTGTCAAATCTGTCCCTGGGAAAAGTAACACGCTGAATTGAAAAAGGAACTACATTTCGTTACCAAATTTTCCGTAGTAGTGCGTTACATTACTGTTGTAACAAAAAGTTACGTTACTTTGTAACTATAGCTAGCTGCTATACTATGAACAGACCCTTTCCCCTCTGTACTCAATGATTACTATACTAACTAGCCCCTTTCCCCTCTATACAGACATTTTAGTTACACAAGTGTTGGCTAAATTAAACTTCAGGGTAAACACTCACCCTGAAGCTGTTCAGTGATATTTGCCCTCACGCTGATTAATCCAACACTTAAGAGGTCTTCCATAAAGCAATATCCATTGACCCCCACAAAGAAGTGACTTCACACCATTCACCAGAGAACCATGTTTCCCATACAATCTTGATGCTTCAGATGCTTCATTTTGTCCGTTAGCAAATTAAAAAGGCTAGATGGAGTACACAGCCTACTCTATCAGTGTGGCCCATGTGTCTCAGTTAAGTAGCCAATCACAGTGGCCCATGTGTCTCAGTACCCTATCCTAGGTCTACAGTCAAACTCAGTAGCGCACTCTAATTTGACAGCACAAGTCAGATGACAAGTGTTGATGTGTTCTTAGCGCCATTTGTTTCGTCAGGTTTGGTTAATTTCAATTATCTTTTTGTTAGAAAATATTTATGGTACTATATTAGTGGCAGCTTTAATAAAAAATTGTAATTAAATAAAAAAAATACATCAAATTGTATCATATTGCGACCTCAGTATTGTGAGTGTATCGTTACATGATTGTTGTTTGCCATGTTTATTATCCATGTTGTCCTGCTGTGAATGACCTGTGACCCTTGTGCCCTGCAGCCAGGAAGAAGCTCTTGGAGCGGGAGCGGCAGGCCCTCAAGCTGACGGCGACACACACACCCACAGATCCAGACATGCGTGAGTCGGAAGAAGGTGTGTGTGTGTGTGTGTGTGTGTGTGTGTACGTATGCATACGCCATAGCTAACTGAAAGTTTTGTTATTGCTATTTTATCCTTTTTGCAGTTAGTGTAACTGTGTGTAGTCAATCTCAGCATGTTAGCTGTTAGCTGTAACCTGGCTTTGTGTGTGTGTGTCTCTCTCTCTCCCTCCCTCTCTCTCTCTCTTTCTCTCTCTCAGGGCTGAATGAGGATGAGAGCCCCTCTCTCACCTCTGGGCCAATGAAGGAGACCCCTTCTGCCCTGGAGTCTGTCGCCAAGGCAACTGGTATGCCCCCCAACGCCCAGCACCCTGACCCCCAGACCAGCCAGGAGCCCCTCCCTGGAGCAGAGCACTCTCAGCCCCCCCCTGAGGCTGATGTGCCCCCCTCAGAGTCCCCTCAGGCACAGGTGGAGGAAGAGGAGGAGGAGGAGGAGGAAGAGGAGGAGCACCAGGTCACATCACATGACCCGCAGCACTCCTGCATCATGGGTGGGGAAACCCTGTCCTCCGCCCCGAAGGATGAACTGGACGGCGAGCAGGACGCCGAGGGCGACCTTGAGGACGACCTTCAGGGCGAGTCGTACCCATGCCAGCACTGTGAGCGGCACTTCTCCACCAGGCAGGGCCTGGAGCGTCACACGCACATCCACAGTCTGCCAGGGGGCGTCCAGCAGGAGGCGCTGTCTTTCTGTTGCCGCTACTGTGGAAAGAGCTTCGGCTCACAGGTGGGCCGCCGTCGTCATGAGCGTCGCCACGAGAACACGGGCAAGAAGCGGCCCGGCTCGCTCGCTGGAACGGCCTCGCTTCTGAGCCCTCCTCCGCTGCCCGATGGCACCGGCGGCTCGGCCCACTTCATCACCATGGCAACGCAGAATGGGGCGCATGCTCTGAACAGCCAAGACGGCCACAGGAGGGAGTCGTTGGCGTCCGCGGGTGACTCGGAGCGGCCGCTGGTGGATGAGAGCGCGGAGGCCAGAGAGCTGCACGTGTGCAAGTACTGCAACAAGGCCTTCGGCACACACACCAACATGCGTCGTCACCAGCGCCGGATCCATGAGCGCCACCTGCTGCCCAAAGGTGTGCGGCGGAAAGGCATGCTGATGCCCGAGGCCACGCCTGCAGTGGGCGGGGCCAAGCAGTCCGGGAGCGGGGCACCTCAAGAGGAGGACTCGCCCAGAGGCAGTCCGCCACCCGTCTACGTGCCCAGCATGGACTCGGAGGACGAGATGGAACGAGACGATGGCATGGCTGACATCTCCACCAACATCTCTGAGAACCTCAGCCTCTACATTGATGGTAAGATCGTCTCCACAGCGACCACCAGCACCTGCGAGGTCATTGAGGTCAACTCCAGCTCGGCCGCGCTGTTCGGCCTGGATGCCGCCGCTGTGATCATTAGCCCCGAGCAGATCAGCCAGGCGCTCAGCAAGGCCGAGGCAGCGGCCAAGCAGTCACACACACACACTCTCTCACACACACACACTCACGCCCAGCTGCCCCCAGGCAAGCGCAGGACCTCGACTCCGCCACTCCTGCCGAGCGTAAAAGTGGAACCTGATGGCGTCTCCTCCTCTGCCTCCTGCTCTTCATCCTCATCTTCCTCATCTCTGCTGGTAGGGAGTGTGTTCACCCCGTCGGACTCGCTGGCGTACCCCAAGGAGAAGAGTGTGTATCTGTCTCCGAAGCTCAAGCAGCTGCTCCAGACTCAGGATGCCCAGAGAGCCTCACACACACACGTTCCTTCCGACACACACACACTCTCGCACCGCTCCTCCGTGCCGCCCCTCTCTGTGAGCCCCCTCTCTTCCACTTCCGGAAGGTTCAAACGTCGGACCAGCTCACCCCCCAACTCCCCGCCACTCACAGCGGCTCCCACGTCCGAGGCCGCGGACACCGAGTCCGTCGCCCCCTTCGTCCTCAAGGTGCCCAAGCTGGAGAGGCAGAGCCGCTCCCCTGGCTGGGGTGTGTGTGCCCAAGAAGATGCAGATGGTAAACACACACACGCACACACACACGCTGCCCTGACTGACTGGCCCTCGGGTCGGAGCGGCGGCAGCTCCTGTAACCAGCAGCCCCTGGATCTGTCCAGCACTGTGACGTGGCGAAGCAGTGGGGGAGGGGCAGGGGACCGGCCGTCGGGGGGAGAGGCGGTGCTCGACTTGAGCTTGTGTCGGAAGAGTTCCACTACTGTTGCCACTGCTGCCATGGAGACAGATGCCCGTGGCAACGGCAACCCAGCGTCTCTCACACAGGCCCCCGGTCGCAAGAAGAAGCCCAACACCAGCATGCTGGAGAAGGTGTTGATGAGTGACTACACCAGCCTGCCGCCGGGCACAGACGACCCGCTCGCCAGCCCGGATGCCACCGCTACCACCTCTGCCTCCTCGCCTGGCAGCGCCGTTGCCGATGGCGACGCTGACATCACACCCTCCCCCGCCAGCCCCGCCTCCGACCTCCTCCCGACCGAGTCCGGCCACTCGTCTCCACCCTCCCTCACCCCCGTTACTCTCAACGTGTCATCACCCTGCTCCCCGTCCCTGGCGTCGCCCACGCCTCCCCCCCCCCTCTTACCCTCCGCCCCTTCCCCACCCCCCTCCTCCTCCTCTTGTCCCGTCCTCTCCCCCAAAGCCTCCCCCCCAACCCCACCCCAGCTCACCCCCGACCCCGAGCGCACAGGCACAGAGGAGGTCACACACACACAGCTCATTGACCTGGCTGACACACACACTCAGCTGCGTTCAGAGAACTGTGATCCCTCATCGCCAAAACCCGACACACTACACACACCTGCATCCCCCAGATCTGACCACATAGAACCCACCAATGCTCCTCTGCCTCACAGTCCTACCCACAAGACCTCAAGTTGTCCGGGTGAGACAGACCCCAGCTCCCTGAACAGCCACAGCGGTTCCTTAGAGGAACGGGCCCGGCTCTCAGGGCCCGCAGGACACAAGCCCACAGAACCTGCCTGGTCTCCCAGCGGCTCGTCTCCAGCAGAACCACAGGCTGGTAGCCCAGTTAAAATCACCACAAAACACACACCCGCTGTCACACCCCTCAAACACACACCCCTTGTGTTGAAGGAAGAGCCAGAGGGCGTGGCCACAGAGCACAGGGGCAGCTGCGTTCAGGAGAGAGCGGGACTGGAGGTGGAGTCAGACAGCGAGGGTGACGCGTTTGCCAAGAGCTTTGTGTGTAACGTGTGTGAAGAACCGTTCCGGTCCATCACTGAGTTGAGTCGCCACATTGTGATGCACGCAGCCGATTGGCCACTGAAGTGCGAGTTTTGCGTGCAGTTGTTTGAGGGGGCGGAGTCTCTGCTAGAGCACCGCTCAGCGCTGCACGGCGTGGGACGCATCTACGTCTGTTCCGTCTGCCGCAAGGAGTTTGCCTTCCTGTGCAATCTGCAGCAGCACCAGCGCGACCTGCACCCCGACCAGCCCTGCACACACACCGTTATCGAGAGCGGCAAGCTGCGCCCACACAACTACACCGATCCTGCCCGTGCCGCCGCCGAGCCCATCATCGCTACGGAGACAACCCCAGAACCCCGCCCACCAGACACTGGCGCTACAGAGCCCAAGAAGGAGGAAGATGAGGAAGAGAAGGAGGGTGGGCAGGCACAGCAAGAGGAGGTGAAGGAGGACCCCACTGAAGAGCTCTTCACCACCATCAAGATCATGGCGTCTGAAGCAGGCAAGCCCAAGGGTCCTGACGTGCGATTGGGCATCAACCAGCACTACCCCAGCTTCAAGCCACCGCCCTTCCCTTACCACAACCGCACTCCGGCCGGGTCTGTCGCCTCGGCGACCAACTTCACCACTCACAACATCCCGCAGACCTTCAGCACGGCCATCCGCTGCACCAAATGCGGCCAGAGCTTTGACAACATGCCCGAGCTGCACACACACATCCTGGCCTGCGCCAGTGCCAGCGACAAGCGCCGCTACACACCCAAGAAGAACCCCATCCCGCTACGTCAGACCGTCAGGGGTGTCCACAACGGCCTGGTCTCCACGGCGACGGCTGCCCCCAGCCCAGCGGCAGCGGCGGCAAACGGCACCCTGCGCAGGCTGGGCCCATCCAAGCGACTGAGCTTCGGAACGGACCCAGCGCCGACGGCATCCCGAATGAGCGCGCTCAGTAAGAAGAAGCAGCAGCTGCTGCAGAAGGCCATTTCCCAGAAGAACCGATCGGCCGCCTCTGCCTCCGCCTCCTCCTCCTCAGCCGCCAAGAGAGGAGGGGCCCCGCAGGAAGGGGAGGAGCCTGCGACACCTGCAGAAGTACATGTGTGTCCCCACTGCAGCCGAGAGTTCACTTACCCAGCCAGCCTGTCCAAACACATTGCCATGAGCTGCCCCATGAAACCCGTGCCCAAAAGGGGCCGGAAGCCGGGGTCTGGGGCGCCGGCGGCCGTGGAGGTCTTGACATCGTCGGACGGCAAGACCATGAGCCTGCGGAGACGGCCAGCTGACGAGGCCAAGCAGGAGGTGGATCCAGCTGCTAGCACTCGGCCGCTGGGCAAGACGCGAGCGCGTAGTTCCGAGCTTGCCGAGGCCGACGCCAATCTGCTGCCCAGGGGCAAGGGTGCTGTCACCACTGCAACAACAGCAGCGTCAGTGCGTGCCAAACGCCCTGCCTCTCAGCCGCTCGCCGCTGTCGTCCCAGGCAACAAGAAGGGCAGGAAGAGTCTCCAGACCCCACCCCCCAGCCAAACGCCTGCCCTACCTGCGTCAGCCGAGGAGGCAGCAGAGCGCCTGACGACCAAAGGGCCAAAGACGGCCAAGGAGGGGACAATCAAGCGGGCATCAGAGGGCAAAGGTGCTCTGCTGCAGGGCAAGAGGGAAGAGCGCTTGCTGCGCCCGCGGGAGAGGGTGGGGGGGCCCGTCACCCGAAGCCTCCAGGCTACAGCCCCCCCAGCTGAGGACGGAGCTGACGAACCCCCCAGCCAGGACACAAGGGAAGCACAGGTAAAGCAATTCCCAGACACACCTGCAGAGTCTGACTCACCACGCCCCCTCTTCGGTAGCCTAGAAATGTAGATGTACCTTAGCTTTAGCAAATAGTTTTGCTCAGCAGGTAGCTACGCACCATTGGGGCCTTATTAGGTTTACTATTGGTCTTACCAAGGCTTGGTAAGACCAATCACAGCGCTCTATCTCTGTAGAGTTGTTTGGCAGGCTTTGCACGATACCGACAGGGCTGTGACAGTGCAAATCAACTAAGTGGCCAAAGAATAGCGGCCATTTGAATCTAGCATCTCGCCTTATCTCAAAAGTGACTGAAGTGTGTGTGTGGGACTGCGTGAATATGGAGAAAGATGAGCAGTGTATAGGAGAGTTGGAGGTCAGGGGGATGGGGGGGGGGGGGGTTGTGGGAGAATGGATAGAGAGGTATGTACATAGCTAGGCTCGGTATGCAGTATATTTTGCAATATATTCTTCATATGTTCTTCAAAATACAGTTTCAAATGTGCGTTATTGATCAGGAGAAACAGACACAAGTTGTATTTTTCTCCAAAAATAATGACCGATGTTTTGATCCCAGAATACTGTTGAGGTGAACCCTCCAACATCAACTTACAAGATGAGTCAAACTTTGTCTGACAAATGTTCTTTAGAAACTTTAATAAGAGCAGTTTCAGTACAGATGGTCTTGACATTCAGTAGTGAGATTCGATTGCTTGCTTGAGGCGTATAAGTTTAAAAAGATTGTATCAGCCCCCGACTGATAGCTTGCCTTGAGTGATGGCATCTTAGCTCTGCATTTACAACTCCTCCCTTTGTTCACTGATTGGACATGCTAAAATGCCTCCAGAGACAAGCTCAATGGGATCAAATCCAGACTAGCTCTGTAGGCAGACAATGATCAAGTGGAAGTGCTAGCTGGCAAGGCCAGGCTAGACTGAATTTAAGAAAGCCGTTTTTAGCTTTGGTTGCATTGGTAGCTTTTATCTAAGCTGTTTTTGAGCAAAGGCTTCACAATTGCTGTTTTTAGGGGGTGGTATCTAATGGTGTATTTATGATCTAGAGCACTTCAGTTGCTATAGAGTGGAAGACAGTTTTGGAGAAATTGGTGGCCACTGTGTCCGGTTCAGATGTGGAGGAGCTGGTTTTTCGAGAGTTTCATAGTCAGGACTAAAGTCATTGAGTCCAGATCTCCTTTATTTGTAGGTGGTAATTCCAAGCGCTGAGCTACTTTACGCTAGGTGGGATGATATATTTTGCATGTTGCATGTGAAGAAGGATACAAACTTATTACATCCATCAACTGAGAGAAGTTTAGGTGCTATTGTTCATTTCTCCACAGTCTAAAATAGTGTGCAAGCATTGTTCAGGTTTCGGTTGATAACAGAGGAGAAAAGGGATTGTCTGGCTTTGGGAGTTTCAGAATTCTGGAGGCGAAGCTTCTCTTCAGGAATTTGGTAGTCAACAAGAAGTTTAGTTTTCCACCATTTCCGTTCTGTTTTTCTGAATTATGAATTTAAAATTTGGGGGAGCAGATTCGGTAAGAGTAGGAACATTTTCCAATCTAGCCATGTTTCAGTCAAAAGCAAAAAGTCAAGTTTATGTGCAAATAAGCTTGTTGATTAAAAATTACTTAGAAAGTGATCTGCCATTCAAAAGGGTTAATTTCACATGAATAAATATAGAGATCTCCACTGTGACAGACAAAGGTTATCGTGGAACACTGTGGAGATTTGACCAGTCTGCTCTTGGGGTTTTTTCTGGTCAACCTAGGACGGGTGAGTGCAGAGAGAGGGAAGATACAGACAACAGGGGGCGCTATCACTTTGGTCGCTGATATTTTAAAAGTAATGTTTTTAAAAGTAATATTTTAAAAGGAATTTGTGAGACTCGACTGGATAGATGGTTCCACTCAAACTGCGTGGTCGAAGGGTAGATAGTTCCACTCAAACTGCGTGGTCGAAGGGTAGATAGTTCCACTCAAACTGTGTGGTCAAAGGGTAGATAGTTCCAAGGGTACATAGTTCCACTCAAACTGCATGGTCGAAGGGTAGATCCACTCAAACTGTGTGGTCGAAGGGTAGATAGTTCCAAGGGTAGATAGTTCCACTCAAACTGCATGGTCGAAGGGTAGATAGTTCCACTCAAACTGCGTGGTCGAAGGGTAGATAGTTCCAAGGGTAGATAGTTCCACTCAAACTGCATGGTCGAAGGGTAGATAGCTCCACTCAAACTGCGTGGTCGAAGGGTAGATAGCTCCAAGGGTAGATAGCTCCACTCAAACTGCGTGGTCGAAGGGTAGATAGCTCCAAGGGTAGGTAGTTCCACTCAAACTGCGTGGTCGAAGGGTAGATAGCTCCAAGGGTAGGTAGTTCCACTCAAACTGCATGGTCGAAGGGTAGATAGCTCCACTCAAACTGCGTGGTCGAAGGGTAGATAGCTCCAAGGGTAGATAGCTCCACTCAAACTGCGTGGTCGAAGGGTAGATAGCTCCAAGGGTAGGTAGTTCCACTCAAACTGCGTGGTCGAAGGGTAGATAGTTCCACTCAAACTGTGTGGTCGAAGGGTAGATGGCTCCACTCAAAGCTATTTAGTGAAAAGTTCCAGGCAAATACAGACACACTCGATGCAGAACCAGAACAGAAAACGAGGGCGAGGCACAGATGGTCTGCATCTGCTGCAAACTACTGACTAACTTCTAGTAAATGGACTACTGACTAACTTCTAGTAAATGGACTACTGACTAACTTCTAGTAAATGGACTACTGACTAACTTCTAGTAAATGGACTACTGACTAACTTCTAGTAAATGGACTCTATGTATTCTATAGTAGCGGAAGGGGTCCAAGTCATATGGTACAAATACAGCTGTTCCACTGCAACTATGTGAAGTTTGACTGCGGACTGACGCCAGATGGCAAAGTAGCCTACAGTTGCCATTGTTTCAAGTTCTTGTTAAGATTTCGAGAGTTTTTTTGAGTTGTGTAAACTAACCTCAAATTGGTTACACATGACATTTCCATGGAATTCATGGACTTAAAAAACAACTGCTTTTAAATTATGTGAATGTACTATAAAAGCAAACCAAGCAAACTGTAGTTTTTTCATGCCTTGGAAATTGACAAATGATGTAATTTTGTTTCCATAGTTTAGCTCAGATGTTGAAGCAGCATAAAATAAGTGTTTTAAAAACTATGTTTTCTTATTGCCACACCACTCGTGGATGATACAAGCAATGGAATTACCTGTACAAATCATTAGTTGTGTGTATATATGTGTGTGTGTGTGTGTGTGTGTGTGTATATATATGTGTGTATATATATATATATATATATATATATATATATATATGTATATATATATATATATATATATATATATATATATATATATGTATTTCATATCTAAGCTATCTGAATATATCCATAACTTGGCTAATTAAACATATTCATTCTTAGACTGTCCAGGTTTCATCTCTCTGTCTTAGGTGGTGCATGTCTCACGTCTCACGTCTCACATCTCATTTCTCATGTCTCATGTCTCACTCCTCTGTTCTCTCTTCTGTAGGACGGTGACACCAGACTCCCCCGGTAGACCTTCTGGAGCCTTCCGAGGAAAGCCGTCCCTGGTGATGCACAGGTGACCCGAGGTGACCTTTGACCCAGCCTGCGTCCAGTCACCTTTGTGGCGATGTGTGTGGTTGCCATGGTGCCAGAGCATACTCTGGGGAAGGATGGAGAGCTCCTGGGTGGCTGGCCTTCACACACCTCCCTACAGGCCGTACTGTCTCTGCACAACACACACACACACACACATAAACCAGGACTGGAGACAATGACTAATAAATCTATTGAATTTGAATAGGCAATGACTTGATTGATAACATGGGGGACTGTTAACATGGATGAATATTGTATTTCAAAAGGCAATCATTTACTGTTACTGCAAGTAGCCTGGTTCCCTCTGTCACCTCTGGGGTTACACTCTGAGACTGGGGAGCCAGCACACCCCTGCAGGAAGCAGACGCTCTCCGGGTCCGGCACTGATCCGCTCCAGGTCCAGCCCATACTCGGTGGGGGTTGTTGAACTCCTTGCCGGTTTCTGCTTGAGTTGCATATCCTGTAGCCTAGACTGAGGTCCCAAACCGTGGGGCACACATGTACCTGGATTTAATTTAATGGAATGCTCAATAGAGAATGAAATGTTGATGCTTTCCCATAAAGAGAGATTTTCCTTTTTTTTCTAAATGTAAATGTGTGACTCAGATGAAGCAATCTGTTTCAAACAGTTCGACTGAGTAGTCAGGTGTGTGTGTGTGTGCGTGCGTGCGTGTGCGCGTGAGGAGTGAGTGACATTCTAAGCCATGTCTGTCTAATCCCCAAGTCCAGGGCTGTGCGCCTCTGCTTTCTCTGATCGCTGATGTCCTCCATTCAAGTGTGACGCTCCGAGGCTAAACGAAGACGCTTCTCTTGGAGCCCAGACAGGACACAAAAGGGGGAGGAGCTCTCTCCTATGGGGATGGGGGAGGAGCTCTTTCCTATGGGGATGGGGGAGGAGCTCTTGTGTGAACGTGATGATGCTAAAGTGGCCCCTGACTCCCCTTGTTGTCTCAAAGCACTTTAATCACCAGTAGAGCTGATTTGAAGAGATTCTTCAATTTCCTTATCTTGACTAGAAAGAACTGAATTCCAAACTCAAGCTTTTTTATTAATACACTAGAATTGTCCAATCGGAGTTTAATTGCTGATCCACTACTGTACAGAGTCACAATTAGACGCCTCGGTAGACAAATGTCCTGCTTCCCCCAGTGCTCTGGTCTGCATGCATTAGCGGCTTCTTTAAAGTTCAGCCCATCCTCAAAACCAGAATTTCACACGGGTACTCACAACCGGAACCTCACATGGGTCTTCGGTCTGGTAGTTGTTTGGGTCTTCCATTGGCACCAGTCTGCCATGTTAAGGGCTTTCAGATACTCACCAGCAGGACTGGCACATTAACGGGCACCCATGACCTCTCTCGCTAGCGCCCCCATGAGGGCACCCATGACCTCTCTCGCTAGCGCCCCCATGAGGGCACCCATACTGTCTCGCTAGCGCCCCCATGAGGTGTCAATGTGATATCAGTGGCAGGGAGAGTCAGCAGGCTAGAAAGGGCTGTCTAACACACTGCTCCTGGTGTGGGTGTGTCTGTCTGTCTGTCTGTCTGTCTCTCAGATGGAGAGGTGTGGAGCAAATAAGTTGAACAGCCAGCCAAACCCATTCAGGCCACCAGCTGATTGGTGCATAGCAGAGGCTGTCTTAGTGATTGGCCAATCATGTTGGGTATAAGTCTGTTGGCCAATCAGAGCAACTTCAACAGAAATGTCCAATAAGAGCAGCAATGTGTTGTGACTAGACTGTATAACTGCATGACTGCATAATGTTTATAGTTAATGAGTGTGTGAGTGAGGCAGTTGTCCAATCAGAACAGGTGTGTGAAAGGGTTGGCCAATAAGAAGAGCTGTGGTTATGAGGTCACTATGAGACGCTGGTCAGGCACTGAGGAAATTAGGGCAGTGAATTCTGAATAAGGCCCGCAGTGATGAAACAGTCAGGTTGCATTGGCTTGACTGATAACTGATGGGAAGATGGTGTCTGTTGCCCTGACGATGATGGACACTGCTGAGGCCTTTCTCTGACAGACTCCACCTCAGGGCAGGTCAGCCTTCCCATCACCCCCTCTCCTGACAGGCGAGACCAGAGTGTGAGAGAAATACACACACACACACACACTTCAGAAGGAAGAGAGTGTGTCCGTGCCTGACCCCTGCCTGACGTACGGTGCTCAATGAGGTTTGTGTGTTTCTGTTGATCACGTGTGTCTGGGGAATGAATCCTTGTATGCTGTGTGTGTGTGTGTGTGTGTTGGGAAGAATATAGAGAGAAGTCCCTGTTTACCCTAATGTATGATGAGGTGGGAAAGAAAATATTAAACACGTTTTTCAACAACTTGCTGTGGTCCTGATCCCTTTCCCTTTGGTGTTCACACACACACACACACACACACACACACACACACATTACTCTAATCTTTTCCCCACTGATTGGTGTTCACACACACACACATTACTCTAATCTTTTCCCCACTGATTGGTGTTCACACACACACACATTACTCTAATCTTTTCCCCACTGATTGGTGTTCACACACACACACATTACTCTAATCTTTTCCCCACTGATTGGTGTTCACACACACACACATTACTCTAATCTTTTCCCCACTGATTGGTGTTCACACACACACACACATTACTCTAATCTTTTCCCCACTGATTGGTGTTCACACACACACACACACATTACTCTAATCTTTTCCCCACTGATTGGTGTTCACACACACACACACATTACTCTAATCTTTTCCCCACTGATTGGTGTTCACACACACACACATTACTCTAATCTTTTCCCCACTGATTGGTGTTCACACACACACACATTACTCTAATCTTTTCCCCACTGATTGGTGTTCACACACACACATTACTCTACTCTTTTCCCCCCCTGATTGGTGTTCACACACACACACACATTACTCTAATCGTTTCCCCACTGATTGGTGTTCACACACACACACATTACTCTAATCTTTTCCCCACTGATTGGTGTTCACACACACACACATTACTCCAACTTCTTTCCCTCTGATTGGTGTTCACACACAAACACACACATTAATCTCTTTCCCTCTGATTGGTGTTCACACACACACACATTACTCTAATCTTTTCCCCACTGATTGGTGTTCACACACACATTACTCCAATTTCTTTCCCTCTGGTGTTCACACACAAACACATTAATCTCTTTCCCTTTGATTGGTGTTCACACACACACACACACATTACTCCAATCTCTTTCCCTTTGATTGGTGTTCACACACACACACACATTACTCCAATCTCTTTCCCTTTGATTGGTGTTCACACACACACACATTACTCCAATCTCTTTCCCTTTGATTGGTGTTCACACACACACACACACTTTAATACAATCTCTGACACTTTGAGTGGTGGTCACACACACACACACACATTACTCTAATCTTTTCCCCACATATTGGTGTTCACACACACACACACATTACTCCAATCTCTTTCCCTTTGATTGTTCACACACACACACACATTACTCCAATCTCTTTCCCTTTGATTGGTGTTCACACACACACACACACACTACTCTAATCCCTTCCCCTCTAATTGGTGTTCACACACACACACACACACAAAACACCACTCTCTGTCCCTTAGATTGGTGTTCACACACACACACACTACTCTAATCCCTTCCCCTCTAATTGGTGTTCACACACACACACACACACATTACTCCAATCTCTTTCCCTTTGATTGGTGTTCACACACACACACACACACTACTCTAATCCCTTCCCCTCTAATTGGTGTTCACACACACACACACATTACTCCAATCTCTTTCCCTTTGATTGGTGTTCACACACACACACACACACACTACTCTAATCCCTTCCCCTCTAATTGGTGTTCACACACACACACACACACACACATTACTCCAATCTCTTTCCCTTTGATTGGTGTTCACACACACACACACACATTACTCCAATCTCTTTCCCTTTGATTGGTGTTCACACACATACACACACATTACTCCAATCTCTTTCCCTTTGATTGGTGTTCACACACACACACACACACACACACACACATTACTCTAAACCCTTTTCTGATTGGTGTCCATATCCATTACTCTCACAAAGGGTTCTAAGGGACATAACTTCGCTCTGAGTATCTCTCTTTCTCAAACACACACATACACACACTCTCCCCCTCTTTGTCACAGCGAGTGTGTGTAGTGCACTGGATCAGACATTCACACACACCCAGTTTTTCCCCTTCCCTGCCGCAGTAAGTGTGTGTAGTGCACTGGATCAGACATTCACATACACACACACACAGTCTCTCGCTTTCCCTGCCGCAGTAAGTGTGTGTGTGTGTGTGTGTGTGTGAGAGTAATTGGCTGCTACTCAATGTTTAATGACACCTCCAGGGGTGCTCCAGCTGAGGGTATGAGTATGTATGTGAGTGAGTTTGTGTGTGTGTGTGTGTGTACATGGGCATGTGTGGATGTGTATGAGAGGATGTGCATTTGAGTGTGTGTGTGTGTGTGTACATGTGTATGTGTGCATGTGTATTTGAGTGTGTGTGAGCGTGTGTACATGTGTATGTGTGCATGTGTATTTGAGTGTGTATGAGCGTGTGTACATGTGCATGTGTGTATGTGTATTTGAGTGTGTGTGAGCGTGTGTACATGTGTATGTGTGTATGTGTATTTGAGTGTGTGTGAGTGTGTGTGTATATGTATTTGAGTGTGTGTGTGTGAGCGTGTGTACATGTGTGTATGTGTATTTGAGTGTGTGTGAGCGTGTGTACATGTGAATGTGTATTTGTGTGTGTGTGTGCGTGTGTTCATGTGTATGTGTGTATGTGTATTTGAGTGTGTGTGTTCGTGTGTACATGTGTATGTGTGTTTTTTTATTTGAGTGTGTGTGAGCGTGTGTACATGTGCATGTGTGTATGTGTATTTGAGTGTGTGTGGCGTGTGTACTTGTGTTTGTGTTTTTGTGTTTTTGAGTGTGTTTGTGCGTGTGTATTTGTGTATGTGTGTATGTGTATTTGAGTGTGTGTGAGCGTGTGTACATGTGTATGTGTATTTGAGTGTGTGTGTGTACATGTGCATGTGTGTATATGTATTTGAGTGTGTGTGTGTGAGCGTGTGTACATGTGCATGTGTGTATGTGTATTTGAGTGTGTGTGAGCGTGTGTACATGTGTATGTGTATTTGAGTGTGTGTGTGCGTGTGTACATGTGCATGTGTGTATATGTATTTGAGTGTGTGTGTGTGAGCGTGTGTACATGTGTGTATGTGTATTTGAGTGTGTGTGAGCGTGTGTACATGTGCATGTGTGTATGTGTATTTGTGTGTGTGTGTGAGCGTGTGTACATGTGTAAGTGTGTATGTGTATTTGAGTGTGTGTGTGAGCGTGTGTACATGTGCATGTGTGTATGTGTATTTGAGTGTGTGTGTGAGCGTGTGTACATGTGCATGTGTGTATGTGTATTTGAGTGTGTGTGAGCGTGTGTACATGTGCATGTGTGTATGTGTATTTGAGTGTGTGTGGCGTGTGTACATGTGCATGTGTGTATGTGTATTTGAGTGTGTGTGGCGTGTGTACATGTGTATGTGTATTTGAGTGTGTGTGAGCGTGTGTACATGAGTATGTGTGTATGTGTATTTGAGTGTGTGTGAGCGTGTGTACATGTGCATCTGTATATGTGTAATCTTTTCCCCACTGATTGGTGTTCACACACAAACACATTACTCTAATCTTTTCCCCACTGATTGGTGTTCACACACACACACACATTACTCTAATCGTTTCCCCACTGATTGGTGTTCACACACACACACATTACTCTAATCTTTTCCCCACTGATTGGTGTTCACACACACACACATTACTCCAACTTCTTTCCCTCTGATTGGTGTTCACACACAAACACACACATTAATCTCTTTCCCTCTGATTGGTGTTCACACACACACACATTACTCTAATCTTTTCCCCACTGATTGGTGTTCACACACACATTACTCCAATTTCTTTCCCTCTGGTGTTCACACACAAACACATTAATCTCTTTCCCTTTGATTGGTGTTCACACACACACACACACATTACTCCAATCTCTTTCCCTTTGATTGGTGTTCACACACACACACACATTACTCCAATCTCTTTCCCTTTGATTGGTGTTCACACACACACACACATTACTCCAATCTCTTTCCCTTTGATTGGTGTTCTCACACACACACACACACACTACTCTAATCCCTTCCCCTCTAATTGGTGTTCACACACACACACACATTACTCCAATCTCTTTCCCTTTGATTGTTCACACACACACACACATTACTCCAATCTCTTTCCCTTTGATTGGTGTTCACACACACACACACACACTACTCTAATCCCTTCCCCTCTAATTGGTGTTCACACACACACACACACATTACTCCAATCTCTTTCCCTTTGATTGGTGTTCACACACACACACACACACACTACTCTAATCCCTTCCCCTCTAATTGGTGTTCACACACACACACACACACACATTACTCCAATCTCTTTCCCTTTGATTGGTGTTCACACACACACACACACACTACTCTAATCCCTTCCCCTCTAATTGGTGTTCACACACACACACACACACATTACTCCAATCTCTTTCCCTTTGATTGGTGTTCACACACACACACACACACACTACTCTAATCCCTTCCCCTCTAATTGGTGTTCACACACACACACACACATTACTCCAATCTCTTTCCCCTTTGATTGGTGTTCACACACACACACACACATTACTCCAATCTCTTTCCCTTTGATTGGTGTTCACACACATACACACACATTACTCCAATATCTTTCCCCTTTGATTGGTGTTCACACACACACACACACACACACACACATTACTCTAAACCCTTTTCTGATTGGTGTCCATATCCATTACTCTCACAAAGGGTTCTAAGGGACATAACTTCGCTCTGAGTATCTCTCTTTCTCAAACACACACATACACACACTCTCCCCCTCTTTGTCACAGCGAGTGTGTGTAGTGCACTGGATCAGACATTCACACACACCCAGTTTTTCCCCTTCCCTGCCGCAGTAAGTGTGTGTAGTGCACTGGATCAGACATTCACATACACACACACACAGTCTCTCGCTTTCCCTGCCGCAGTAAGTGTGTGTGTGTGTGTGTGTGTGTGAGAGTAATTGGCTGCTACTCAATGTTTAATGACACCTCCAGGGGTGCTCCAGCTGAGGGTATGAGTATGTATGTGAGTGAGTTTGTGTGTGTGTGTGTGTGTACATGGGCATGTGTGGATGTGTATGAGAGGATGTGCATTTGAGTGTGTGTGTGTGTGTGTACATGTGTATGTGTGCATGTGTATTTGAGTGTGTGTGAGCGTGTGTACATGTGTATGTGTGCATGTGTATTTGAGTGTGTATGAGCGTGTGTACATGTGCATGTGTGTATGTGTATTTGAGTGTGTGTGAGCGTGTGTACATGTGTATGTGTGTATGTGTATTTGAGTGTGTGTGAGTGTGTGTGTATATGTATTTGAGTGTGTGTGTGTGAGCGTGTGTACATGTGTGTATGTGTATTTGAGTGTGTGTGAGCGTGTGTACATGTGCATGTGTATTTGTGTGTGTGTGTGAGCGTGTGTACATGTGTATGTGTGTATGTGTATTTGAGTGTGTGTGTGAGCGTGTGTACATGTGCATGTGTGTATGTGTATTTGAGTGTGTGTGTGAGCGTGTGTACATGTGCATGTGTGTATGTGTATTTGAGTGTGTGTGAGCGTGTGTACATGTGTATGTGTGTATGTGTATTTGAGTGTGTGTGAGCGTGTGTACATGTGTATGTGTGTATGTGTATTTGAGTGTGTGTGAGCGTGTGTACATGTGTATGTGTATTTGAGTGTGTGTGTACATGTGCATGTGTGTATATGTATTTGAGTGTGTGTGTGTGAGCGTGTGTACATGTGCATGTGTGTATGTGTATTTGAGTGTGTGTGAGCGTGTGTACATGTGTATGTGTATTTGAGTGTGTGTGTGCGTGTGTACATGTGCATGTGTGTATATGTATTTGAGTGTGTGTGTGTGAGCGTGTGTACATGTGTGTATGTGTATTTGAGTGTGTGTGAGCGTGTGTACATGTGCATGTGTGTATGTGTATTTGTGTGTGTGTGTGAGCGTGTGTACATGTGTAAGTGTGTATGTGTATTTGAGT
Organism: Tenualosa thibaudeaui; assembly: GCA_027481765.1. Classification (NCBI taxonomy): domain Eukaryota; kingdom Metazoa; phylum Chordata; class Actinopteri; order Clupeiformes; family Clupeidae; genus Tenualosa; species Tenualosa thibaudeaui. The sequence goes on along the minus strand of JAIFZK010000143.1, from coordinate 473,345 downwards.
GTGTGTGAGCGTGTGTACATGTGCATGTGTGTATGTGTATTTGAGTGTGTGTGTGAGCGTGTGTACATGTGCATGTGTGTATGTGTATTTGAGTGTGTGTGAGCGTGTGTACATGTGCATGTGTGTATGTGTATTTGAGTGTGTGTGAGCGTGTGTACATGTGCATGTGTGTATGTGTATTTGAGTGTGTGTGAGCGTGTGTACATGTGTATGTGTATTTGAGTGTGTGTGAGCGTGTGTACATGAGTATGTGTGTATGTGTATTTGAGTGTGTGTGAGCGTGTGTACATGTGCATCTGTATATGTGTATTTGAGTGTGTGTGTGAGTGTGTGTACATGTGCATGTGTGTATGTGTATTTGTGTGTGTGTGTGAGCGTGTGTACACGTGCATCTGTATATGTGTATTTGAGTGTGTGTGTGAGTGTGTGTACATGTGCATGTGTGTATGTGTATTTGAGTGTGTGTGAGCGTGTGTGTACATGTGCATGTGTGTGTATTTGAGTGTGCGTGAGCGTTTGTACATGTGTAAGTGTGTATGTGTATTTGAGTGTGTGTGTGAGCGTGTGTACATGTGCATGTGTGTATGTGTATTTGAGTGTGTGTGTGAGCGTGTGTACATGTGCATGTGTGTATGTGTATTTGAGTGTGTGTGAGCGTGTGTACATGTGCATGTGTGTATGTGTATTTGAGTGTGTGTGAGCGTGTGTACATGTGTATGTGTGTATGTGTATTTGAGTGTGTGTGAGCGTGTGTACATGTGTATGTGTATTTGAGTGTGTGTGAGCGTGTGTACATGTGTATGTGTGTATGTGTATTTGAGTGTGTGTGAGCGTGTGTACATGTG
>JAIFZK010000143.1:460000-467500 GCA_027481765.1 Tenualosa thibaudeaui | reverse complement strand
GCATTCTGTCCAGTACTTCAGCATTCTGTCCAATACTTCAGCATTCTGTCCAGTACTTCAGCATTCTGTCCAGTACTTCAGCATTCTGTCAATAGGAAGCAGGGACAACTCCTGTGTGACGACATGCTGCAGCACACTGCATTCTTCTGCTTCCACAAACTCAGAGAATTCCTTCCACTGCTTGCTGAGATGCTAATATATTTTGCAGGTAGCACATCCTTCTGAGTCAGTTTCAACTTATGTTAAACACTGTTGTGTTTTCAGTAGTTGACATTGGCATTGTCTACAGCTTATGCAGACATGTTTTTGACATCTAGACATCTCCAGTTTAGCCAGCAGCTGGTTTGTTATAGCCTCAGATTTGTTGATGTTAATATAAAAATGACATTACATTTGGCAGATCTATCTATCTATCTATCTATCTATCTATCTATCTGTCTATCTGTCTATCTATCTATCTATCTATCTATCTATCTATCTATCTATCTATCTATCTATCTATCTGTGTGAGGCTATAAACTAGCATTCTCATAGCGCTGTAGGATTGTATCAGACTTGGCTGTATGAATGAGTGTGTGTCACACTTGAGTTGGTCTTGGCTGCATAAAGTAGACTAAGGGACTAAGCTGTGAAGACAGCATGTATCTTTCATGAGTAATTATTAGGTGTTTGGTTGTTGGCTGTGTCTAGGACGGCAGTAGGCCAACCCTTAGCTGTGAAGAGAAGCCCATGTTGTCTGTCATAACATTAGTTATGGGATTTCTGATGGGTGTCAGTCTAGTGTTGTGTTGTGTTGTGTTGTGTTGTGTTGTGTTGTGTTGTGTTGTGTTGTCTGTGTATGGTGTTGGCTGGAAATGGTAACAGCTCTGTGTGTACTGTGAGTGACAGAACTGTTTCCATCAGGGACAGAGCTGTCACACACACACACACACACACACATACACACACACACAGCTGTCTCCCATGTTGGCATCCTCCTCCGGTCTGTAATCTGTCAGGAGTGCTTCCTGTCTGTGCAGTTTCCCCCCATGTCTGTCAAACACACATACACACACACTCAATCCCAGCCGCAGAACGCTCACTCAATACTCACTTATGCAATACTCTACACAGAGTACACACTCAACTACTCACTCGGCAATACAGTACGGAGAATACACACTCAATACTCACTCTGCAATACTCTATGCAGAACACACACTAAATACTCACCTTATTTACACCCCTCAACACGTTCCACAGAATACTCACCTTGCACCCCTCAACATGTATGCTCATATTCCTCAACACAAGACCATACAGACTGCATTTACACATAGTGGTATTGTGTGTGTATTTCCCCCGTGCCTTTTCAAAAGACCACTCCATTCACAAGCACCTCCCACCCTAGGACATAGTATCAGACTGTCTGAAAGTGGTCTTCAACTTCATTAGCCCACCCCAGACACACTCATATACACACAGTATTCAGTCCACCCCAGACACACTCATATACACACAGTATTCAGTCCACCCCAGACACACTCATATACACACAGTATTCAGTCCACCCACGACACACTCATAACACACAGTATTCAGTCCACCCACGACACACTCATATACACACAGTATTCAGTCCACCCCAGACACACTCATATACACACAGTATTCAGCCCACCCACGACACACTCATAACAGTGTTCAGTGCAAGAAAGGTGTGTGCGGCTGTGTGTGTGTGTGTGTGCTGGATGAAGAATTGTACACTGACTGACAGGTGTGAATCCTGCCCACTACTCTTAGACGTTCCCTTCCTCCCCTCTTGACCACTGTAGCCAGGCCCAGGCCCAGGCCTAGTCAAGTTCTGTTGTGACGACCAGCCCAGACCAGAGATGTGTGTTTTAGTGTCTGATTCAGGTTGTGTGCTGCATACTATACTAGACCCAGCTATACTTGATTTCACACACAGCTGCATACTATACTACACTATAACATACTTGATTTCATGCACAGCTGCATACTATACTACACTATAACATACTTTATTTCACGCACAGCTGCATACTATACTACACTATAACATACTTTATTTCACGCACAGCTGCATACTATACTACACTATAACATACTTTATTTCATGCACAGCTGCATACTATACTACACTATAACATACTTGATTTCATGCACAGCTGCATACTATACTACACTATAACATACTTGATTTCACGCACAGCTGCATACTATACTACACTATAACATACTTGATTTCATGCACAGCTGCATACTATATTACACTATAACATACTTGATTTCACGCACAGCTGCATACTATACTACACTATAACATACTTTATTTCATGCACAGCTGCATACTATATTACACTATAACATACTTTATTTCACGCACAGCTGCATACTATACTACACTATAACATACTTGATTTCATGCACAGCTGCATACTATACTACACTATAACATACTTGATTTCATGCACAGCTGCATACTATACTACACTATAACATACTTGATTTCATGCACAGCTGCATACTATACTACACTATAACATACTTTATTTCACGCACAGCTGCATACTATACTACACTATAACATACTTGATTTCACACACAGCTGCATACTATACTACACTATAACATACTTGATTTCACACACAGCTGCATACTATACTACACTATAACATACTTGATTTCACACACAGCTGCATACTATACTACACTATAACATACTTGATTTCACGCACAGCTGCATACTATACTACACTATAACATACTTGATTTCATGCACAGCTGCATACTATATTACACTATAACATACTTGATTTCACGCACAGCTGCATACTATACTACACTATAACATTCTTGATTTCATGCACAGCTGCATACTATATTACACTATAACATACTTTATTTCACGCACAGCTGCATACTATACTACACTATAACATACTTGATTTCATGCACAGCTGCATACTATACTACACTATAACATACTTGATTTCATGCACAGCTGCATACTATACTACACTATAACATACTTGATTTCATGCACAGCTGCATACTATACTACACTATAACATACTTTATTTCACGCACAGCTGCATACTATACTACACTATAACATACTTGATTTCACACACAGCTGCATACTATACTACACTATAACATACTTGATTTCACACACAGCTGCATACTATACTACACTATAACATACTTGATTTCACACACAGCTGCATACTATACTACACTATAACATACTTGATTTCACACACAGCTGCATACTATACTACACTATAACATACTTGATTTCATGCACAGCTGCATACTATACTACACTATAACATACTTGATTTCATGCACAGCTGCATACTATACTACACTATAACATACTTGATTTCATGCACAGCTGCATACTATACTACACTATAACATACTTGATTTCACACACAGCTGCATACTATACTACACTATAACATACTTGATTTCACACACAGCTGCATACTATACTACACTATAACATACTTGATTTCACACACAGCTGCATACTATACTACACTATAACATACTTGATTTCACACACAGCTGCATACTATACTACACTATAACATACTTGATTTCACACACAGCTGCATACTATACTACACTATAACATACTTGATTTCATGCACAGCTGCATACTATACTACACTATAACATACTTGATTTCATGCACAGCTGCATACTATACTACACTATAACATACTTGATTTCATGCACAGCTGCATACTATACTAGACCCAGCTATACTTTATTTCATGCACAGCTGCATACTATACTACACTATAACATACTTGATTTCATGCACAGCTGCATACTATACTACACTATAACATACTTGATTTCATGCACAGCTGCATACTATACTACACTATAACATACTTGATTTCATGCACAGCTGCATACTATACTACACTATAACATACTTGATTTCATGCACAGCTGCAACACTCATCATTCACTGCCCAGAGCACTGGTCAGAGAGGGAGCCCCCTAGTGACGTGCTTCCATTTTATAATCCCAGTACAATAGAGAACAATAGGAGTAGGAGTATTTTATAATCCCAGGATGAGGACAATAGGAGTGGGAGTATTTTATAATCCCAATATGAAGACAATAGGAGTGCCCAAATTAGAAAAGTGTTGGAACCCCAAATCAACTCTATATCAACCACCTCAGCTGAGCCAGGGTGGGACTCATCTGCATATCGCTGGCCTCATTCCTCTCATCCAATCAGGTGCAGGAACCAGGGAGGGTCATTGTGACCTCATGAGTGAAGCTTTTCATGCGTTCAGTTATCAGGGTCCTGCTGAGAGTCTCATCAACAGCACACACACACACACACACACACACACACACACACACACACACACACACAGATATCATCAGTGACTCTTGACTGACATCCATGTGAAACTAGCATCTCTGTGTGAAGCCTTCCTCTTGTCCATCACACACACACAAACACACATGTAAACAGCAGTCACACATACTTATGCAAACACACAACAATACGCGCACACACTGGCCCTCGTACACGGCAGAGGTATACACACACTATCAAGGTCTTGGCTGAGGTTCTGCTGCTGTGTGTGTGTGTGTGTGTGTGTATGTGTATGATGTAGTGGAGGAGGTTCTTTATGTGGGCAAGCCAGTGATGTGTTTATGCTTCTGTGTGTGTGTGATGTATTTGAAAGAGTTCCATATGTGGGCGAGGCCGTGATGTATATATGCGTGTGTGTGTGTGTGTGTGTGTGTGTGTGTGTTTATGCTTCTGTGTGTGTGTGTGATGTGTTTATGCTTCTGTCTATAGACTGGGTCTCAAGCTTATGGACCTATGCATCCCATTTGGGTTCTTTATGGGCTCTGTGTGCGTATATTTATGTACGTGTGTGTTTGTGTGTGTGTGTGTGTGTGTGTGTGAGGAAAGAGAGAGAGATAGATGGATAGATAGAGAGAGGTGTGTGTGTTGTATGTGTGTGTATGGAAAGAGAGAGATAGATAGTTAGAGAAAGAGAGAGAGGTGTGTGTGTGTGTGTGTGTGTGTGTGTGTGTGATGTATGTTTGTGTATGGAAAGAGAGAGAGGTGTGTGTGTGTGTGTGTGCGTGCGTGCATGCTTATGTGTGTGTGTGTGTGTGTGTGTATGTGTATGTGTGTGTGTGTGTGTGTGTGTGTGTGTGTGTGTGTGTGTATGTGTGTGCGTCATGGCCTGAATGTCAGGATGAAATATGGCTGCACTCACTGCTGATTGCTGTGCAAGGGGCCCTAGCCCTATTAATAAAAATGCAATGGTGTGCAACTACACACACACACACACACGTAGGTCCATACAGATTCAGCCCTAATCACACAGTCCCATGCAACTCTGCATCTCTTTCTCTCTCTCTCCCTCCCTCACTCTCTATCACACACACACACCACACACACACACACACACACACAGTTTCTTTCCTCAGTAACTGATGTGGCAGACACACACACACACACATACACACACACACACAGTTTCTTTCCTCAGCAACTGATGTTGCAGACACACACACACACACAGTTTCTTTCCTCAGTAACTGATGTGGCAGACACGTGCAAACACACACACACACACACACACACACACAGTATTGAAGCCCAATTTATCTCTCAGTTGCTTTGACTTGCCTCCTAAAGTCAGTCTGCTACCTCCAGCTGAACTTCTGCCCTAGTGCATACCCCGTGTGTGTGTATATGTGTGTGTGTGTGTGATTTTTCTTTTTTTAAGTTTCATGTTAATGTTAAAGTTGCAGTTTGATCAATTAAATCCAACATTGAAACACTGTTTTAGATAGATAGATAGATAGATAGATAGATAGATAGATAGATAGATAGATAGATAGATAGATAGATAGATAATTTCATTACTCCGAAGGAAATGAAGGCATCCTGTAACATCCATAACATGACAAACAACACAAGACATCCACACACGTAGAAACTACAGTATAGCTGTCAGTAGTGAGAGAGTAGTGCAGGAATGACACAATTGTTTTGTGGAAAGTGCATCCAGTCATAGTGTATCCAGTCATAGTGTATCCAGTCATAGTGTATCCAGTCATAGTGCATCCAGTCATAGTGTATCCAGTCATAGTGCATCCAGTCATAGTGTATCCAGTCATAGTGTATCCAGTCATAGTGTATCCAGTCATAGTGTATCCAGCCATAGTGTATCCCCTTCACTGTGGAATTACAGAGCTGGATGCCCATGGACAATGGCAGCCTGTCAGCTGAGCATGTCAGAGTTAGCAGCTTGCTGCTAAACACAAACAGTTTTTCTGTAGGTAACCATGGTAAAGTATTTTGTTGAATCTATAGGTAATCATGGTAGTGTATAAATTACCTTTGTAAAGTATTGGATTGGTCTATAAGGGACCATGGCTAATGTATAGAAATCTGAGAGTTCTGTTTGTTTACTATATTATTACGTCAGTGTACATGAATGTACATGAATGGTGTCAGTTATAGTTTGAAGCTAGTAGAGATAAATGTGAACTTTACTTCCAATGAAATTGAATACAATATCTCTAAGCCGAATGAATCTCACAGCACAGACTCAAGGCATTTCGTTAATTTGCCTAAAAAGACTGCACAACATCATCGTATTATCTTATAGGCTAGGACTTATTTTTACTTATCGCCAGTTACAATGTTGGATGATGAGCCCTCTCTGCTGTTCATGATCTGTACATGAGTTGATCTTGATCTTGATCTTGATCTTGACATGATAAATCTTCATGTAAAGAAGTCTCCATTTAATAGATGTTATGAATAGTCAACTCAAGACTATATGCCAGTTAAGAATAACTGTTAGAGTTTCATGCCTTATCTCAATGTTAGTTCACACTAACATAACCAGTTTAATGTTGGGATGTGGCCACTAACTTCAACCAACAAAGTTCTACCCTCTTTCCCACCCCCTCCACTCTGCCCATAAAAAACTCTGAAGTTGCTGCTGCTTTTGTTTTTTGTATACAGCATTTCTCATCTATTACACAATTAGATTTATGCACTACTACACATCTATTACACTACTATACATCTATTACACAATTACATTTATGCACTACAACACATCTATTACATAATTACATTTATGCACTACTACACATCTATTACACTACTACAACACATCTATTACACAATTACATTCTTGCACGACTATAACACATCTATTACACTACTACAACACATTTTATACACAATTACATTCTTGCACGACTACAACACATCTATTACACTACTACAACACATCCTTTTGCAAAATTTTTGCACATCATTCTGCACTATGACAACATATTGTACAGGAATTTTTGCTGCTTGTGAGTAAAGTTTTGTATTGACTCTAAGTGAAATTGTAGCTGTTCAGACGCCAGTGTCCACCTGCGCTTGCTTGTGGGTTTTCCTGCCGAATGAATGATCAGAGCTGTCTTTGCTCT
>JAIFZK010000143.1:437500-452500 GCA_027481765.1 Tenualosa thibaudeaui | reverse complement strand
TGTGTGTATGTGTGTATGTGTGTGTGTGTGTGTGTGTGTGTGTGTGTGTGTCTGTCTGCAGTGAGACCTGTGTATTGCTGCGTAAACAATACCTTTCTACCATGTTAGCACACCTCAGTAGATATTACTTACCTGCACATAATTCACCTCTGCAGACACAGGGAATCAGCAGATCCCCTATGGGACCCCCCCCCCAACACACACACACACACAACTTTCCCCAACATTCTAAGCACACTCAAGCCCTGCCAGAATACACACACACCACACCACAAATATTGTATGTGTTTAGATATGAAGAGTTCAGATGCAAAACCCTGCAAAAAGTCCATTTGCAAAGAATGACAAATATGGATAGAATATATGTACAATATATAGATATCATTTTCAACTTTATTATCAGTCCAACCCCTGCTTGATTGTTTTAACTTAATTTGTTTTTACCTGAATTTCTGATTGGCTGACAGGGTGGCCAGGGTGATCAGTTAACGGGACACCTATGAAGTAGATCTGGTAAAAAACTTAAATCACCCTTCCATATCAATGCTCTTTTGAATGGTAACTATAGCAACCATAGTAAATAATAAGCAACAATCAGCTGTGGAACCAGCTCTTAGCATCAAGCTCGCTGTGGTCGGTCTCCAAAGAAAATAGTACGGCAACCGAACAGGTTAGTTTCTTTAAAAACTGAACCATGTGTTTCTTTCATGTTTTAGACACTTGCTTATTGTCTATATGCACGAGTTGCAACTGGGTGATAAGTAAATGCTAAATGCTAAATGGTAAATGGTAAATGGACTGCATTTATAAAGTGCTTTTCTACTCCTACAAGCACTCAGTGTTTTACAGTGTAAGCCTCACATTCACCCATATGCATCCACACACTGGTGGTGAGGCTGCCATGCAAGGTGCCAACCTGCCACCGGGAGCAATTAGGGGTTCAGTATCTTGCTCAAGGACACTTGGATGGGGTCAGCCAGAGGGGGCACGAACCTGCACCTCCACCACCTGGAATAAGTGGAATAACGACCTTTGAGGTGTCCTGATATAGGGGAACAATGGACTGTGTCCTGATATAGGGGAACAATGGACTGTGTCCTGATGTATATATATATATATAGTTGGACTGCGAGCTTAGTCCCACCTTGTCCATTATTGCCCTATATCACGACACCTCAAAGGCTGTTATCCCTAAAATGACACCAAATTGCAGATTGAGAGATTGGAAATTATTATAAAAACTACTTAATTTTTGAATTTTTGAAACTTGAATTTCTGAAGGTGGATTTACAGGGATTTATATCTAAACTCTTCATATACACACCCCACAATAATGTGTGTGTTTAGTTACAATAACCATAATAATCTGTCTGTTGAGACATACACACCACTATATGTGTGGGATTCTACACAGTATATAGAATATACACACCTCTATAATGTGTCTGATTACATGTAATGTGTCTCAATATACACACTCCTATATGCGTCTGAATATGTAAGGGATGATGTATTGTCTGCCGGTCATTATAGGAAAATATTTCCAGACAGGACGAAGGGAAATGACCGAGGGACAATACATTATCCTGCTTATTATATGACAACAGGCGCACATTCTTTAAAAGCACACACTCTCTTTTAAAAGCACACACTCATTCTTTAAAAGCACACACTCTCTTTTAAAAGCACACACTCATTCTTTAAAAGCACACACTCTCTTTTAAAAGCACACACTCATTCTTTAAAAGCACACACTCTCTTTTAAAAGCACACACTCATTCTTTAAAAGCACACACTCTCTTTTAAAAGCACACACTCATTCTTTAAAAGCACACACTCTCTTTTAAAAGCACACACTCATTCTTTAAAAGCACACACTCTCTTTTATAAGCACACACTCATTCTGTAAAAGCACACACTCTCTTTTATAAGCACACACTCATTCTTTAAAAGCACACACTCTCTTTTATAAGCACACACTCATTCTTTAAAAGCACACACTCTCTTTTATAAGCACACACTCATTCTTTAAAAGCACACACTCTCTTTTATAAGCACACACTCATTCTTTAAAAGCACACACTCTCTTTAAGCACACACTATAAGCACACACTCTCATAAGCACACACTCTCTTTAAAAGCACACACTCTCTTTTATAAGCACACACTCATTCTTTAAAAGCACACACTCTCTTTTATAAGCACACACTCATTCTTTAAAAGCACACACTCTCTTTTATAAGCACACACTCATTCTTTAAAAGCACACACTCTCTTTTAAAAGCACACGCTCATTCTTTAAAAGCACACACTCTTTCTTTAAAAGCACACACTTATTCTTTAAAAGCACACACTCTTTCTTTAAAAGCACACACTCTTTCTTTAAAAGCACACACTCTCTTTTAAAAGCACACACTCTTTCTTTAAAAGCACACACTCTCTTTTAAAAGCACACACTCTTTCTTTAAAAGCACACACTCATTCTGGCACACAAGGTGTCTTTTTCATTCTGTGGTATTTTTTTTTATTTTCTATGCTTTGAAAGATTTTCTGCCATTTGAAAGATTAAAAAACCCTTACAATTTAACACTTTTTGTGTTATATAGAACTTATTGTTGTATGTCCTTGAGTTGGTCAAAAGTATATTTAAAGAATATTAATATCAAGACGTTAAAACATTGTGTGTCCGGCCAAAGTCATTCCCATTACCATGTTTTTCACAATGCAATAAAATATAGTAGGAATTTTGAAATTCATGTTAAATTTCCTGTCATACATCACTAGGAAGAGAAGATGAAAGACATCTACAAGTCAAATTGGTCTACTTTTTTGTGGTCTTGAAAATAGTAATACTAACATTGTCCATCATTTCACTTAAAATGCAAAAGTGCATGTGACATAACTGGATCTCATTACCAGAATTAATTTAATAGCAATAATAAGTAATTCAATTAATATTAAGGTTTTCAAATTCCCAGTGTGACAAGGGTGAATGTTTTCCATGGTCATAACATCAGTGGAGCTGATGGTAGTCCTTTCATTACCACAATGCTTCTGCAATGCATTTTTACTCATTACTGTAATGACTTTGCCATTTTGGTAATGATCATTCAGCTTGGTTACTGATACAAATGTTACTTCTATGTGCTTTTATAAAATTCTGAAATGCATTAAATGTTGATATTGTATCTAAACTCAGACTAGGGATAAACAGGTGTTGATAAACAGGTGTTGATAAACAGCCTTTTATCATCAACAGCCAACAGACTCCCTTAAAGTTGCTCTGATTGCCATTGAGGAAGGCAACAACAAGTTGCCAATTCAACTTCCTGCCATAATGTGATGTTGTTAATCTCCTTCCCTGATTTTGGGTCATAAACTATATGATCTGTGAACCCTTGCTTAACCTTTAACAATTTACTTTTGCTAATGTAATTTCAGAAATATTCAACTTCATATTGTGTTAAATTGAAAAATAATCAATGTGTAGATTATCATATTGTGTTTTTAAATATATATCACCTAAAATAATTCTTGTTCAGTCTATGATAATTGAAAGAAAAGATCATCACATTTCAGATAAATTATCCTAAAAAAACTGTTGCAAATATGTTGCATTAAAACTCTCTCTATACGTAGCTTTGTACAAGAGTTAAGTAATCTTTATTCAATTTCCCATTAAAAATGTTATAATTGTTATATAATCCTATATTTGATGTGAAATCACATTGCAGTAATGAGGAAGTTTGAGTGTCTTATTCTATTAAAACATTAATAAATGTACCAAAAATCTATAAATGTGGTGAAATTACAATTTACAAGACTTTTATTGTCAAAAAGAAATTTCTGTTGAAATAACTTTTGAAAATGTTCACAAAAAGGTCAGGGCTTTGTGAGAATCATCCTTTAGAATGCAGCTCATCTCCTTTAGAATGCAGCTTAGAATGCAGCTCATCTCCTTTCTCTTTCAACAAAGTTCCATTGTGACAAGTGAATAATCTGTACTCACAGAATGATATGCAGATGTGAAAACGTTGCCATTAACATCGGTCATTATACTTTTGAAGTGGTCTGTATAAAGGAATAACTGACCTCTGAGTGTTGGGAAGGCCCATTCAAAGTGAATGGAACCCTACCACACAGCATTCTGGAGAGACGTATAATAACAAGAATATACACCCCTCTATATGTGTCAGATGGTATAGAATATACACACCTCTATAATGTGTGCAAGTCTGATCAGCTATTCCCACAGGCTTCCTTTTTTAACGTTACAGTAACGTAGTGGAAGTGGTTTGGGAACAAAATGGAACATTCAGACATTGTTTTTGTTTGTATTGTTGAAATAATCTATAGTGTGTGTGATTATATAGCCAACCCTCAATACTTATATTGGTTATTTAACATCACTGAGATTGAAAGTATGTTACTCATCTGGGATTGAGTATTTGATCCATCTGGGAGTATTTGATCCATCTGGGAGTATTTGATCCATCTGGGAGTATTTGATCCATCTGCAACAGTATTTTACTCATCTGGAAGAGTGTTTGATCCATTTGGGAGGATTTCAGGGAGGAATTTAACACCTCAGCCTTCTTTATCAGGTTGTTATGACCCTGAGGTGCCAGTTCGCATGACTTTAACTTTACACCTTGAAACACACACACTCATACACACTCCTTGAACTGCCGAGAGCTACAACTAACAATTCCAGGCATTTTCACGGCGGGTTAACAAAGGGGTTATTTGAGACGGGTTAACAAAGGGGTTATTTTAGGCCAGATTAAGTGAAACGGGGACACTGCCACGGGTCAGCGCAGATGCTTGAGCGGCGCACTTTTCTGATGATGTCTCCGCTTTGGGCTCAGCGGCTCAAATCTGTTGTACAGTGTGCTTGCAAGAGCCAGACACACACACACACACACACACAGATATACACACACATTCTGTGTGCCTGCGAGAGGCAGAAACCCATCACCAGATGAAGCTTATTAGTGATCCATCACGCTTCAGGCGTACCTTGGGCTGCTTCTACTCCTTGGCAAATGCCAGAGCTTAATGGTCCAGCATGAGAATGAGATGGTGGGGTGCTGGATCCACAGACAGGAGTGTGTGTGTGTGTGTGTGTGTGTGTGTGTGGATATCAGTCTGATATCACAGATATCACAGACTGTGATGAGCCACACTTCAGCCTAATGGACTGTTGATCTGTTTTGAATACAAAACTCCACCATGCTAGATCTAGATCCTCCATCCCAACCCTAGATCCTCCATCCCAACTTGACATCCTCCATCCTAACTCTGTATCCTCCACCGAGGCCTATTCTGGTTCCTGCACAGGTTTGAAAGGAACCAGTTTAATTCTGACACAACTTGATGCACTTGGTGGCAGTGAAGAGGCAAATATCAACTGTAGAGCACTGCTCTAAGTGTATTAGCTGTAGAAGCAGTGTTGGCTGTAGGTCTGAAGCAGTGTTAGCTGTAGGTCCAAAGTGGTATTAGCTGTAGGTCTGAAGCAGTGTTAGCTGTAGGTCCAAAGTGTATTAGCTGTAGGTCTGAAGCAGTGTTAGTTAGAGTTTTTTGATGTGGAAACATTCTGAGAAGGTTATCTGTTGGGTACAGGAATGTTCCATGAAGGTAGTTTTGGTCCTCTGAAGGTGTGGTAGGAAATGTTTTTTAAGCGTAAATACAGCGTTAGTTTGATTATGAAAAACTTGCTTACTTCAATATGCTGAATTGTTGGACCGGGCACCAAGAATTCAGCACAATGTTCCAGGAAAGTTCCGACACCATTTCATAATAGGAATACCAAAAAATAACCAAGTGGGACTGTTATTTGAAGAGCACAATACAACCATGATATAACGTGTAAGTTTTTGGTACCCAAAACATTTGGGGTATGAGTGTGACAACCTATAGCTAATGTTCTTTGGACGTACACTCAAGGTCTATGGAAAATGTTCTTAAAATAACCATTGGAGAACCATGGATCAACGTTATTCAGTTTTTTGTAACGTTCCGTGCTAGCAGGAAAAGCAATGTTGGCTCAAGTCTAAAGGCCTTGGTCTAAAGCAGTGTTGGGTCTAGGTTTAAAGGTCTAGGTCTAAAGGTCTAAGTCTAAAGGTCTAGGCCTAAAGGTCTAGGTCTAAAGGTCTAGGTCTAAAGGTCTAGGTCTAAAGGTCTAAAGGTATAGGTCTAAAGCCTATGAGAAATGCGAATGGGAACATAAAAATGCTACACAGAAATGCTAACATAGATTAGCGGTTCTCAAACTTTATTGGGTCAGGAACAACTCATGGAGCAGAAAATGTTCCAAGGACCCCACATAATCACAGCTTTAATTTAACAATGCAGACTTACAACCATTTGTTATGTTAGATGCTAGATGCTATTTGTATCAAACAGTTTCACAGAACCCAAGGCAATGCATTGCAGCTTCATGGGATCCCCGGACAACACTTTGACAACCAATGCCCTAATTTACAGATACATGAAAACACACACAGACACACACAATTACACACACACACACACACACACACACATACACACTGAATACAGTGTAATGTTATGGGCCATTCTAAGTGTGAGACCTTCCTCCTGGAGAGCAGAGTAGAGCTGTGTGTGTGTTAGTGTGCCTCTTTAACAGGCTGTGTGCAGGTCCATCAAGATCCCAGTAGACTGTGTGCAGGTCCATTACTCCAGGAGAGCAGAGCAGGGCTGTGTGTGTGTGTGTGTGTGTGTGTGTGTGTGTGTGTGGGTGTGTGTGTGTGTGCAGGTCCATCACGACCCCGGCAGTGTGTGATTTATGTGGAGTGTCAACTGCAGGCTCTGCTGCTCCACTCTGCTGCACAAGAGAGAGAGAGAGAGAGGGCAGACTCTCAGAGCGGGAGAGAGAGAGAGAGAGAGAGAGAGAGAGAGGGCAGACTCTCAGAGCGGGAGAGAGAGAGAGAGAGAGAGAGAGAGAGAGAGATGACAGACTCTCAGAGAGAGAGAGAGAGAGAGAGAGAGAGAGAGAGGGCAGACTCTCAGAGAGAGAGAGAGAGAGAGAGGGCAGACTCCCAGAGCGGGAGAGAGAGAGAGAGGGCAGACTCTTAGAGCGGGAGAGAAAGAGAGAGAGAGGGCAGACTCTCAGAGAGAGAGAGAGAGAGAGAGAGAGATGACAGACTCTCAGAGAGAGAGAGAGAGAGAGAGGGCAGACTCTCAGAGAGAGAGAGAGAGAGAGAGGGCAGACTCCCAGAGCGGGAGAGAGAGAGAGAGAGAGAGAGAGAGGGCAGACTCTCAGAGCGGGAGAGAGAGAGAGAGAGAGAGAGGGCAGACTCTCAGAGCGGGAGAGAGAGAGAGAGAGAGAGAGGGCAGACTCTCAGAGCGGGAGAGAGAGAGAGAGAGAGAGAGGGCAGACTCTCAGAGCGGGAGAATTTTAGAATTTAGAAAAATACTGTATTACCCGTCAACAGGAAATATCACAGAGACCTTAAATTATTAATGAAGAATACATAAAAATAAATAAATAAATGAATGAATGAATGAATGAAAACAACAACCTCAGCTCAAAACATAACCAAACAATAATTCATTATTACTAACTGTACATAATACGTCACTGTAGCCCCATACAGTCACAAAACCATCAAAATCTTTCATAGCAGTTCCTCCAAATATCACTTAGGTCGTGTTTATGAATGATCTCAAGAAGTTTCCTACGAGAAGCATTGTGTGGCTCAAGATGATTCCGATCAAAATTTGAAGCAGTACAATTAAAATCTCCTGCTAAAACTAAATATTCATCCGCATTACAACCATTCAATGCAGTACATAACTGATCTAAAAACAACATTCGATCAGTTCCAGTAGAAGGTGCATAAACACACATAAAAACAAAAACACACTGTTCAAAAACGGCTCTAACTTTCAAGAGTCGCCCCTCAATTATACTATCAACTGAGTATGACTGGGGAATGTAATTCTTTGAGAACAGCAAACCAACTCCACCACTCACACAAGTCTTATGGCTAAGGAAAGTTTTCCCTTCCCATTCTCTAACCCAGTCAGCAGCAATCTTATCGTCACTGTGTGTTTCTTGAATAAACATAACGTCAATATGTTTCTGCTTTATCAATTGAAAAAACTGCGCTCGCTTTGTCACATCTCTGGCTCCATTGAGATTTAAAGTTGCTATTTTAAAATCACACATATATGGAAGAGAGCAAAAAAAACGAATCAAGTAACAAAAACAAAAGGAAATAATTATAATGTCTCAGTACCACTTTCATCTGGTAGGTGGCGTAATTTAGTCAAAAGTTTCCGAAGTCGATGGACCTCTGGTTCAGAGAAACTACCAAGTCTCCTAAAAAACTGGACCGAATCAATAAAACCAGACAAATCTGGAAAATGTTCTTCCACTTTCACTCCTTTAACGTTCTTCGTCGTATTCAAGAAGAGTTTAATCATATCCGCCGTATACACTGCTACTCTACTAGGAGACGGTGAGCAAGAAAGAGAATCTGAGGAATCATGGTCAATATCACTCACTATGTCTTCATTTTCAACAACAGTAGTCCCTATTTCAGCCGTAGGCACAGGGGCAGGTTTCTTTGCAACTAGGAGAACGACGAGTTTCTTTTTTCCTTTTACTAACGGGAGTTTTGAACACAGAATCACCTGTGTCCACTGGCTCAGTAGCTATCGCCACAGGTTCTGCAGCCTCAACACAAGGCTTACTGTTACCATCCATTAAATCATTAACTATTTTTTCCATCATTACACTGATAATGTCACCTGTCTCAGTAACATCAGAAAAAACATTGTGACTTACCAGTAAGCCGTCCTGTCCCGCAACCTCACAATTACAAGGCACCATCATGTTACCTACTCCACCTCCGACATCATTACAAACATTATCGTCCTTATCAGTAATCTGTCGAATTTCCACAGCTCCTTCTACTGCTGCGCTATGTACACCATCAACAGTATGCCAATTACTACCAGCAGTTTCTTCTCCAGAAACTGATGCAACTTGGGCAGTATGTGTCCTTTTCTGTGGGCAAGACCGAATCAAATGGCCTTCTCGTCCGCAACCAAAACATGTCATGGATTCGGTAGTAGCGAAGATAACGTAATCAAAATTCTCAATCTTGAATTTAAATGCTACATTAAGTTCGCCGGTAGAGTCCTTCAAAATCATATGCACATTCCTTCTGAAAGACACTACGTGCTTTAGAAGTGGAGATTTGCAGCCCAATGGAAGTTTCTTTATTGGGGATACCAGTTGTCCATACCTTTTCAACTCGCGTTCAATAACTTCATCTTTAATGAAGGGTGGAACGTTGGACAGTATAACGCGTCTAGCAGGGGGTTACAAGCGGAAGAACATTTAGAAACTCATCATTGATAACAATACCGTGACTTACAGTCTCACTCACTTTAGCTACACTATCCAGAAAAATAACAACAGAACCATTCATTCTTGAAGCAGACACCACGCTATCGTGGCCCACAACATTGCCAACTGCTAAACCGCATTCTTCCATAGAGGTATCGGCGCTGACAGCAATCTTAATTGCATGTCGCCGACTTAGATTTTCAAACGCCATTAGGCCTGCTCAAACAAAGGAAGCAGCCAAACGCTGGGTGCTAGTTCCTAAGGGGAATCACTATGACAAAAAAAAAACAATATCAGAGAAATAAACCAAATGCAAAAGAAAAAAATAGAAATAGAAAAAGACAGAAATAGTTCACTCAAGTCAAGCAAACTGCATGCACGCACTCTCGCACTCACAGACGCTCCACCCACAGAGAGAGAGAGAGAGAGAGAGGGCAGACTCTCAGAGCAGGAGAGAGAGAGAGAGAGAGAGGGAGCAGACTCTCAGAGCGGGAGAGAGAGAGAGAGAGAGAGGGCAGACTCTCAGAGCAGGAGAGAGAGAGAGAGAGAGGGCAGACTCTCAGAGCAGGAGAGAGAGAAAGAGAGAGGGGGCAGACTCTCAGAGCGGGAGAGAAAGAGAGAGAGAGGGCAGACTCTCAGAGCGGGAGAGAGAGAGAGAGAGAGAGAGAGGGCAGACTCTCAGAGCGGGAGAGAGAGAGAGAGAGAGGGCAGACTCTCAGAGCGGGAGAGAGAGAGAGAGAGGGCAGACTCTCAGAGTGGGAGAGAGAGAGAGAGAGAGAGAGAGAGAGGGCATTGATGACAGACTCTCAGAGCGGGAGAGAGAGAGAGAGAGAGAGAGGGCATTGTCTGTCTCACTGAGACAGAGTTTGGAGAGGGAGAGGGAGAGAAAGAGAGACAGATGGTAGATCTCACTGAGAGAGAGAGAGAAAGACAGCAGATCTCAATTCAGATCAATAAGCTTTATTGGCATGAATGTAAACACAATATTGCCAAAGCTTTAATCAGGTAATAATAGTCTGAAGCTGAGACATCATCACTAACCCACCAAGCTTAATATAGAGAGATTTAGGCTAATTTGCCTTTACTTATGTATATTTCAAATGATTTATTTTTATATATTTATATTATAAAAAGAATAAACAGAGTACAGCTCTGAGATATGGCATGGTCCATTTAGTAGACAGGACTATACATGTGGCCCTAAGTGATTTGGCATGGAATGACCCTGTTTGCACAGAAATGATCACTGGCAGGAAAAGGCACTTTATCATACTTTGACAAGCTGACTGAAGACACTGCCTGTTTTGGGATGCTTGCTATACAGGTTATGGGTGGGGCTAGGGCTGTGTTGTCATCATTTTCACCCTTTTCAGCGTTTTGCCTGTCCGCATACAAACAAGGGTGGTGTTGTTTTCACTCAATGTTTCCACTCTGGAACCTGTTTTCAAAAAAGGCTGGTATCATGTGCTGGTGTTGTTTTCCATGGATCCAGATTGGCTTAAAGACTTGACAAGGGAGGGGTAATGGGCACTGTAGTTTCAGACCTGTGTAAGGCATTTGACACTTAACCATGTGTAAGCTCACACAATTCAATCTGTCCACAAATGTGTTAAAGTGGTTTGATTCATGTGATAAAGTGGTCTTATTTATCTGACCGCTCTAAATGTGTCTGGTTACAAGGCAAAATATCGCCCATGCTGTAGGGGTACCACAAGGTTCCATCTTAGGGCCGGTGTTGTTTAGTACCTACCTCAATGATCTTCCATCTGTCTGTGAAGGTGTGGAAATCTTGATGTATGCTGATGACACGGCCCTTTACGTACATGATAAAGACCCCATAAAATTGACAGCCATTCATAAGAAACGCCCTGTCAACAGATGTTGTCTGCTAAGACATACCTCAATAACCAAGCTATTCAAATCATGATGCTGCACCTCCACCTCTGATGATCTGTCCTGCCCTGCGCTGAACTACTCCACCACAAGGGGGCACTTGATTAGACCACCATATCTTCTCACCTGAATTAAATAAATGGTTTCTAGGCACCCAGTCTTGCCAACGTTAATGCATCTTAATAATAGTTTGCTTTTTGCCTTTTCAGTTTTATTTGTGTGTGTGTGTGTGTGTGTGTGTGTGGGGGGGGGGGGGGGGGCATGTTAGTGGTGTATGTGCATGGGTGTGTGTGTGATAGTTGTTTGTTATCTATATTTAACCGTGTGTGTGTGTGCGGTGTGTGACAATACTTTGCTGTCTATTGTTTTTCTGTTTTTTGGAGTGGGTGTGTGTTTGTGTGTGTTGTGGAGTTGTGTGTTGTGGAGTGGAATTGTGTGTTGTGTTGTGCTGTGTGTTGTGGAGTTGTGTGTTGAGTTGTGTTGTGTGTTGTGGAGTGTTGTGCTGTGTGTTGTGGAGTTGTGTGTTGAGCTGTGTGTTGTTGTGGAGTGTTGTGTGTTGAGTTGTGTTGTGTGTTGTGGAGTGTTGTTGTGTGGTGTGGAGTGTTGTGTGTTGAGTTGTGTTGTGTGTTGTGGAGTGTTGTTGTGTGGTGTGGAGTGTTGTGTGTTGAGTTGTGTTGTTGTGTGTTGTGGAGTGTTGTTGTGTGGTGTGGAGTGTTGTGTGTTGAGTTGTGTTGTGTGTTGTGGAGTGTTGTTGTGTGGTGTGGAGTGTTGTGTGTTGAGTTGTGTTGTGTGTTGTGGAGTGTTGTTGTGTGGTGTGGAGTGTTGTGTGTTGATATGTGTTGTGGAGTGTTGTTGTGTGGTGTGGAGTGTTGTGTGTTGAGTTGTGTTGTTGTGTTGTGGAGTGTTGTGTGTTGAGTTGTGTTGTTGTGTGTTGTGGAGTGTTGTTGTGTGGTGTGGAGTGTTGTGTGTTGAGTTGTGTTGTTGTGTTGTGGAGTGTTGTGTGTTGAGCTGTGTTGTGTGTTGTGGAGTGTTGTTGTGTGGTGTGGAGTGTTGTGTGTTGAGTTGTGTTGTGTGTTGTGGAGTGTTGTTGTGTGGTGTGGAGTGTTGTTGTGTGGTGTGGAGTGTTGTGTGTTGATATGTGTTGTGGAGTGTTGTTGTGTGGTGTGGAGTGTTGTGTGTTGAGTTGTGTTGTTGTGTTGTGGAGTGTTGTGTGTTGAGTTGTGTTGTTGTGTGTTGTGGAGTGTTGTTGTGTGGTGTGGAGTGTTGTGTGTTGAGTTGTGTTGTTGTGTTGTGGAGTGTTGTGTGTTGAGTTGTGTTGTGTTGTGGAGTGTTGTTGTGTTGTGTGTTGAGTTGCGTTGTTGTGTTGTGGAGTGTTGTGTGTTGAGTTGTGTTGTTGTGTTGTGGAGTGTTGTGTGTTGAGTTGTGTTGTTGTGTTGTTGTGTTGTGGAGTGTTGTGTGTTGAGTTGTGTTGTTGTGTTGTGGAGTGTTGTTGTGTGGTGTGGAGTGTTGTGTGTTGAGTTGTGTTGTGGAGTGTTGTGTGTTGAGTTGTGTTGTTGTGTTGTGGAGTGTTGTGTGTTAAGTTGTGTTGTTGTGTTGTGGAGTGTTGTTGTGTGGTGTGGAGTGTTGTGTGTTGAGTTGTGTTGTTGTGTTGTGGAGTGTTGTGTGTTGAGTTGTGTTGTTGTGTTGTGGAGTGTTGTTGTGTGGTGTGGAGTGTTGTGTGTTGAGTTGTGTTGTTGTGTTGTGGAGTGTTGTGTGTTGAGTTGTGTTGTTGTGTTGTGGAGTGTTGTGTGTTGAGTTGTGTTGTTGTGTGTTGTGGAGTGTTGTTGTGTTGAGTTGTGTTGTTGTGTGTTGAGTTGTGTTGTTGTGTGTTGTGTTGTTGTGTTGTTGTGTGTTGAGTTGTGTTGTTGTGTTGTTGTGTGGTGTGTGTTGAGTTGTGTTGTTGTGTGTTGAGTTGTGTTGTTGTGTTGTTGTGTGGTGTGTGTTGAGTTGTGTTGTTGTGTGTTGAGTTGTGTTGTTGTGTGGTGTGAGCGCTGAGTTGAATGAAGCTTCTGATCCAAAGAGGAGAAATGGGAAGATGAAGGAACAGCAAATCAAACTAAGTGGCTCCAGAGACACAAACACTGACTGTGTTACATAACTACAACTTCCCTTTTCCTCTTCACTCCTCACACTCTCTCTAGCCCTCTCTTCTTATGTCTCTATCCCTCTCTATTTTTTCCTCTATCTCTCTCTCTCTCTCCCCGCCTCTTTTTCTCTCTCTTCCCATGTGAGAGCAGGCCTCTGGTGTGTGTGTGTGTGTGTGTGTGTGTGTGTGATCCAGACGGTTGTGTCCTTAGAGTGCTGTCTCAGCAGCAGAAACACTACTGCCTTCAGCAGTCTGGTGTGGATGAGTGTGTGTAGAGGTGAATGTGTCAGTGTGTGTGTATGTGTGTGTGTGTCACAGCTGTCACAGTATCAGAAGTGCAAAGGCAAACACTGTCTGAGTGTGTGTGTGTGTGTGTGTGTCAGCTGTGCTGTTAAGTGTCTTGTGGTGGAGGTGTCATCAGAGACATCAGAGGTCTTTGGATGTTTATGTTCAGGGAAAGACAAAGAGACAAACCACTCTCTCTATCTCTCTCTCTCTCACACACACACACACACACACACAAACACATAACTCCTATAGTCACCTCTAACTGTTGACATTTTCCCAGAGAGCCTCCACTACACACACACACACACTCCAGACCCTCCAACCACATATGCGCGCACGCACACACACACACACACACACACACACACACACACACATACACACACCAGTGATACGTGGGCTGATCTGAATTGAGTGGCCCACTGCGGTCACCTGCCGTCACCTGCGGTTTCGAGTCAAACAGGTGGGAGTGGATATATTGGCCTTTTAAATGTACAATTTAAACACAAATATAAAGCGTCTTTCATATTTCATATATTATATTATTAGATATTTCATATATCCCCAAATCCATTATTGTGTGAGTGTCTGGTGTGATGCAGCGCTGTAACTCTCCACACGAGGGGGCTCCACTCCTTAAGCGGCTCCAGAACGTCTCAATATTTTGTGTTTGCTGTCAATAAGGAAACGACTAATCAAGAACTCAGGTTTCGGTCGGGTTGCTTGAAAGTGTCGGATGATCGGGGGTTATTTTTTAACTCACCTGCGCATCACTGACACACATACACACACTGGACCCGCTGTACAACACACACTTCTGAAGCATTTCACCACACATGTGCACACTGGACCCAATGTACAACACAGACTTTTTAACTGTTTCACAACACACACACGTCTGACCCCTACAACACCTCCATCCCAGAGCTACATGATGTCAGCTGTTTTGAGTGTGTGTCCTTGTTTGTTTGTTGTGTGTGTGTTCTTTAGTTATATATGTGTTACGTTCAATTCACAGGTCATAAGCATGAACTTGTTCAATGACTGTGTGTGTGCACTGTGTGTTTGTGTGTGTACATGCGCAGTGTGTTTATGTTTGTGCATACTGTATGTGTGTGTAGTGCAGTTTATCTGTTCATGTGCTATGGAGATATCTTCACACTGATAGTCTGGTGTATTTGATCAATACAAATGATCAGAACTGTCTACTTGTCAGCACACACTTGTGTGCACACACACACGCACACACACGCACACACGCACACACACACACACACACGCACACACACGCACACACAATCACCTCTTTACA
>JAIFZK010000143.1:425000-430000 GCA_027481765.1 Tenualosa thibaudeaui | reverse complement strand
TGCGGTGTTGGTGGTCCAGGAGAGGTCATCGCTGATGTGCACCCCCAGGAACTTGGTGCTGCTCACCCTCTCCACTGCAGCACTGTCGATGGTCAGTGGGGGGTGTTGGGTGTGGCCCCTCTGGAAGCTGACCTGACACCTTAGCTGGAGATTGTTGCCTTTGCACCATCTGGTCAGAAGATCCACCTCTTTCCTGTAGTGGGTCTCGTTGCTGTTGGTGATGAGGCCCACCAGTGTTGTGTCGTCCGCAAACTTCACTAGGTGGTTGGAGCTGTGGGTTGGTGTGCAGTCACGTGTCAGTAGGGTGAAGAGAATTGGACTGAGTACACAGCCTTGTGGGGCTCCTGTGCTCAGGGTTATGTTGTTGGAGATGATGTTGCTAACACGCATCGCTTGCGGCCTCTGGCTGAGGAAATCCAGCAGCCAGTTGCAGAGGGAGGTGCTGAGGCCCAGTTTGTCCAGCTTGCAGATGAGTTGCTGTGGTATTATGGTATTGAATGCTGAGCTGAAGTCTATGAACAGCATTCTCACATATGAGTCTTTCTTGTCCAGGTGGGTGAGGGCTGGGTGGAGGGCAGAGCAGATTGCATCCTCTGTAGATTGTTTCGCTCTGTACGCAAACTGGTACGGGTCCAGGCTGAGGGGCAGGGTGGATTTAATGTGTGAAAGGACTAGTCGTTCAAAGCACTTCATGATGATGGGTGTCAGTGCCACAGGATGGTAGTCGTTGAAGCAGGATGGTGATGGTTTCTTCGGCACTGGTATGATGGTGGCAGCTTTGAAGCCTGATGGCACAATGGCTTGACTCAGGGAGGTGTTAAAGATGTCTGTGAAGACATGTCTGTGAAGACATCTTTCAGCTCCTCTGCACAGTCCTTCAGCACCCTACCAGGGGTGTTGTCCGTGCGAAGCTGGTGGTGTTTTCTGTGGGCGAGTGGTGTTCTGTGCCTCGGTGCAAAGAAGCTGTTCAGGTTGTTGAGCAGAGTGATGTCGCTCTCACAGCTTTGTGGTGCCAGTTTGTAGTCTGTAATGGCCTGGATGCCATAGGCTACGTGCATCCTTGCTGTCCTTGAAGTGGGAGGTTATCTTGTTGGTGTAGTCCTGTTTTGCTTTCTTGATGCCACGGGACAGGTCGGCTCTCGCTGTTCTCAGGCCTGATTCGTCTCCGGCTTTGAAGGCCCTCTCTCTGGCCCTCAGCAACCTGTGGACGTCCCCTGTTAGCCATGGCTTCCGGTTAGCTCGACTGGTGACGCTCTTCCTGTGGGTCACGTGACGCTCTTCATGTGGGTCACGTCATTGATGCGTTTGGTGATGTAGGAGGTCACAGTGTCTGTGTACTCTTCCACATCTATGATGATGTTTCTGGTTTGAGAATTTTCCTCTGTTCTTGTTCTGCATTCAGCATCAATCCACTGGTCAGATTTTATTTTATTTTTGTTTTTAGTTGTGGACAAATTTGAGATTTGGGCCACATGACTGATTAGTTTAGATGATATACACCCAGGTTAATGCCTTCTTTGTTGTGTGGGTAGTATGTTGATAAGAAGGCGTTCAGAAATGACTGTGTATGTGGGTGGGCTACTGACCTTTGATAGCTTTCAGAGCTGTCTGTCCCCCAACTATAACTGGGTTTGATTTGGGGCATTTCCCAGGTTTGATGAAATTGTTGGGATTTCTGTTCTGTTTAGATAAACTGTTATTTGACTGTGATTGGACAGTGGCGTTTGTGGCTTGACTATGAAGGCTCTCAAAAAAGTGGCCAAAGACAGAGGACCCAGAGTCTCTACTGTTTAGGTCAAAGACAGAGGACCCAGAGTCTCTACTGTTTAGGTCAAAGGCAGAGGACCCAGAGTCTCTACTGTTTAGGTCAAAGACAGAGGACCCAGAGTCTCTACTGTTTAGGTCAAAGGCAGAGGACCCAGAGTCTCTACTGTTTAGGTCAAAGACAGAGGACCCAGAGTCTCTACTGTTTAGGTCAAAGGCAGAGGACCCAGAGTCTCTACTGTTTAGGTCAAAGACAGAGGACCCAGAGTCTCTACTGTTTAGGTCAAAGACAGAGGACCAAGAGTCTCTACTGTTTAGGTCAAAAACAGAGGACCCAGAGTCTCTACTGTTTAGGTCAAAGACAGAGGACCCAGAGTCTCTACTGTTTAGGTCAAAGGCAGAGGACCCAGAGTCTCTACTGTTTAGGTCAAAGACAGAGGACCCAGAGTCTCTACTGTTTAGGTCAAAGACAGAGGACCAAGAGTCTCTACTGTGTAGGTCAAAAACAGAGGACCCAGAGTCTCTACTGTTTAGGTCAAAGGCAGAGGACCCAGAGTCTCTACTGTTTAGGTCAAAGGCAGAGGACCCAGAGTCTCTACTGTTTAGGTCAAAGACAGAGGACCCAGAGTCTCTACTGTTTAGATCAAAGACAGAGGACCCAGAGTCTCTACTGTTTAGGTCAAAGGCAGAGGACCCAGAGTCTCTACTGTTTAGATCAAAGACAGAGGACCCAGAGTCTCTACTGTTTAGATCAAAGACAGAGGACCCAGAGTCTCTACTGTTTAGATCAAAGACAGAGGACCCAGAGTCTCTACTGTTTAGGTCAAAGACAGAGGACCCAGAGTCTCTACTGTTTAGGTCAAAGACAGAGGACCCAGAGTCTCTACTGTTTAGATCAAAGACAGAGGACCCAGAGTCTCTACTGTTTAGGTCAAAGACAGAGGACCCAGAGTCTCTACTGTTTAGGTCAAAGACAGAGGACCCAGAGTCTCTACTGTTTAGGTCAAAAACAGAGGACCCAGAGTCTCTACTGTTTAGATCAAAGACAGAGGACCCAGAGTCTCTACTGTTTAGGTCAAAGACAGAGGACCCAGAGTCTCTACTGTTTAGGTCAAAGACAGAGGACCCAGAGTCTCTACTGTTTAGGTCAAAGGCAGAGGACCCAGAGTCTCTACTGTTTAGGTCAAAGACAGAGGACCCAGAGTCTCTACTGTTTAGGTCAAAGACAGAGGACCCAGAGTCTCTACTGTTTAGGTCAAAGACAGAGGACCCAGAGTCTCTACTGTTTAGGTCAAAGACAGAGGACCCAGAGTCTCTACTGTTTAGGTCAAAGACAGAGGACCCAGAGTCTCTACTGTTTAGGTCAAAGACAGAGGACCCAGAGTCTCTACTGTTTAGGTCAAAAACAGAGGACCCAGAGTCTCTACTGTTTAGGTCAAAGGCAGAGGACCCAGAGTCTCTACTGTTTAGATCAAAGACAGAGGACCCAGAGTCTCTACTGTTTAGGTCAAAGACAGAGGACCCAGAGTCTCTACTGTTTAGGTCAAAGACAGAGGACCCAGAGTCTCTACTGTTTAGGTCAAAGACAGAGGACCCAGAGTCTCTACTGTTTAGGTCAAAGACAGAGGACCCAGAGTCTCTACTGTTTAGATCAAAGACAGAGGACCCAGAGTCTCTACTGTTTAGGTCAAAGACAGAGGACCCAGAGTCTCTACTGTTTAGGTCAAAGACAGAGGACCCAGAGTCTCTACTGTTTAGGTCAAAGACAGAGGTCCCAGAGTCTCTACTGTTTAGATCAAAGACAGAGGACCCAGAGTCTCTACTGTTTAGGTCAAAGACAGAGGACCCAGAGTCTCTACTGTTTAGATCAAAGACAGAGGACCCAGAGTCTCTACTGTTTAGGTCAAAGACAGAGGACCCAGAGTCTCTACTGTTTAGATCAAAGACAGAGGACCCAGAGTCTCTACTGTTTAGGTCAAAGACAGAGGACCCAGAGTCTCTACTGTTTAGGTCAAAGACAGAGGACCCAGAGTCTCTACTGTTTAGGTCAAAGACAGAGGACCCAGAGTCTCTACTGTTTAGATCAAAGACAGAGGACCCAGAGTCTCTACTGTTTAGGTCAAAGACAGAGGACCCAGAGTCTCTACTGTTTAGGTCAAAGGCAGAGGACCCAGAGTCTCTACTGTTTAGATCAAAGACAGAGGACCCAGAGTCTCTACTGTTTAGGTCAAAGACAGAGGACCCAGAGTCTCTACTGTTTAGATCAAAGACAGAGGACCCAGAGTCTCTACTGTTTAGGTCAAAGACAGAGGACCCAGAGTCTCTACTGTTTAGGTCAAAGACAGAGGACCCAGAGTCTCTACTGTTTAGGTCAAAGACAGAGGACCCAGAGTCTCTACTGTTTAGGTCAAAGACAGAGGACCCAGAGTCTCTACTGTTTAGGTCAAAGACAGAGGACCCAGAGTCTCTACTGTTTAGGTCAAAGGCAGAGGACCCAGAGTCTCTACTGTTTAGGTCAAAGACAGAGGACCTTAGACGCTGAATGTTCCATAGGAATGTTCCATCTCTCTCACTCTCTCTCACTCTCTCTCTCACTCTCTGTCTCTCTCTGACTCACTCTATCTCTTTCTCTCTCCCATATAAACACCTTTATACACAATTTATGGTGCAGTCCAGCACACATAATCTCTCTTTCTCTTTAGTCATATTATGTATTATTTGTTATGCGATCATGTGTGCTTGGGTGTGTCTCTGTGTGTGTTTGTGTGCATGTGTTTGTGTGTGTCTGTGTGTGTGTGTTTGTTGGTGTGTATGTGTGTGTGCCTTTGTGTTGTTTGTTTTTGTTGTTGTGTGTGTTTGTGTGTATGTGCTAGAGCATCTCTGATTGGTCAGACATAGCGCATGTCGAATCTCTTTGTTTACCTGCTTGATTATTAATCAGCTACAATACCCAGAGTGCTGTCTTTAATTAAAGCCACCTCTCTCTCACACACACACTGACACACACACACAGTTCCACTAACTAGTGTGTGTGTGTGTGTGTATGTGTGTTTGTGTTCTACAGCGGTGCAGTCCTTGAACAGCCTGAATGATCAAATCGCCCACTTCATGGTAACACGACCAAACACACACACCTGTGAGGAAGAGGCTTTTCTGCCTGATGACAAGGACACACTCCAACAGTCCATGGCTCTGATGAGACAACTTCTGATGGATGCACAGGTACACACACACAC
>JAIFZK010000143.1:407500-410000 GCA_027481765.1 Tenualosa thibaudeaui | reverse complement strand
TGTGTGTGTGTGTGTGTGTGTGTGTGATGTGTATGTGCATTTGAGTGAGGGTGAGTGTGTGTGTGTGTGTGTGTGTTGCAGAAGGCCGTTCTCACGGGAGGCAGTAGATAAGACTAAATAGTGTTGCTGTTTCATTACGACTGCAGACTGTGTGAAAGAGGGCAATCCAGCACTCATTCACCAATGAGTCAATGACACACACACACACATACACACACACACACTCACACACACAGATACACACACACACACACAGACATACACGCAAACACACAGAGACATACACACATACATACACACACTCACACTCACACATACACACACACACACACAGACTCATCCACCAATAAGTCGATATTCAATTAGCCCAGCCACACACTAATGGCCACCCATCATCAATACATCTCTAAAACACACACACATATACACATACACACAAACAAACACGCACACACACACACACACACACACACACCCTCTCCAACATAGACACAAAACAACACACACACATACATACACTGTCATCGCTATGTTACAGCTAAATTCATCTCCCCTGCACACACTTTCTCTCTCTCTCTCACACACACACACACACACACACACACACATACAAACATGGACACACACGCACACACACACACACCTCTAGCGCTGCTAATTAAACTTTCCATTTATAGATACATGGTGGAGCACCACATACAACACAACACAACACAACCCAACACAACACAACCCAACACAACCCAACCCAACACAACACAACACAACTCAACTCAACACAACTCAACACAACCCAACACAACCCAACACAACACAACACAACACAACCCAACACAACACAACACAACACAACACAACACAACACAACACAACCCAACCCAACACAACCCAACCCAACCCAACCCAACCCAACACAACACAACACAACTCAACACAACACAACACAACTCAACACAACACAACCCAACACAACTGAACACAACTCAATACAACTCAACACACACTCAACACAACTCAGCACAATTGAACACATCTCAACACAACTCAGCACAACCCAAATTCAAACACACACACAACCAGCAAATCACATGCAACACTCACACACGATCAGCCAATCACATTCAATGCTCACACACAAACCAGCCAATCAAATGTGGCAATGTGTGCAATAAGGGCTGCATGGTAAATCCAATTTCAGAGTGTAACCCAGCAGCAAAATGGAGAACCCGGCGCTGGTTGGAGTCAGCATTAGTACTGAACCCAGCACTGGTTGGAGTCAGCATTAGTACTGAACCATTGGAGGTCAGAGAAAACGAACCTGATTGGCTATCTAAACTAACCTGACAACTACCTGTGGTGGTGGCGTAGCGATTAAGGAACTTAGCTGAGATTCCCTCCACTTCCTGCCACAACACTCTTCTGTCCAACAAAACTTTAGAGATGCAACACACACACACACACACAGAAAGAGAGAGAAAGAGAGAGACAGACTTTCTAATTCCTTTCACTTCCTGCTGGCCATGTGGAAACACCCCTCTGTCCAGCAAAACTTTAGAGATGTCCCAGCTGCAGCACACACACACACACACACACACACATACACACACTCCCACAGCTCAGCCAACCCCCTGCCCTCAGTGAAAGGGGTGGGGGGCTTTCCCAGGACAAAAGGATGAATATGCAATGAAATGGAGAGAGAGAGAGAGAGAGAGAGAGAGGGAGGGGGAGAGAGAGAGGGAGGGGGAGAGAGAGGGGGAGAGAGAGAGAGGGAGGGAGAGAGAGAGAGGGGGAGAGAGAGAGAGGGAGGGAGGGAGAGAGAGAGGGAGGGAGGGAGAGGGAAAAGAGAAATAGAGGGAGGGGAAATAGAGAGGGAAAGAGAGAGCAATGGAATGAGAGGGGGAGAGAGGGGCATAACATGAAAAAAGAGAAAGGGAGTGAGGAGGGAAAAAAGAAGGCAAGAATGTGAACCAGAGTAGGGAGGTGAATGAGAGGGAGCGGGGGATAGAGAGAGAGAGGGAGGGAGGGAGAGGGAGCGGGGGATAGAGAGAAAGAGCACTGGTGCAGGAGAATATGGATGTATGAGGTATCCAGTGATCACTGTTACAGTTCTGGAAGAGTGGAGTGTGTGTGTGTGTGTGTGTGTGTGGGGGGGGTGTGGGGGGGGGGTTCTGTGCAGAGAGAAATGAAAGAGGAAAGTAGCGGTTTACTGACCTATTACAAAGTGCCTCAGGAATCCGCCAAGTACCTCTCTCTTTTCCCCTCTTTCTCTCTTCTCTTCCCCCTCTCTTTCTCTCTTCTCTTCACTCTCTCTCTTTTCTCTGTCTCCCTCTCTCCTCTGGTCCCCCCTGCTGTTGAGAGCTGTTGGTACAGTCCGTTTAAAAGGGGTATGTCATCTCGCTCTGTGTGTGTGTGTGTGTGTGTGTGTGTGTGTGTGTGTGTGTGCGCGTGCGCGCGCGTGCTTTCCTGGAGCAGCTGCAGCCAGCTCAGTTTTTCAGCGGGA
>JAIFZK010000143.1:397500-405000 GCA_027481765.1 Tenualosa thibaudeaui | reverse complement strand
CACACACACACACTCTCTCTGTCTGTCTGTCTCTCTCTCTCTCTCTCTCACACACACACACTCTCTCTCTCTCTTCAAACTCACTCCCTCTCTTCCTAATTCTCTCTCTCTCTCTCTGTTACACTTCTTCCATCTTTCCCTCTTTCTTCCTCTCTTCTCTTTCTCTCCCTTCCTACATTCCCATCTTCTGTGAGAAAGGAAACAGAGAGAGAGAGGGAGAGAGAGAGAGAACGACAGAGAGAGGTAGAATCCTTTAGAGGGAGAGAACGACAGACAGAGAAAATCCTGGAGAGGGAGGGAATGACAAGAACGGAATAAGTAGCGAGAGATGTAGAGAGAGAAAAAAGAGAGAGGGAAAGAGAGAGGTAGCTCTCGTCAGGGCGGAGCCTGCTGGTGATTGACAGCTGTGACAGGAGAAGCACGTGTTTGCTTTTGACATTCCTGTTCATGGGAGACCGGCCTGAACCTCATTGCCACGGAAACAGCAAATGAGCTTGTGTGTGTGTGTGTGTGTGTGTGAGAGAGAGAGAGAGGAGTAGAAAGAGCTAGACTGACACAGGATGAGAGTGTGAGAGAGGTGGATAGAACCAGAGAGAGAAAGGGATAGAGACAGAGAGACAGATTGAGAGAGATGGATAAAGACATGGACAGAGGGAGAGGGATTGAGAGAAATGGATGTAGTAAGAGAGAGATGGACAGAGAGAGATGGACAGAGAGAGAGAATGATTGTCAGCTGATTGTCAAAGCTGCTGTTTGTTTGGTTTGGTTCCTGGAACAGATTGATCAGCTGTGAAATCTCATAATTGATTAGTGATTATCTGACTGATCGGCTGTGTGCTTGCTCTGATTGGCTACACCTTCAGTTTTACATAGAGTGATGCTCACTGTTAATGGGGGCATGAGTGTATGTACGTGTGTGATTTGTAAATGTGTGTGTGTGTGTGTATGTGCATGTGCTCCATCAGTCTGTAATGACGTAATGCTTACTTAACTCAGTGGGTAAGGTGATTTTTTTAACGCGTTGCATCGGGAGGTTTAAAAATCCGGATGGACACACACACACACACACACACACACACACACATTCCTCATCTCTGCTGTGTGTGGGACCAGCTGTTGAAAGTTTACATAGTCAGTTCCTCTGGGTAAATGAGCATCCCATACACTCAAACACACAAACACAGCACACACCCATGTGTGAAAAATCTTGGTTTGTACACACACACACACACACGCACACGCACACACACACGTACACAAAGTGTCTACACATCTCATTTACTCACCCACAACTTGTAACACAAATTAAAAAATGAGCCAGTATCTCTGTGTTAGGGTTTTTGTATGGCACGGATGTCACTGGTGGCTGTGTGTGAGTGTGAGTGTGTGTGTGTGTGTGTGTAAGTAAAAAAAAAAATCTGTCTAGGGGAAAACCAGGACGAATGAAACAGGAGACAAATGAAACACTGTGAGTCCAATGAAGATAAACAAGCATTTGGATCAAATCATAATCAGAGTGCATTATGGCTTCCACATAACTGCCAGATATCTTCTGGCTACGTGGAATCATCCCAGAGTTACTGATTTTTGAAGGTCCGAAGTGAATTTGATTTAGCGGTTGAATTTTTAAAATGCTAATGAATGTGTTTCAGCTTTATTCTTGTTCAGTAGTCCAGTTCATGCCTTTCCAAGCCGAAACTTTCATGGAGCTTGCTAGTTGATATGGAATGCAAACCAGGTTATTTATTTAAGTTATTTATATTAAAATTACAGAATTTGAACTATGTGTTCCATTTGTCCCGCTTCCCTGTTCCAATCGTCCCACCAGGAGGGACGGAGGAAACAAAATGCACTTTTTTATGGATTTGTTTTAATGGATTTGTCCAGTATTGTAAACTGTATTTGGCAGAGAATAGATGTAGGTTGCTAATGACAAAAAATATTAGATGTCAGTCTTGTACAATCTGTTTCTAAATGATCCTGAAAAGTGTTTCATTTCTCCAAGTTCTCTCCTACTGCATACTACAAGAATGAAGAGGCATAATTTTGTATCAGAGCATGTGTGACTAAACTGACAAAATTGTGCACACACTTTTACTGAAATGATGGCTCTATTTTTGTAAAATTAGCACACATGTTCTCAACCTAGAACAACAAAAAAAATGTAACACCT
Organism: Tenualosa thibaudeaui; assembly: GCA_027481765.1. Classification (NCBI taxonomy): domain Eukaryota; kingdom Metazoa; phylum Chordata; class Actinopteri; order Clupeiformes; family Clupeidae; genus Tenualosa; species Tenualosa thibaudeaui. Next base: position 402,827 of record JAIFZK010000143.1, on the reverse strand, counting down.
AGACCTACCTCCCAGGTGGTGTGCGGTAACCAATGTAGTACAATAGTAACCTATAGCCTATGTAGTACAATAGTAACCTATAGCAGTGTATGTAGTACAATAGTAACCTATAGTCTATGATGATCCAGAATGCAGCTGCACGTCTGGTCTTTAACCAGCCAAAAAGGGCACTTGTCACACCTCTGTTCATTGAACTTCACTGGTTACCCTTGGCTGCTCGCATTAAATTCAAGGCACTAATGGTGGCCTACAGGGTGAATGATGACTCTGCTCCTATCTACCTGAAACTCTCCTGAAGCCCTATGTCACCCGACGACCGCTCCTCTCCTCCAAGGAGTTTTCTAGCACGGCCAACACCTTGTGCAGGTCAATCCAGACTCTTCTCATATCTGGTTCTGCGCTGGTAGAATGACCTCCCAAGTGCTACCGGATCAACTGATACCCTCTCCACCTTCAAGAAACTCGTGAAGACCCAGCTCTTCCAAGAATATCTCCTGGCGTAAATTTTGAGAATGCACTTAACGATTTAATTTCTCTGCACTGTTGGACTTTCAACTTAAAATGGTGCAGTTTCTATGTTAGCAATATGCACTCCTCGTTAGTTCTTTCATTGTGTCGTAGCTTGAATGTTCTCCTCTTTTGTAAGTCGCTTTGGATAAAAGCGTCTGCTAAATGCCTAAATGTAAAAGTAAATGTAAGTGGGCTTCACATAGCCATTATGTTCCCTGGCCATTGGAATGGTTTTGCTTTTTTACTCTCTCTGACTGACAGGTTAAGTTGGTTTCATGCAGGCTATTAAAGTTGGTTTCACGCAGGCTAGTTAAGTTGGTTTCATGCAGGCTATTAAAGTTGGTTTCATGCAGGCTATTTAAGTTGGTTTCACGCAGGCTAGTTAAGTTGGTTTCATGCAGGCTAGTTAAGTTGGTTTAATGCAGGCTATTAAAGTTGGTTTCATGCAGGCTAGTTAAGTTGGTTTCATGCAGGCTAGTTAAGTTGGTTTCATGCAGGCTATTAAAGTTGGTTTCATGCAGGCTATTAAAGTTGGTTTCATGTAGGCTATTAAAGTTGGTTTCACGCAGGCTAGTTAAGTTGGTTTCATGCAGGCTATTAAAGTTGGTTTCACGCAGGCTATTAAAGTTGGTTTCACGCAGGCTAGTTAAGTTGGTTTCATGCAGGCTAGTTAAGTTGGTTTCATGCAGGCTATTAAAGTTGGTTTCATGCAGGCTAGTTAAGTTGGTTTCATGTAGGCTATTAAAGCTGGTTTCACGCAGGCTAGTTAAGTTGGTTTCATGCAGGCTAGTTAAGTTGGTTTCATGCAGGCTATTAAAGTTGGTTTCATGCAGGCTAGTTAAGTTGGTTTCATGTAGGCTATTAAAGTTGGTTTCACGCAGGCTAGTTAAGTTGGTTTCATGCAGGCTAGTTAAGTTGGTTTCATGTATCTTATCTGCATATTCCCTGGCCTTTTTTCATTCATTGTTTCTGCATATGATTTATGGCAAAGGCGCAGCCCAAGGCCACTTGTCTTCTTGTGTGTGTGTGTGTGTGCTCCTGTGTGTGTGTGTGTGCTCCTGTGTGTGTGGATGTGTGGGAATGCTGTGCACTGGCATATGTATAGGTGGATGTGTGTGTGTGTGTGTGTGTGTGTGTGGGGGGGGAGGGGGGGGGGGGAGGAATACAGTCAATGAGTTTGTTTACAGTGGGGGCAGGTGGAACACTTTATTGTGTACTGAGGAACTGCCCTCTCTTCCACATGTTTGCACTGCCTGGGATTGGGAGCAACTGGAGTTCCTGTGCTCAGCTCCTGTTTTGGGAGCCTATAGGATCCTTCTCTGACCGCAGGAACCACAGGATCTTTATCTATCCCTTGGAACCACAGGATCTTTCTCTCTCCTGAGGAACCATAGAGGCTTTAACTGAGTAGTGTAAACCCATTGATTGCCCTCATGACCAGGGCAGTAGCATTTGGCACTGATTGATCAAGATTGATTGATTGAGTCTGAATGATTATGACTCCTTGATCGATTGATTGATTGAGTCTGAATGATTAAGACAATTTGATCGATTGATTGATTGAGTCTGAATGACTGACTCCTTGATTGATTGATTGATTGAGTCTGAATGATTGTGACCCTTTGTGATTGCAAAGCTGCTCAACTCTCCTCTCTCTTTCTCTTATCCCTCCAGTGCACTCAAACGTGTGTGTGTGTGTGTGTGTGTGTGTGTGTGTGTCTGTTGCTGTCTCTCAGATATCTCTCTCTCATATGATCTTAAGATCATTTGTTTTCCAGGTGCAAGTGGCAAAGACTCTCACACTCAACACATACATGTTCAAACACACATACACACACACTCACACATGCACACACACACACACACTCAGACACACAAACCCTAATGCTAGGAAACAACTGATACAGTCCCCCCACGCTCTCGTCTCTCTTCTTTCTTTTTCCTCTTGCCGAATGAAAACATGTCTGCCCTCTACGATCAACACACAGTGCCTAATCAGTTATGCAGAACTCTACTCACTTCAACAAACGTGCGCACACACACACACACACACCCTCAAACATACACACACACACACACATAAACATACACACACACACACACATTCTAGTAAAGGTTCATAGGTAAATCAAGTGAAGGGCGAGATATAAGCAAAGTCAACAGCAGTCCTGGCGGATGTAGCAGATGGCTATGTGTGTGTGTTGTGTGTATGAATCTGTGTGTGTGTTGTGTGTATGAATCTGTGTGTGTGTTGTGTGTATGAATCTGTGTGTGTGTTGTGTGTATGAATCTGTGTGTGTGTTGTGTGTATGAATCTGTGTGTGTGTTGTGTGTATGAATCTGTGTGTGTGTTGTGTGTATAAATCTGTGTGTGTGTTGTGTGTATAAATCTGTGTGTGTGTTGTGTGTATAATCTGTGTGTGTGTACGTGTGTATGAATCTGTGTGTGTGTACGTGTGTCTCCACTTGCGTGGCCTCCACCCTAATCAGTCTAGAATTCTTAAATCACCCGAGGGTGAGGTTACAATTGCTCTACTGTGAGCATGTGTGTGTGTGTGTGTGTGTGTGTGTGTGTGTGTGTGTGTGTGTGTGTGTGTGTGTGTGTGTGTGTGTGTGTGTGTTTGTGTGTGTGTGTGTGTGTGTGTGTGTGTGTTTGTGTGTGTGTGTGTGTGTGTGTGTGTGTGTGTGTGTGTGTGTGTGTGTGTGTGTGTGTGTGTGTGTGTGTGTGTGTGTTTGTGTGTGTGTTTGAGGGTGTGTGTGTCTATGTTTATGTGTGTGTTTATGTTCTGAATGCACCCAATAATGTGTTCAGGGATGAACATGAAACATTCCCAGAAATAGCTAATCTGAGCTAATCAGACTGGTCATTGGAAGCAGTTCAATAATGAGTCCAGTCATAAACAAACCATGGTGTTTAGATGTGAGTCAAAGTCCAAGCAAGCAAACAGGTCATCATCAGACAAATCAACTCAGCATTTTATTCAGTGAGTTTTACTTAGTGATCTGTTACTGTTTCTCTACTTGCAGCAGTGTTTCTCCAGTCACTTGCATGATGGGCAGTGGTGGTGTAGTGGTTAAGGAACATGGCTAGCATGCTAGTAGCTAGTAGCCTGACAGTAAAACTGTGGGTTCAAATCCTGGGTGCCACCATTGTGCCCTTGAGCAAGGCACTTAGTCCCAACTTATCTTCCATTTCCCCCCACGCCAGCCATGCCACCTTTATGGTTGTCCATCAGTCTAGCGCTAATGCTATGCTGCTATTGGACCTAGCGTCTGTCCATCAATCTAATGCTATGCCGCTATTGGACCTAGTGTCTGTCCATCAATCTATGCTATGCTGCTATTGGACCTTTCGTCTGGTTAAAGAATTAGTGTAGCTAGTCATGCTTTCTCTGTTTTTGTGAACGTTGCTGATAAACAGATACTGTGGATTTTAACAGCCACGTTAGTACTGATAAAGAGATAATGTGGATTTTAACAGCCTCGTTATTACTGATAAAGAGATAATGTGGATTTTAACAGCCTCGTTATTACTGATAAAGAGATACTGCATATATTATTATTGGTGATAGAGATACTGTGTATATTTTAACAGCCTTGTTAGAGTTCTTTATGAGGTTCATGTTTCTGTTAGCAGGTGTACAAAGCACTGATTTCAAACATTACTGAAATTTAGGCGCAGTACAATTGCTAAATCCTGTCTCTTAAAAGATATCAAAGTTACAAGCACTTGCAGAAGCAGTGGTAGCAATAGGAGTTAGCACACTAGCATGTTGCTAACTGTTTATGGTGGGCTGCTAAAGTACACCAGCACACTAGCATGTTGCTAACTGTTTATGGTGGGCTGCTAAAGTACACCAGCAAATAAAACCAACAAGTGGACCAATTAGAGCCCTTGCAGTGTGTGTCGCTTCGACACGTAGTCAGAAAGTTTTCCATGACTGAACTGGGAGAAACGTACACACACACACACACACACACACACACACAGACGGACATAAAACCACATACACGCAGCTCAACAGGTATGAACATATTTGATAAGCTGGTGTGTGTCTGTGTGTGTGTGAGGGCGTGTGTGTCAGTGTGTGTGTCCACATTATGACAGATTACACCCTAAAATCAGTGGTGATGAAAAGCTCATGTGTCCATGTAATTTCCTCTGGATATCTGTGTGTGTGTGTGTGTGTGTGTGTGGGTAATGAATGCACATCATCCATACGTGTCTGTGTGATAGTGTGTGTGTGTGTGTGTGTGTGTGTGTGTGCTCCCATGGCCTCTCTCATTCTAACTCAATAAGGAGTGACATGCTGCATATTCACAGTACTCATGGGAGGCCTGAGTTGCAGGAAATGAAACGTTAGGCTCTTCATGCACACGTCATGCAGTGTGTGTGTTTGTGTCTTGTGTGTGTGTGTGGGGGGGGGGTGGGGGGTGGGGGAGTGTGTAGAGCTCGGATCATACAGCTGTACCAGCACTGGGAACCTGCTCTTATTAAGCCCATATGTCAGTTACAGAGGTGTGTGGGTGTGTGTGTGTGTGTGCGTGCGTGCGCACGTGTGTGTACGTGTGTGTGTTTGCTACAAAAAGAAAGAAAATAAAGTGATTAAGTGTGTTCTTATGTGTGTGTGTATGTGTGTACGTGTGTGAAGGGAAAGGAAGTGATTGTGTTCTTGAGTGTGTGTGTGTGTGTGTGTGTGTGTGTGTGTTGCAGTGGGTCTCATTGACTCATTGAGCCATTGCTCATGTTCTGTTATGGGGGACTTTCCAAGGCTTTGGAGACACACTCAGTATGTGAGAGTGTGTGTTTGTGTTTA
>JAIFZK010000143.1:375000-387500 GCA_027481765.1 Tenualosa thibaudeaui | reverse complement strand
GTGTGTGTGTGTGTGAGTGTGCATCTGTATGTAGTGTGTGTGTGTGTGTGTGAGTGTGCATCTGTATGTGGTGTGTGTGAGTGTGCATCTGTATGTGGTGTGTGTGTGTGTGTGTGTGTGTGTGTGTGGTGGGGGGAAAGAGATGAGTGTGGTGAAAAAAGTCAGAATGACAGGAAAAAAGACAGAAAGACGAAAGAGAGGAAGAGAAAGAGAGAGAAAGAGAGACAGAGCGCTTTTGGAGACTACACAAGTCTCTGCCCAAACGACTGTGACTGTGACTGTGTGTGTGTGTGTGTGTGTGTGTGTGTTTGCATGCTTTGTCTAGTGAGTGTAAGTGATTGTTTAATGAGAAACTGCTTTGCCAGAATGATGAATGTAATTTATACCAGCAGGAAAGTTTCTATGTGACATTCCAAACTCTAGACACTCTCAGTCTCCTCACTCTCTCTCTTTCTCTCACTCTCTCCTCTCCCTCTCTCTCCCTTTGTCTCTCTCCATCTCTCTCTCTCTCTCTCTCTATTTCTCTCTCCCTCTCTCCATCTCTCTGTGGCTGATCTTGCATTAGCATGTGACCTTTAGCGAGGTGTTTACATATGCCCTGGACAGAGTGCCAGCCTGCCCACACACACATACAAACACACACACACTCACACACACACACACACTCACATACACACAAACACAGACTCACATACACACACACACACACACACAGACACAACACCCCCTGCTGAGACAAACCACAGAGGACACACTGGTCAGGACGTCTCCTTTTTATTTACAGCACAGAGAATTATAATGCTGTCCTCCACGCAAGCATCCCCAGCTGGACCGGTGTGTGTGTGTGTGTGTGTGTGTGTGTGAGTGTGTCTCTTGGGGCCTGTGTAGTTGAGTTTGGCATAAATGAATTCTGCGCTGCGTAATCAGGAACTGAGTGTTAATTAACATAGGCTCCCAGCACTGTGTGTGTGTGTGTGTGTGGGGTCTCATATACTCTCATATACTTTCATATACTAAGTTACCTTGAAGCTCACACTCTTTGGCCTTTCCATTCCTCATACTCAAGTACTCACACACACACACACACACACACACACACACACACACACACACACTGATTCACTAGAGAGCTTATATTGGCCCTGGTGTGTGTGTATGTGTGTGTGAAGGAGTATCACCCAAAGCCTTTCTGAGTTTAAAGCCAAGTTTGTTGCTCCCTGTGTGTAATGATTCTCCCTCTTTGTGTGTGTGTGTGTGTGTGTGGATCAGCCTAATGGATCAGCATGCTGTTAATTCTTGTTAATGAGCTCACTGTCATTGTAATTATTTTGTGTGTCTGGCTTTGGGCCTTCCTCCAGGATTACTGGGTTGGGCTTTGGGGTCTCTTTCTGTGTGTGTGGCAGTATGTGTGTGTGTGTGTGTGTGTGTTTGTGGCCATGCATGTGTATGTGTGTGAGACAAAGAGAGACCATTTGTATTTCCATCTGGGACAGTTTAGAGAAGGAGTGTCTGTGTGGGTGTGTGGGTGTCTTTGTGTGGATCCTATGGCACTGGTGATCTTGACTGGGCATATCTGTGTGTGTGTGTGTGTGTGTGGCCCTTGTGTGGGCAGACGCCCGGATACCCACTGTGCCAGTCTTTGATTGTCCCTGATGGCCCAGCGTGGCAGAGGAAGTGTCCCTTGGCAGTGGAAGTGTGTGTGTGTGTGTGTGTGTGTGTGTGTGTGTGTGCGTGTGTTACTGTAAGCATCCCTGGGCAGTGGGCAATGGTCTACAGATGAGTGGCAGTTGGCATTTGGCAGCAGTCAATGTGTGTGTGTGTGTGTGTGTGTGTGTGTGTGTGTGTGCTGGGGGTCTACATCTGCTGGATGGAGCTCACTTATCAGCCTGCACTTCCACACACACAAGATGAGCTACAAGCCATCACAAACACACACACACAAAGACACACACACACACACTTGTGTTGACTTATGTTCACACACACATATCTTACTGTCACACACACACATTTTAGATGTTCACACACAAACACACTTTAGGTGAAGAAATATGGTCGCACACACACACACACGCACACACACACACACACACACAAACAGCTCCAGCTCACAAACAGACCTAAAGGTTTGGTCACAAACACATCCCCAATCATACACACTCTTCATCATACACATCCCCAATCATACACACTCTTCATCATACACATCCCCAATCATACACACTCTTCATCATACACATCCCCAATCATACACACTCTTCATCATACACATCCCCAATCATACACACTCTTCATCATACACAGCCCCAATCATACACACTCTTCATCATACACATCCCCAATCATACACACTCTTCATCATACACATCCCCAATCATACACACTCTACTGTGAGTGTGTTTCTATCTGAATGTGTTTGTGCACATGCATGCATGCGTGCCTACGTGCATGTGTGTGTGTGTGTGTGTGTGTGTGTGTGTGTGTGTGTGTGTGATGACAGGAAGGTCTCTGGCTGGTTTACAGCCTAAGCATAGTGTAGTGTTGCAGAACAAAGTGCTGAATAATGACTGGAGGACCTGCCCTTGTGTGTGTGTGTGTGTGTGTGTGTGTGTGTGTGTGTGTGTGTGTGTGTGTGCTAATGTCAACCTTGCCTTGGCCTCGCAGCCTTCTACTGCAGTGCTAGTATATACACACACATACACACACACACACACACACACACACACACACACACATTGTGTTACAGAAAAATGCACTTACTTCAGACAGTAGGATGGTTGTTGCAAACACTTCTCACAGTAGAGTGTGTGTGTGTCTGGGAGAGAGAGAGAGAGAGAGAGACAGAGAAAGAGAGAGATTGTGTGTGTGTGTGTGTGTGTGTGTGTGTCATCACCGTGTGGAGCGGGAGCTACACTGACCACAACAGAAAAGCCCTGTAGTGCATAGTGAACACAGCTGCAAAGATCACTAGTGCCCCACTCCCCTCCCTGCAAGACACACCCAACACACCCAACACACACCTCACCTGAAAAGAGACCATGATGAGTGAGTGACACGAGCCACCCCCCACACAGTCTCTTCAGCCTCCTGCCCTCTGGGAGGAGATATCAGTAGCATCAGTACCTGCTCCACCAGACTAGCAAACAGCTTTACCCACCAGGCTGTCAGGAAACTGAACTCTGATCATTCTGCATCACAACACATCATACAGAAACTTTTGCTGCTTGTAAAATTCTTGTTTTTGTCTGTGATCTTGTCTTGTTTACTGTTGAGTGTTGGGATTAACGTCCTTATCTGTTGAGTGTTGGGATTAACATCCTTATCTGTTGAGTGTTGGGATTAACATCCTTATCTGTTGAGTGTTGGGATTAACATCCTTATCTGTTGAGTGTTGGGATTAACGTCTTTATCTGTTGAGTGTTGGGATTAACATCCTTATCTGTTGAGTGTTGGGATTAACATCCTTATCTGTTGAGTGTTGGGATTAACGTCCTTATCTGTTGAGTGTTGGGATTAACATCCTTATCTGTTGAGTGTTGGGATTAACATCCTTATCTGTTGAGTGTTGGGATTAACGTCTTTATCTGTTGAGTGTTGGGATTAACATCCTTATCTGTTGAGTGTTGGGATTAACATCCTTATCTGTTGAGTGTTGGGATTAACGTCCTTATCTGTTGAGTGTTGGGATTAACATCCTTATCTGTTGAGTGTTGGGATTAACGTCCTTATCTGTTGAGTGTTGGGATTAACGTCCTTATCTGTTGAGTGTTGGGATTAACGTCCTTATCTGTTGAGTGTTGGGATTAACATCCTTATCTGTTGAGTGTTGGGATTAACGTCCTTATCTGTTGAGTGTTGGGATTAACGTCCTTATCTGTTGAGTGTTGGGATTAACGTCCTTATCTGTTGAGTGTTGGGATTAACGTCCTTATCTGTTGAGTGTTGGGATTAACGTCCTTATCTGTTGTGCATTTTTTCTTCACTGTGGGAAAGTGAGAAAAGTGCTTTTGATTCCTCTTGTGATTCCTCTGGTGATTCCTCTTGTGATTCCTCTGGTGATTCCTCTTGTGATTCCTCTGGTGATTCCTCTTGTGATTCCTCTGGTGATTCCTCTTGTGATTCCTCTTGTGATTCCTCTTGTGATTCCTCTTTTGGAATACTCTGTATTTCTGGAACATGTGGAGAAACTGGCTGACTTGAATTTGACTTAAGATTCACACTCCAGGTGTGCCTTAAACTGTGCTGTGAGTATGGCAACTGTATGTGTGTGTGCGTGTGTGTATTTGTGTGTGTGTGTGTGTGTGTGCGTCAACTGAAGTGCACACATACACACAATGACACACACCTTCAAGCAAAAGGAGAAAGAACCATATCCACAGACACATGCACACACACACACACACACTTGCGTCAGATGATCCAAATTGGTGGATTTCAGATGTGTAATCTAGTGAGTGTCACGCCCTACTGTCATGGTGGTATGTGTGCTTATGTATGTGTGTGTGTGTGTGTGTGTGTGTGTGTGTGTGTGTGTGTGTGTGTGTGTGTGAGTGGGTGGCATGACAGCCTGGTTCCTGCCATGCTAATCAGCGTCCCATCCCTGTAATTAGTGGCACTTTTAACGAGCATCACAAACACACACTACTGGGGCATGGGCACTTACAGAGCAGAAGAGTGTGTGTGGGTGTGTGTATATGTGTGTATTTCTGTGTGTTTAGGCCTGTCACGATAACTATTGTTGGACAATCTCGTCTGATGATGAAGCTAATAGCTAATATTGCTATGACTCAATAATGGGGCTGTTCAGACTGATCATGATGTCACCTCCAAAAACACAAGTGTCCTGAAGCAGTGAGAGACAATAACATGCAGGGTTGAATTATGTGCATCTTATGTCCATTGTGTTGCTATGGCAGCACAGATTTGGCTAAGCAGCTAAACAGCTAAGCTCCCTGACTTAACTGTGATTGGCAGCTGAGCATCAACCCTTTGTTGAAGAAAGCGTAACCTCAAAAGTTGAACTATTTTGAAATTTGAGCCTCGCCTTGCTTCCTCCATCCTGTGACTACCTCATATTCAACAGCAGGTGCGTAGCAACGCTCATGACGCACGTCGCAATCTCACCGCCTGGAGGTGAAAAAAACATCAGCATGAATACTGCCTCAGGCTTCTCACACACACACACACACACACATACAAACACACACATATACACTGGTCTGTTTTGGACCCCATGCATCTCACACACAGACACACACACACACATACAAACACACACACATACACTGGTCTGTTCTGGACCTCATGCAGCTCACACACACACACACACACACACACACACACACTGCGATAGTAATAATAATCTGTACTCTTATGATCCCGTGAGGGAAATGTGATCTCTGGGAGCAGTGAGGGGTTAGGGGCCTTACTCAAGGGAGCAGTGAGGGGTTAGGGGCCTTACTCAAGGGAGCAGTGAGGGGTTAGGGGCCTTGCTCAAGGGAGCAGTGAGGGGTTAGGGGCCTTGCTCAAGGGAGCAGTGAGGGGTTAGGGGCCTTGATCAAGGGAGCAGTGAGGGGTTAGGGGCCTTGCTCAAGGGAGCAGTGAGGGGTTAGGGGCCTTACTCAAGGGAGCAGTGAGGGGTTAGGGGCCTTACTCAAGTGAGCAGTGAGGGGTAAGGTGCCTTGCTCAAGGGAGCAGTGAGGGGTTAGGGGCCTTGCTCAAGGGAGCAGTGAGGGGTTTAGGGGCCTTGCTCAAGGGCACTTCAGCTATGGTCCACTGGTCGTGGAACAAAGCCTTAACCATGTAGCGTGTTTCTGGTGTGCTGTGAGTGTGTGTGTGTGTGTTTAGTGTGTTGTGGTTCTGTTCTTGTCTTGTTTAGTGTTGGAAAAATGTCCTAATCTGCTATACACTTTTTTCTTTAGTGTTAGGAACTGTCCTGTCTGTTAGTGGGACAGAGTGAAACATCCTTTCAGTTCTTCTGTGTGTCTCGTATATGTGGAGAACTTGACAATAAAGCTGACCTGACTTGACCTGAGTGTGCAGGGTGAATGTGTGTGTGCGGTGTGTTTGGGGTGAGGGTGTGTGTGTGTGATGAGGGTATGTATGGTAACTGTGTGTGTGGGGAGGGGGGGTCGAGTGTGCACAAGCACACTCACACATGCACGCACACACACACATCGCTTGACACTCAGACCCACAAACCATCCTGAATTTATACTCTATCCCTCTCTTTCTTTTTATATCTTCTCACCCATTCTCCCTCTCTCTTTCCCTCTCCCTCTCTCTTTCCCTCTCCCTCTCTCTTTCCCTCTCTCTCTCTCTTTCCCTCTCCCTCTCTCTTTCCCTCTCTCTCTCTCTTTCCCTCTCCCTCTCTCTTTCCCTCTCCCTCTCTCTTTCCCTCTCCCTCTCTCTTTCCCTCTCTCTCTCTCTTTCCCTCTCTCTCTCTCTTTCCTATTCCCCTCCTGCATCTCATTAGTTTATCCCTCTATCTCTCATCTCTTCATCGCTTCATCTCTCTCTCAGTGTCTCTCTCCCCATCCCTCTCTCTATCACTCACAAACACACACAAACACACTTACTCTCTCACATACACACACACACACTCTTACTCACACACACACACTCACACACACACACATTTACTCACACATACACTCTTGCACACAAACACACACTCACACACACACACACACACGCCCCACACACACACATACACACACTCACTCACACACGCACACTTACTCACACACACACAGAGAAAGAGAGAGAAAAAAGAGAGAGAGTTGAGCAGCAGAGCTTGTTGCCTGGCTGGATTCTAGTGCTGTGACCTCTGGACTGAGCTCAGCTCACTAGATGAGAAGGGATTTAAACTGAAGATTACACAGTGAAATCTGTCTGGAGCCAAGCCAGGACACAGACACACGCACACACACACACACACGCACACACATACACATGCACAGGCATACAATTTTTTACACACACACATACAAGTACACACATACATACAAATGTGTATTGGTATGACACATAAACACACATTTGTATACATCGAAAACACAGGCCATGTTCTGACACACACACACACACACACACACACTGGTGAAACTGGTCTGGCAAGGACTTCCTCATCTCTAAAAGGTTACAAAGCAGTTGATGGCAGCAGTACAGGAAAGGCACATATGGCGTATTTACACACACACACACACACACACACACACGACTTTACATTCTGTGTGTGCGGGGACCTTGATGTGCGACCTCTGTCTACAGACCCTCTAACTGGCTAATAATCATCACTGCTAACAATTACCTACACTGGATGGAGTTGGTGTGTGTGTGTGTGTGTGTGAGAGAGAGAGAGATAGATCCTAGATACTCTTTCAGTCATTTATAACTTGTGTGTGTCACTGTAAGTGTGTGTATATGGTCTGTATAAGAGGAAATCTGTGTATAGTGTGTATGAGAGAGAGCAGTTGTGAGTGTGTGTGTTTCAGAGTGTGTGAAGACAGTGTGTGAGTTTGTGTGTTTCAGAGTGTGTGAAGACATTTGTGGTATGCAGTATCTGATTTTTTCACCAAAAATTGCTTACAGTATATCACAGTAAGCTGAAACCAGATGTGAGTCGTGTGTGTGTGTGTGTGTGTGTGTGTGAGAGAGAGAGAGAGAGAGAGAGAGAGAGAATACTGCAGGAGGGCAGAGTTGACAAAAATGTACTGCATTGAAAGTGCAAAAGAAAGAAAGTGAGGAACAGTCCACTGCAGGAGGAGGGGGTGTTTCCTGCAGAAAGAAAGTGTGTGTGTGTGTGTGTGTGTGAGAGAGAGAGAGAGAGAGGAACAGTCCACTGCAGGAGATGGGAGGGGTTGTTCCTGCAGAAAGAAAGTGTGTGTATGTGTATGGTATGTTTGTGAGAAAATTATTAGAGAGGTACCGCTGCAGTTTACACACACACACACATACACATATACACACAAGCACAGTTACACACACACACACACACACACACACACACACACACACACACACACTCACACACACACACACACACACACACAGACACACACACACACACACACACACACACACACACACACACACACACACACACACACACACACACAGACACACACACACACACACACACACACACACACACACACACACACACACACACACACACACACACACACACACACACACACACACACACACACACACACACACACACACACACACACACACACACACACACACACACACACACACACACACACACACACACACACACACACACACACACACACACACACACACACACACACACACACACACACACACACACAGAGTACAGGTGTAAGTAGGGGTGAAGTGGGAGAGAAACCTGATGGGGGAAATGACAGAAATGAAGAATATGGGGTATGAGGTCAGAGAGAGAGAGAGGGAGGGAGAGAGAGAGAGAGAGAGAGAGAGAGAGAGAGAGAGAGAGAGAGAGAGAGAGACAGAGTTAAGGGTACGGGAGTATGGGAGCAAATCAGAGAGGGGGGGCAGGGGGTGAAATGGAGAGAGTGATAGAGGAGTGGAGGGGTGGAGGGGGAGATGGAGAGAGTGATAGAGGAGTGGAGGGATGGAGGGGGAGATGGAGAGAGTGATAGAGGAGTGGAGGGGTGGAGGGGGAGATGGAGAGAGTGATAGAGGAGTGGAGGGGTGGAGGGGGAGATGGAGAGAGTGATAGAGGAGTGGAGGGGTGGAGGGGGAGATGGAGAGAGTGATAGAGGAGTGGAGGGGTGGAGGGGGACCCAAACCAAGAGTATGAATAATGAAGCCTCATCTGGAAGGATCTGCAATGTTTCCTGTGTGTATGTGTGTGTGTGTGGTTGTGTGTGTGGTTGTGTGTGTGTGGTTGTGTGTGTGTGTGTGTGTGTGTGTGTGTGTGTGTGTGTGTGTGTGTGTGTGTGTGAATCATATACCAGAGGCTCAGTCTGTAGCGTGTGAACCTGCAGCATGTAAAAGAAAAACAAAGCCACTCTACAGAGAGGAAACTTCCCTGGAGAGATCCTGTCCCTTCTCCACACACACACACACTCACACACACACACACGCAGTTTCCTCTCCTGGCACCAGAGCCGTCAGCCATTATGGCTCCATTCACGGCCACAGTGGCTCAGTGATTAATGTGTGTCTGCGTGTGTATGGCTCCAAGACCACAGGGGCTCAGGGACTCAGACACATCAGCTTCTTGTCCAGGAAACTGGTATCATGAGGACGTGTTTGGGGAACACTGAGACTGGTGGTGTGTTAAATATGTGAATGTTGTTGAGTGTTGAATGTTGTGGATGGTGTTACTGTAATCTGTGTGTGCGATGTTGAATCCCTGTGATGGACTGATTATAACTGACTGCTAATTAGTATGTGCAGTGTTGGCCACTGCTGAGCTCTGTCGCCCCCTGTGGAGAGGGAGTGAAATGTCAGATGCAGCGACCTTTCTCTGGGGGTCCCCCTGGGCCTGCTGACCAGTGGAGGAATCCATATGCATTATGTTTCTGTGTGTGTGTGTGTGTGTGTGTGTGTGTGTGTGTGTCTGCGTGTGTTTGTGTGTGTGTGTGTGTACACATACGAAAGAATCAGCATCCCTCTTGAATGTCTGGTAGTAACAGCCCTATCTTCCTGTGTGTGTGTGTGTGTGTGTGTGTGTGTGTGTGTGTGTGTGTCACCCATATAAGATGACTACACTTTACGTTAACATTTAAAATGGTTTGTTTTATAAAGTAGTTTCATGTAGTCTACACAGGCCTTGGGGAGCACACAGATGTAGACTAGTGCCTAGTGTACACTACAGGACAGCATAGGAGTACATAGATGTAAACTACTCCTAGGCCTAGTGTACACTACAGGACAGCATAGGAGATGTAGGCTACATCACATCTTGAGCCAGACCATCCAAAGTTGCCGAAGTCGGCTGCACCTTCTGACTCACATCCTAAGATCTCTAAAATACTACAGATAATACAGCTGAATAAATGACATGAATGTCCCAAGAAGGGTGTTCCACTGGGTGCATAATGGTGCATCTGAATTCTTAGATGAAGAGTATGATCATGCAGTGATCCTATTGTCATAGGTTTTGGAGGTGCGTGTGACTTTCTTTGCAGTTAGGCCTGCATCATTAAAAATGCTAAAAACATCCCCATTACATCTCTGCACGCCGGATAGTTAGAAAACTGTAGCCAGGAAGAATTCACAGCTGCAAACTAAAAGATTTTTTTATCATTGCACAGAAAGTCCCTGTTTGCAATATTGATTTAATCAGAATATCGACCATATCTGCATTTGCTAATAAACAGGGCCAAGGATGTCAGAGAGAGCTAACACTCTCCCATATATGCTAACACTCTACCATATATGCTAACACTCTCCCATATATGCTAACACTCTCCCATATGAACTAACACTCTACCATATATGCTAACACTCTCCCATATATGCTAACACTCTCCCATATGAACTAACACTCTCCCATATATGCTAACACTCTCCCATATATGCTAACACTCTCCCATACATGCGAACACTCTACCATATGAACTAACACTCTCCCATATATGCTAACACTCTCCCATATATGCTAACACTCTCCCATACATGCTAACACTCTACCATATGAACTAACACTCTCCCATATATGCTAACACTCTCCCATATATGCTAACACTCTACCATATGAACTAACACTCTACCATATGAACTAACACTCTCCCATATATGCTAACACTCTCCCATATGAACTAACACTCTCCCATATATGTTAACACTCTCCCATATATGCTAACACTCTCCCATATATGCTAACACTCTACCATATGAACTAACACTCTCCCATATGAACTAACACTCTCCCATATCAGTTAACACTCTCCCATATATGCTAACACTCTCCAATATCGGCTAACACTCCCATGAGGAAAATCATTTTACTGCGAGTCTGTGTGCAATCAATGCACAACACACCTCTTGCTCATGAGACCAATCAGGTGAATTTACATGGATTTGTAAATGTAGAGTAATGACACCTTTGTTCTCAGAGAAACATCCAGTTATGGAGTCCTATCAGTATTTCAAAATCATTCAAATTGAACTACTAAGGTGCCTGTGAAATGAATTAGATCTAGATATATAATTTACAGTAAATGCTCTCCAAGCTTTACTGAAGGAAATGTGTGTGTGTGTGTGTGTGTGTTTGTGACACAGAGACAGAGTTTTGACTATCTGCGAAGGACTCATTTTAGCACATTGGAACATGCTGTATAGTTTTTCCACACTCATCTTAAAACAGTGTGTCCTGCTTTGGCTCATACATGTGTTCATAGATGGTGGAAGAGGGAGGACAGAGATGGGTAGTGGGTAGGGAGAGCAGGAGAGAGACAGGTAGCAGGCAGACAGGCAAGCAGGAGAGAGAGACAGGTAGCAGGCAGAGAGGCAGGCAGAAAGAGAGACAGGTAGGAGAGAGACAGGTAACAGGCAGACAGGCAACAGGCAGGGAGAGGGACAGGGAGAGGGACAGGGAGAGGGACAGGGAGAGAGACAGGGAGAGAGACAGGGAGAGGGACAGGGAGAGAGACAGGGAGAGAGACAGGGAGAGAGACAGGGAGAGGGACAGGGAGAGAGACAGGGAGAGGGACAGGGAGAGGGACAGGGAGAGAGACAGGGAGAGGGACAGGGAGAGAGACAGGGAGAGAGACAGGGAGAGAGACAGGGAGAGAGACAGGGAGAGAGACAGGGAGAGGGACAGGGAGAGGGCTAGATGGAAGGTGCCATGTGATACACTGTGGAGTGAATCCTAAAAGTCTGTAAAGTCTGTAAAGTTTGTAAAGTCTGTAAAGTCTGTAAAGTCTGTAAAGTTTCAAAAAGGGGTGAAATCAAAGCATTCTAAATTCTGCTTGAGTGTAGCTGAAGGTCTAGAGTTAAAGTGAGAGCGATTCAGCTACGGCATCTTCCATTGTGTACCTGAGACAAAGAACCATCTTTACCTGCACAGGTGATCAATGTCAAACCATCCAGGGAGAACGGCAGCAAATCTTAAGCAGAGAAAGAGCAAACCAAACGCAAAGAGAAAACTCCATTTGGCTCCAAAAGTTTGTTTGTTTTCTGCCTGAGACATTGAGTTTGAAAATAGTGTGTTGTTCAGAGGTGGAGTGTGTGAGCAGTGTGTGTGTGTTTGTGTTTATGTGCAGAGGTAGACTGTGTGTGTGTGTGTGTGTGTGTTTGTATGTATATGTATGTGTATGTGCATATGTTTGTGTTTATGTGGAGAGGTATAGTGTGTGTGTGTGTGTGTGTGTTTTGGTATGTTTGTGCTTATACCATGGCCAGAGTAGCCTGGAGAGTAAACAGGCAATGTTTGAATTTCTGGCTCTGTGATTCTTAATCTCATAAGCAAACACACACACACACACACACACACACACACACACACACACACACACACACACAGTAAATCTACCCCA
>JAIFZK010000143.1:367500-372500 GCA_027481765.1 Tenualosa thibaudeaui | reverse complement strand
CACACACGCACACACACATACACACACATACGTCTTAAGAGACAGAAACACTGTGCAAGAAGAGAGGGAAAACGACAGATGGGGGAGAGAGAGAAAGATTGGGGAGACAGAGGGAGAGAGAGAGAGAGTGAGAGAAAGATTGGGGAGACAGAGGGAGAGAGAGAGAAAGATGGAGAAGAGAGAAGGAGGAGAGAAAGAGAGACAGAGAGAGAGGGAGTACGAGAGAGAGAGTGAGAGACAGAGGCAGAGAGAGAGTAAATGAGAGGGAGAGAGGGAGGGAGAGAGAGAGAGGACATAAAACTGAAAAGAGAAGACAGAAAGACTGATGGAGAATAAAAATAATAAAAATAAATGGGCGAGAGAAGGAATGCAGAGAGAGAGTGCAGTGAAAGGAAGAAAAAGACAGAAAAGAAAAGAGGAGAGGAGGAGAGGAGAGTGTATTTCATTAGATCCAGCCAGAATGATGACCAACCTTGAGGCTCTGTGACCTTCTAAAGTAAAGTGTGTGTGAGAGAGAGAGAGAGAGAGAGAGAGAAAGGGAGAGAGAGAATGAGTGATTGAGATGTGCACTGACTGCAACAGAGAGTGTTATTGTCTGACTTTGGATTTATATACTGTGTGTGTGTGTGTGTGTGTGTGTGTGTGCCTGCCTAGCTGCTGCTGGCTTCATATATGTACCGTATGTCTATGTGGGTATATGTGTGTGCTAGGTACTAGTGTGTGTACATATGTTAACGCGAAACTGGTGTGCACACTTGTGTGACGTCAAAAGTATGTGATATTCACTGTCGCATGACGGTTTTGAGGGGAGATTCACTAGGATGTGTGTGTGTGTGTGTTTTTGAACTGGTGCGTTTCACAGCACAGGCAACAGAGATGCGTGAGAGCTGATTTGACCCTCAAAAATGTCTGAACCCCCCCCATGTCTAGGATCCATCCATGGAGAATGAATGCAAACCCCCCCATGTCTAGGATCCATCCATGGAGAATGAATGCAAACCCCCCCCATGTCTAGGATCCATCCATGGAGAATGAATGCAAACCCCCCCCCATGTCTAGGATCCATCCATGGAGAATGAATGCAAACCCCCCTATGTCTAGGATCCATCCATGGAGAATGAATGCAAACCCCCCCATGTCTAGGATCCATCCATGGAGAATGAATGCAAACCCCCATGTCTAGGATCCATCCATGGAGAATGAATGCAAACCCCCCATGTCCCGTATCCATACATTGATAATGAAAGCAAACCCCCCCCATGTCTAGGATCCATCCATGGAGAATGAATGCAACCCCCCATGTCTAGGATCCATCCATGGAGAATGAATGCAAACCCCCTATGTCTAGGATCCATCCATGGAGAATGAATGCAAACCCCCCCCCATGTCTAGGATCCATCCATGGAGAATGAATGCAAACCCCCCCCATGTCTAGGATCCATCCATGGAGAATGAATGCAAACCCCCCATGTCTAGGATCCATCCATGGAGAATGAATGCAAACCCCCCATGTCTAGGATCCATCCATGGAGAATGAATGCAAACCCCCATGTCTAGGATCCATCCATGGAGAATGAATGCAAACCCCCATGTCTAGGATCCATCCATGGAGAATGAATGCAAACCCCCATGTCTAGGATCCATCCATGGAGAATGAATGCAAACCCCCCATGTCTAGGCTCCATCCCTGGAGAATGAATGCAAACCCCCATGTCTAGGATCCATCCATGGAGAATGAATGCAAACCCCCCCCCTGTCTAGGATCCATCCATGGAGAATGAATGCACACCCCCCATGTCTAGGATCCATCCATGGAGAATGAATGCAAACCCCCCCCAAGTCTAGGATCCATCCATGGAGAATGAATGCAAGCCCCCCATGTCTAGGATCCATCCATGGAGAATGAATGCAAACCCCCCCCATGTCTAGGATCCATCCAGTTTAAACCACAAATAAACACTCATGAAGGGCTGCCAGTCATGTGTCACATTTTGTCTACTTATTTGGAGCTGTAGATCAAATTGCAACAGCGACACCTATTAGTGCAACAGCGCCATCCACTGGTCAGGAGAATAATGCCGCTGCAGACATGTCTGTGGAGCGCAGGTATATAGGGGTCGAGAACACTGATGACGTCACCCATGCTGCAGGCAGTGGCAGATACAGCGAGTATATTAGATAGCAGCATAACAGTAGAACAGATCAGAGGACATGTACACACACACACACACACACACACACACACACAAGCATAATTTTAGTGCCTCACTCTGAATAGTCTTTCCTGCCTGGAATGGTGGGAGTGGGAGAAAGCGGTGTGTGTGTGTGTGTGTGTGAGAGAGTAATATGTTTAAGAGTCATGTTAAATTTGTGTGTGTGTGTGTGTGAGAGAGAGAGAGAGAGAGTAATATGTTTAAGAGTCATGTTACATTTGTGTGTGTGTGTGTGTGTGTGTGTGTGTCCCACAGATCCAGCGGTGCATCACCGTCAGAAGGCCTTGGTGTCGGACATCTGCTTCCAAACAGATATGAGCCTGATGGACTTCACCATCCCAGACTCCTCTCTGGATAAAGGTGTGTGTGTGTGTGTGTGTGTGTGTGTGTGTGTGTGTGCATATTGTGTCTGTTGTACTGTATGCAAAAAGTATTTTGTCAGTGTACAGTTTTGTGATTGAGATTAAAAAGCTTTAAAGTTAAACTTTAAAGTTAAATTTATCAGTGCACACACAACATTGCTCAGTAATGTTTGTAGAAACGTTAATGAATCATTTTATATGATTAACGGCACCAAATGGCAAAAAATGAATGAATCATTTTATATGATTTACGGCACCAAATGGCAAAAAATGAATGAATCATTTTATATGATTTACGGCACCAAATGGCAAAAAATCATTTGAAAAAGTCCTCATTGTAGCCAGTTCTCCTCAATGTTCTACTGGACGTTCTAGTGGTGGCATGCATCATAAAGATAATCATCTCTGTGTCACTGGCCATCCCATAATCATCTCTGTGTCACTGGCCATCCCATAATCATCTCTGTGTCACTGGCCATCCCATAATCATCTCTGTGTCACTGGCCATCCCATAATCATCTCTGTGTTACTAGCCGTCCCATTGCTGGTGAATGGAGCATCAAGCATAAAAGGTTCAACTCCAGTTACAGTCCAGTCAATTCTATACACATAAAACATTACAAAGTCTGTCCACTCAAATAATACATCACACTGCGTTTTCCAGCACACTGGACAAAGAAATAATAAAATCAGAATGCATAGAATAGCACAGAATAGATTCCAGGTTACAGGTCCAGGTTACAAACTACACAACTAACTCATAAATGAATTGTCAGAAATACACAATGTCATTGTGTCACAAGCCCGTCAGACAACGTTGATATTTAGGTTACGGACTAAATGCATTGGTAGCTAAAAGTCAGCCAGTGGTTCATTGCTCGCATAGAAGAAGGTGAGATGCATAAGGAAAATGCTATGATGTCTGTGGCCAGTTACCCAACAAAACATGGGAAAAACGTGTAGCTGGTAGTGCTGTGGTAAACCAACACACTCACACACACAGTCTGGTGCGCTCTATAGCTGGTAGTGCTGTGGTAAACCAACACACTCACACACACAGTCTGGTGCGCTCTATAGCTGGTAGTGCTGTGGTAAACCAACACACTCACACACACAGTCTGGTGCGCTCTATAGCTGTTGCTAGTGGGTGACTGTGCACAATATCATTAATTAGCCTGTAATGACACAGCTAGCGATACATTTCCAAGTCAAAGTAGAAGTCCATGTAATGTTAAAGGAGCCAATGTTAGGTAGTGATTGATTAGACAGTTTTAGATTTGTGAAGATAATGCTGCTATCTTATAACAGACATAGGTCAGTTGTAATGTAATTAGTTCTCATTCTAATTATATTCTGATGTGATGACAAGCTACTAATAGTGTTAGCTTAGCCTCCTAACCATTAGGCAAGGCTAGTTTATTTCTATAGCACATTCATACACAGAGACAGTTTAATGTGCAAACAACAGTGAATACTAGAAAATAAAATGGCATACATTGATTGAGAAAAAAAAAAAAACTAAATAAAATGAATGAAATATAAAAACATAATTTTTTAGAGAATTAGGTTGCTAAAGATCGCTGATGAACCACCTTTCTGTGGAAAAGAACAGACCCACACTGGACCAAATGTTACAAACGTGTTCAACACCCACACACAGACACACACACACACACCCACACACAGAGACCAGCAATCTCCCTTTTCCAAGAGCTGATTCTGACTAAATGTTGACTAAATGCTCACCTGGCTCACCTGGTTCTGCTGTTGCTACACTTGCAGGATCTGAAACTCCACTTTGGAAGAAGCAAAACTGAAAGTGAATGAAATTTTTTATTTTACATTCATTTATTTCCGGGTTGTCAGTCAACGTAGAATGACCATCGCACAAGAATGACCATCACTGGTTCCTATTCTTTGGTTTATGAGTAAATTCACATGGATTGGTGAGAATGTACAATGCTGTTGCTATTTTTTCAAAAATTCTGAAACTGTAGGGGGAGCTCTGAGAAAAAGATTTGGACTCTTGTCTGGTATGCTATTAATTCCAGAGCAACCACACCCAGCTACAGTATGTCAGTGAGTCCACTTAACCCGACAAACTGTGTCACCCCGTGTCACTTGTGGTACCACCTTTTCTGCAGAAAAGAACAGAACTCAAACCCACACGTGTTCCAAACAGACAAGGTGTTGAACACTGAATAAGATCAAATAAAATGACATAAAATTAAAAAAAGAAAGTGATTGAAAATGGGTGATAAAAATAGTAGAAATAAAGTGTTAAAGGAAGTAAAGGTTATGAAATGACAAATAAAGTAATACAATTTAAGTGAAGTAATAAATGATATAGTTAATAAAAAATAATGACATGAAGTAAAAGTTAAGTACCAAATTCTTAAATAATGAAGAATGAATGAGTGTCCAT
>JAIFZK010000143.1:352500-357500 GCA_027481765.1 Tenualosa thibaudeaui | reverse complement strand
GAAACACATATAGGTACAGATAGATAGATATGAATGTATAGAAACACATATAGGTACAGATAGATAGATATGAATGTATAGAAACACATATAGGTACAGATAGATAGATATGAATGTATAGAAACACATATAGGTACAGATAGATAGATATGAATGTATGAATATAGATAGATGTTGACACGTACATTCAATACGTACATTCATGCATAAATACATCATTCCTAAATCTTCAACAAACTCTTTAACAAAGTCCTGAGTGCTCTTTCATTTGAAACATGTTTCTGCGTGTATGCGCGTGTGTGTGTGTGTATGCGCGCGCGTGTGTGTGTGTGTGTGTGTGTGTGTAGCCATGAAGGCGGATCGTAAGCGTCTGAAGGTGGAGAAGGCTGACCTGGTGAGTCAGATGCAGCAGCTCTACACCACCCTAGAGAGCAGAGAGGAGCAGCTACGAGACTTCATCAGAAACTACGACCAGCACAGGAAGGTACACACACACACACACACACACACACACACACACACACACAGGAGCAGCTACGAGACTTCATCAGGAACTACGACCAGCACAGGAAGGTACACACACACACACACACACACACACACACACACACACACACACAGGAGCAGCTACGAGACTACAACAGAAAAAACGACCAGCACAGGAAGGAACACACACACACACACACACACACACACACACACACACACACACACAGGAGCAGCTACGAGACTTCATCAGGAACTACGACCAGCACAGGAAGGTACACACACACACACACACACACACACACACACACACACACACACACACACACACAGGAGCAGCTACGAGACTTCATCAGAAACTACGACCAGCACAGGAAGGTACACACACACACACACACACACACACACACACACACACACACACACACACACACACAGGAGCAGCTACGAGACCATCAGAAACTACGACCAGCACAGGAAGGTACACACACACACACACACACACCCACACACAGGAGCAGCTACGAGACTTCATCAGAAACTACGAACAGCACAGGAAGGTACACACACACACACACACACACACACACACACACACACACACACACACAGGAGCAGCTACGAGACTTCATCAGGAACTACGAACAGCACAGGAAGGTACACACACACACACACACACACATACACACACACACACACAGACACACACACAGGAGTAGCTACGAGACTTCATCAGGAACTACGACCAGCACAGGAAGGTACTCACACACACACACACACACACACACACACACACACACACACACACAGGAGCAGCTACGAGACTTCATCAGGAACTACGACCAGCACAGGAAGGTACACACACACACACACACACACACACACACACACACACAGGAGCAGCTACGAGACTTCATCAGGAACTACGAACAGCACAGGAAGGTACACACACACACACACACACACACACAGGAGCAGCTACGAGACTTCATCAGGAACTACGACCAGCACAGGAAAGTACACACACACACACACAGACACACACACACACACACACACACAGGAGCAGCTACAAGACTTCATCAGGAACTACGAACAGCACAGGAAGGCACACACACACACACACACACACACACACACAGGAGCAGCTACGAGACTTCATCAGGAACTACGAACAGCACAGGAAGGTACACACACACACACACACACACACACACACACACACACAGAGGAGTGGCTACGAGACTTCATCAGGAACTACGACCAGCACAGGAAGGTACACACACACACACACATACACAGGAGTAGCTACGGGAGCTAATCAGGAACTACGACCAGCAGAGAAAGGCACACACACATACAGTTTATTCAATTCAATTCTATTATATTATATTGTCTCATGGCGATTTACAGCAGGGAGCACCCAAGAGCAACAGGGGCAATGAAAAACTCCCTTGTGCTAGTTAGTCTAGAAAGAAACCTTGGGGAAACCTTGGGGAAACCTTGGGCTGATCCACGGCCCAAAGGTCCAACCCAGCTGCCAAGAGTCCCGCAGGAGAACATCAGTAGTTACCAGTAGTGATGCAGTACAATTTGACCATGATTTCAGCTGAGCATCAGAACAATTCTGAAATACTGTCCCACAACATGACATGGTAGTTAAGCCAAAGTGGTTGTCTGAAGTTCTGGCTGGACAGTGTAGTAGCAGCCAGACATAAAGATAAAGTCAGGGAGTGAGATCCATCATGGGGTAACATTGGGTGGAGTGAGATCCATCATGGGGTAACATTGGGTGGAGTGAGATCCATCATGGGGTAACATTGGGAGGCTCCATTTTGACAGTGCCATTGTACGCAGGGGTCAGCCGCAGGGATTAAGTGTAATTAAGACGCAGGGGTCAGCCGCAGGGATTAAGTGTGATTAAGACGCAGGGGTCAGCCGCAGGGATTAAGTGTGATTAAGTTAGTGGCATGATGATACCATTTCCTTTCAAGTCTATGCGTAGTTTGTTTCAGTGAGGGAGTGTGTGTGGGAGTGTGAGTTTGTGTGGGAGTGGGAATGGGAGTGTGAGTGGGAGTGTGTGAATGGGAGTGTGTGAATGGGAGTGTGTGAGTGGGAGTGTGTGAGTGGGAGTGTGTGAATGGGTGTGTGTGAGTGGGAGTGTGTGAATGGGTGTGTGTGAATGGGAGTGTGTGTGGTCTGCTGCCATGGAGCAGTTTTTTTCTTGTTTTCTTTTGTGATGGAGTGATGCAATAGAGTTGAATCAGGAACTATGTCTAGCACAGGAAGGTACACATACACACATACACACACACACACACACACATTCACACACATTCACACACACAGTCACACACACATTCACACACACACACAGTCACACACACACACACACACATTCACTCACACATTCACACACAGTCACACACATTCACACACACAGTCACACACACATTCACACACACACACACAGTCACACACACACACACACACACACACACTCACACACACACAGTCACACACACATTCACACACAGGAGCAGCTATGAGAGTTCAGGATCAGGAACTACGACCAGCATAGGAGAGTACACTCCTACACATGCACACACACACACATACACACACACATATACACACACAGAAGCAGCTACACACACATATACATACACAGTCAGAAAGAGAATTTCAGTAAAAGTTGTGTGTGTGTGTGTGTGTGTGTGTGTGTGTGTGTTTAAGGAGAGTGAGGATGCGGTGAAGACTCTGGCGAAAGAGAAGGATCTCCTAGAGAGGGAGAAATGGGACCTGAGGCGACAGACCAAGGAGGCCACGGAACACGCCGGAACTCTCCGCTCGCAACTGGACCTGAAAGAGAACAGGATTAAAGAGCTGGAGGCCGAGCTCACCATGGTGAGAGAGTCACACACACACACACACACACACACACAGAATAAGAGTCTTCTCTTTCCCTGTCTGTCTCTGTCTGTCTCCCTCTTTCATCTCAAGCTAAACACACACGCACGCATGCATACACACACACACACACACACACACACACGTGTTACAGACACATACACACACACTCTCACATGTGTTACAGACACACACACGCACACACTCTCACACACACACACGCACACACTCTCACACACGTGTTAGATACACACACACACACACACACACACACACACGTCACACACACAATGCTGTGCCTTTTAGCAAATCTGAGCGACAGAAATGTGACCACTGTGTACTCAATTACTGATATGGTTCTGTATCTGTGTTTGTGTCTATATGTGTGTGTGTGTGTGTGTGTGTGTGTGTTTGTCCAGGCAAAGCAGTCTCTGGCCACGCTGACTAAAGACGCGCCAAAGCGCCATTCACTGGCCATGCCCACAGAGCCTGTGGTCAACGGCAGTCAGGAGTGGGTGACATACACAGACCTCCCCCTGACCGCTGCTATACGTCAGAGTCAACAGACACTATACCACTCACACCCCGCAGACAGACAAGGTACACACACACACACACACACACACACACACACACAGACCTCCCCCTGACCGCTGCTATACGTCAGAGTCAACAGACACTATACCACTCACACCGGCAGACAGACAAGGTACACACACACACACACACACACACACACACACAGACCTCCCCCTGACCGCTGCTATCGTCAGAGTCAACAGACACTATACCACTCACACCCCGCAGACAGACAAGGTACACACACACACACACACACACACACACACACAGACCTCCCCCTGACCGCTGCTATACGTCAGAGTCAACAGACACTATACCACTCACACCCCGCAGACAGACAAGGTACACACACACACACACACACACACACACACACACACACACACAGACCTCCCCCTGACCGCTGCTATACGTCAGAGTCAACAGACACTATACCACTCACACCCCGCAGACAGACAAGGTACACACACACACACACACACACACACACACACAGACCTCCCCCTGACCGCTGCTATACGTCAGAGTCAACAGACACTATACCACTCACACACACACACATACAACCTACACACACACACACACACACACACACACACACACACACACACACAGACCTCCCCCTGACCGCTGCTATACGTCAGAGTCAACAGACACTATACCACTCACAACCCGCAGACAGACAAGGTACACACACACACACACACACACACACACACACACACACACACACACAGACCTCCCCCTGACCGCTGCTATACGTCAGAGTCAACAGACACTATACCACTCACACCCCGCAGACAGACAAGGTACACACACACACACACACACACAGACCTCCCCCTGACCGCTGCTATACGTCAGAGTCAACAGACACTATACCACTCACACCCCGCAGACAGACAAGGTACACACACACACACACACACACACACACACACACACACAGACCTCCCCCTGACCGCTGCTATACGTCAGAGTCAACAGACACTATACCACTCACACCCCGCAGACAGACAAGG
>JAIFZK010000143.1:345000-347500 GCA_027481765.1 Tenualosa thibaudeaui | reverse complement strand
TAACCCCTCACTGCTCCCTTGAGTAAGGCCCCTAACCCCTCACTGCTCCCTTGAGTAAGGCCCCTAACCCCTCACTGCTCCCTTGAGTAAGGCCCCTAACCCCTCACTGCTCCCTTGAGTAAGGCCCCTAACCCCTCACTGCTCCCTTGAGTAAGGCCCCTAACCCCTCACTGCTCCCTTGAGTAAGGCCCCTAACCCCTCACTGCTGCCCGGGCACCACCATAGCAGGCAGCCAATGCTCCAGGTTAGTGTGTACTTCACTTCACTGTGTGCTGTGTGTGGTTCACTAACCATGATTGGGTTAAATGCAGAAACCAAATTTCCCTCATGGGATCAAAAGAGTCTAGATTATTGTTATTACGTACACATACACCTACATATAAACAGCCATCACATACCACACACACACAGCCATCACATACCACACACACACACAGCCATCACATACCACACACACACACACACACACACAGCCATCACATACCACACACACACACACACACACACACACACACACACACACACAGCCATCACATACCACACACACACAGCCATCACATACCACACACACACACACACACACACAGCCATCACATACCACACACACAAGCAAGAGCAAGACATGTAATTCACATATATAACTCTTCTCAAACTGTTCCCACTGATCTGCAAACACACTATGAGCACACCAGAGAAGCATTCATCTATAACACACTCACACTCATCCAATCTCAAACCAGTGAAACGTTCAGCTTTTAAAGGAATAATCTGGAATAAACTCCTTCCTAGGCCAAGTTTTGGATGGATTAGGATTAGGAAGCAGTTTACTCCAGATTATTCCTTTAACACTCCCACTCACCTAAGCACACCATTGAAAGGTTCATCCTTAACACACTCACACTCACACACCAGTGAAGCGTTCATCTTTAACACTGATACTCACCTGAGCCGACCAGTGAAGCGTTCATCTTTAACACTCCCACCTTCAGACCCCCTCATGTTGTCCTTCAATGGGAAAGGACTCATTTTGTCATGACTACAACAAAGCCTTGAATGTGAAGCTTTGGAGACTCATGAGTTATGTGTTGCCTTGTCCTGTGTGTCTGGACTGACTTGTCTCCCATCAGAAGGATCTTTATACACCTTTGTACACCTGTGTTATGTATAGATCACAATATACACCTATGTACTGTATAATATTTAATCCCAATTCCAAAAAGGTCTAAAAAAGTTTGTATAAAATGTAATTAAATGCAAAATTATATTATTTTCAAAATATGCAAACCACATATTTGAGTGATATGTAGGTGCAAAGACAACATGTTATTGGGGGGGGGTGGGAGTTATACTGGATGTTCAGTTTCAGAATCAGAAGCAGAATGTGTGTGCGTGCGTGTGTTTGTGTATGCGTGTGTGTCTGCGTGCGTGTGTGTGGGTGTGCGTGTGCGTGCATGCGTGTTTGTTGGGGGTGGGGGTTATACTGGATGTTCATTTTCAGAATCAGAAGCAGAATGTGACTGTGTGCGTGCGTGCGTGTGTGTGTGTGTGCGTGTGAATTGTAGAATCAGAAGCAGAATCATTTTCATTGGCCAAGTATAGTCTACTTACTTATACATGGAATTTGACTTTGGGATGTGTTAACTTTGTACATTCAACAGACAGACATATATTAGTAAACATACAGCACTATAGACACATACTGTACAATAACCACACCAGTATACATATAGACACATACTGTACAATAACCACACCAGTATACATATAGACACATACTGTACAATAACCACAACAGTATACATATAGACACATACTGTACAATAACCACACCAGTATACATATAGACACATATCAACATCACTACAAATAATACAGAAGACATAGTGCAAAAGCAGCAGTGGAGTCTGATGAGTGGCTGAATGGCCAAGGTGGTGATGGCCCAACTTATCTACAGTTCAGGAGAGTGATGGCAGTGGGAAAGAAGCTGTTCTTGTGTCTGGTTGTTTTTGAGCACAGGATCTGTAGCGCCTGCCAGAGGGGAGGAGATTGAGGAGATTGGGGAGAGTGTGTGGGGTCAAAGAGAGTGTGTGCAGGGTGTGTGGGGTCAAAAAGAGTGTGTGCAGGGTGAGTGGAGTCAGAGAGTGTGTGCAGGGTGTGTGGAGTCAAAGAGAGTGTGTGCAGGGTGTGTGGGGTCAAAGAGAGTGTGTGCAGGGTGTGTGGAGTCAGAGAGTGTGTGCAGGGTGAGTGGGGTCAAAGAGAGTGTGTGCAGGGTGTGTGGGGTCAAAGAGAGTGTGTGCAGGGTGTGTGGGGGCTTTGATGATGTTCTTCCTGGTCCTACCAGAGTACAAGTCCTGGAGGGAGGACAGGGGGACTCCAGTGATTTTTTTCTGCTGTCTGAGTTGTGCACTGTAGTCCTGTTTATTGGCTGCCCCAGACCAGATGGTGATGGATGTGCAGAGAATGGATTCAATGGTAGCAGTGTAGAAGATTTTGAATTGGA
>JAIFZK010000143.1:327500-335000 GCA_027481765.1 Tenualosa thibaudeaui | reverse complement strand
GTCCCACACTTTGCTTTTTCTATCTGTGTTTATTTTCTTCAATACTGCCCTCAACTTGCGCATGTGTGTGTGTGTGTGTGTGTGTGTGTGTGTGTGTGTGTGTGTGTGTTTGTGCCTTGTCTGTCTGCTACCATGACCTTTACACTCTGTTCATACGTGTCCATTCTGAGGTGTTGACACAGAGATCTTAACAGTAGTCGCATGTGTGCAGACAAAATACAACAGCATCCTACTTTACCTCCTTTCTAAGCACATCTAACTAGACCCAACAACTTAACATGTCACATGAACTAACACATCTAACTAGACCCAGCTACTTAACATGTCACATGGACTAACACATCTAACTAGACCCAACAACTTAACATGTCACATGAACTAACACATCTAACTAGACCCAGCAACTTAACATGTCACATGGACTAACACATCTAACTAGACCCAGCAACTTAACATGTCACATGGACTAACACATCTAACTAAGCCCAACACACTTAACATACATGTACATAAATATCTACCTATAAAAAATATCTACCTGTCTGTGTGTGTGTGTGTGTGTGTGTGTGTGTGTGGTCAGGAGTTTGCAGACTCCCTATTGAGCACTGGTGTGCACGGGGCCTTAATGGTGATGGATCCATCCTTCAGTGCTGACACTCTGGCTCAAGCTCTGAACATCCCCACACACAGACACATGCTGCTCCGCCATCTACAGGAGGAGCTGAACACAGTCCTCACGCCCGCCAGGTAATACACACACACACACACACACTGCAACTGAACAACCATGTGTGTGTGTTTGGTGACTGACCAGTGCTCCTCTCACCTCCTACAGGGGCAGCCCACCACTAGAATGTGAGAAGCAGAACACCCCCCCCCCCACACACACACACACACACTCCCCGGCCAACACACACACACCCACCATCACACACTCCCCTGCCAAGACACACACACCCACCATCACACACTCCCCTGCCAAGACACACTCTCCTGTTGCCATGGTCCGTTTCTCTGGAGAGCGAAGCTCACTGCGACAGCCAGCAGGAAAGGTTGGACACACACACACACACGCACACGCACACACACACACACACACATACACACACACAATTAGACACAATTAAATGCACAAACACACTACACAAACATTCACACTCCAACACACAATTGTACACAATTAAATATGTGTATTAACACACACAGACACACACATGCTCAGACACACACACAAAACCTACACAATTAAATATGTATACACACACAAACACACACACACACATACATACATACTCTTCCTTCCGCTTTTGGATCTGATACACAGATCTGTTTAAGAGATTCTTGTGTCTTGTGCATGTGTGTGTGTGTGTGTGTGTCTGTCTATTTCTGTGTGTGTTTATTTTAGTGCTGTCAATCAATTAAAAAATTATCTGATTAATCACAATAGAAAATATAAGTTAATAAGAAAGAATGTCACACACACACACATTCACACACACACATGGCTCTGGTGAGCGCAGGCACACACACACACACACATGGCTCTGGTGAGCGCAGGAACACACACACACACATTCACACACACACATGGCTCTGGTGAGCGCAGACACACACACACACACATTCACACACACATGGCTCTGGTGAGCGCAGGAACACACACACACACATTCACACACACACAGCTCTGGTGAGCGCAGGCACACACACACACACACACATGGCTCTGGTGAGTGCAGGAACACACACACACACATTCACACACACACACATGGCTCTGGTGAGCGCAGGCACACACACACACACATGGCTCTGGTGAGCGCAGGCACACACACACACACATTCACACACACACATGGCTCTGGTGAGCGCAGGCACACACACACACACATTCACACACACACACGGCTCTGGTGAGCGCAGGCACACACACACACACATTCACACACACACACGGCTCTGGTGAGTGCAGGAACACACACACACACATTCACACACACACACATGGCTCTGGTGAGCGCAGGAACACACACACACACATTCACGGCTCTGGTGAGCGCAGGCACACACACACACACACACACACACACAACATGAAAGAGTGTAGTCGTCACAGTCAGTTGCATCCCAGGTGCATAAGTTCTGCACACTCCTCCTTGCTTCAAATCGACCAATCACAACCCTTGCAGTGTTTGTAAATGAGGAGGGTGCTGATGGGTAGTATTTGCCTGCATGATTAACTTGCGTCAAAAAAATAATAATGTTATTAAAATATTGTTAAAATTTTTACATTAATCATTTGTGTTAATGTGTTAATATTGACAGCACTAGTTTATTTGTTTATTTATGTGTACCCTGTCTGTATCGTCCTTAATTTTGTCTCTCTGTAACTACATTTCCCAGAGTCCCTTGCGGTTCAATCCAAGGTTCCCCGGTGGGCGGGACTTGAGTTTCCATGGAAGCTGTGGCTCCTTGCCTAGAGAGGAGCACATGAAGGCCTTGCCCCACAGTAAAGAGAGCCCAATGCACACACACACACACACACACACTAGCCCTCTACACAGCTACTCTGGCATTGAGATTACCAACGTCTAACACACACACGCACACACACACTAGCCCAATACACAGCTACTCTGGCATTGAGATTACCAACGTCTAACACACACACGCACACACACACTAGCCCAATACACAGCTACTCTGGCATGGAGATGGCATGGAGAACACACACACACACACACACACACACACACACACACACACAGTAGCCCTCTCCACAGTCTCTTGGGCATTGAGATAACCAGTGTCTGGCAGATGCGCACACACACACACACACACACACACATCTTACAGTATCTACCCTTGGCCTTGTAAATACTTGGGGTGCATTTAAGGGCATGTACAGCATAGAGCACACACACACACACACACACAAACAGCTCTCACACACACACACACACACACACTCACACATACAGCTCACACACACACACACAGCTCACACACAAACAGCTCTCACACACACACACACACACACACAAACAGCTCACACACACACACACACACACACACACAAACAGCTCAAACACACACACACACACAGCTCTCACACACACACACACACACACATACAGCTCAAACACACACACACACACAGCTCACACACAAACAGCTCTCACACACACACACACACAGCTCACACACACACACACACACACACACAAACAGCTCTCACACACACACACACAAAAAAAAACATCACAAACACAAACATACAAAAAGCTCTAACACACAAACAGACACACAAATACAGCTCTAACACACACACACACACACAGCTCACACACACACACACAAACAGCTCTCACACACACACACACACACACACACACACACACACACACACACACAAACAGCTCTCACACACACACACACACACACACAAACAGCTCAAACACACACACACACACAGCTCTCACACACACACACACACACACACATACAGCTCAAACACACACACACACACAGCTCTCACACACACACACACACACACACATACAGCTCAAACACACACACACACACACACACACACACACACACAGCTCTCACACACACACACACACACACATACAGCTCAAACACACACACACACACACACACACACACACACACCACTGAAGTAACCTCTGTAATGCTCTTCCTTCTCATCTGCATGCAGATTCCTGTTGAAATGTTGAACCCTCTGGTCACAGCACACACTGGACCAACACACACACTCACACACACACACACATGTATATATACACACACACTCACACACACACACACATGTATATATACACACACACACACACACACACACATGTATATATACACACACACACACACACATGTATATATACACACACACTCACACACACACACACACATGTATATATACACACACACTCACACACACACACACACATGTATATATACACACACACTCACACACACACACACATGTATATATACACACACACACACACACACACACACACTCACACACATACACACATGTATATATACACACACACACAGACACACAGACAAAGTTGTATAGTACACGATAGGCTTTTTCTAATGAGCATGATCATGGACTGCAGTAGTCCTGCAGACATACACACACTCACCCATTCACATGCACACACACACACACACTCTTGAAGTGGAGATGAGTTGTATGGACAGTGGACTAGAGTATGGACTACGGAGTGTGGAGAATGGACTATGGAGTATAACCTAGTCTGCTACTGATCCTAACACTCTTTTCATGCAACCTCTGGACTAAAAAGCACACACACACACACACACACACACACACACACACACACACACACACACAAGACTGTAGGCCAACATTCAAAATGGCCATGAACACTTCTGAAAAATCATTACGAAGATCTTTCTTAAAATCTTTTGACCATCACAAGAAGGTGTATGACATCACTTCCTTACAGGAACATGAGTGTTTCAAAATAACAGTCCTGCACTGGAACTCTGGGGGACAGTTAATAATGAACTGCAGATAGATGAACATTCACTACACACACACGCACACACACACACACACACACCTTCTAGCCCAGACTGTCATCTAAGGTAAGTTCCACTTTGACTTTACCTGACAGGTATAGTGGAACAGGAAGCTCCATCATACACACACACACACACACACACACACACACACAGAAAGCGCCCCCTCTTAACCTTACACCAGGGTCTGATCCATCACACACACACACACACACACACACACACACACACACACACACACACACACAGAAAGCACCCCCTCTTAACCTCACACCAGGGTCAGATACATCACACACACTCATACACACAGACACACACTCATACACACAGACATACACACACACACACACACACACACACACACTGTGCAACCAACCTGTCCCAGTATGTGTGAATTGTGTGTGTGCAGGGTCCTCTGCCCTCAATGGGTTTGGGTGTGTGAAGTCTACCTGTGTGTGAATAAGACATGACAGTTTTCAGTCAACTTTCTGCATTCTAGAGTTATGACTCCCAAAGAACAAGGAGGAGTTGGGATTAGTGTGTGTGTGTGTGTGTGTGTGTGTGTGTGACCACAGGATAACATAACAGGTTTTACGAACAGGTTAACAAATGACACATACCCACACACAAAAACAGCACAGTACATTTGGCACACACTCACACACTCATGGGATAACAGGTCTTCTCACACACACACTCATACACACTGTTTCTCACACACACACTCATACACACTGTTTCTCACACACACACTCATACTGTAGAAAATGTCACACACACACCGTAAACTAACAGGTCTAGCAGCTTTTTGTTGTTCCCAAGGGAAACCAACGTTTCATCTCTTACAGAAACACCCTCAGTCCCCTAAGACCTTCAGGGACCCTGTTCCTGCTCTGTGTGTGTGTGTTGGGGGGGGGGGGGGGGTTGCATATTTATCATGGCGTTTTTTTATTTCTGTAATATATAGTTGCATATATAATTGCATATATATATATATATTATATTTTATTTTACAATTTTATATATGTATATGTATATATATATATATATATATATAGACATAACATTGTAAAATAAAATATAAAATCAAGAGGCACTGACTCTGAAGCAGTCTACTACTCCAGAGAGGGTGACTTTACAAACAGAGCCATCTCTAATTGGTCACATTATTCTTCATGTCCAATTTATGTATGTTACAGTCATACAGTCATGGGAACACTATGTTAAACAATATGGTAATTGAGACCGAATGAAGTATATGATTTTTCAATAAATCATGTTTAACAATGACACTGTAAGGTTGTCTGTTTTGTATTTCCATGGTTTAATATGGTATTTCTGATATAAATGTACAGAGGTTTGTTGAGGGTCTGTGAATTGAGGTGAAGGGGGAACTCTTCCGCGTTACAAACCGACGAGCACTAGGACCAAGGATGACCACGTTAACGCTTTACAATTAGGGTAGGCTTCCTTGGG
Source organism: Tenualosa thibaudeaui (assembly GCA_027481765.1). Classification (NCBI taxonomy): domain Eukaryota; kingdom Metazoa; phylum Chordata; class Actinopteri; order Clupeiformes; family Clupeidae; genus Tenualosa; species Tenualosa thibaudeaui. The sequence continues at coordinate 328,946 of JAIFZK010000143.1, read as the reverse complement.
AACCAGCGGCGCCTAGAGTGGAATTTGTCCAAAGTTCCTGTCTTTGGTACACCACAAGAAAGAGGCAGGCAACGCCAGAGAGGATTAACCAACTAGGCATAACTTTATACATGGAGCCGCAACTCACCTCCTCCTGAAGGGCGTTTGAGATCCTGATAAGGAATACCTGCTTCATACCTGGTGGTTGTTCCTCCTCAGATTGAACCGAAAGGGCGTTGGGTGTGTTCCGGGAATCAAGGTAAGGGGTAGGCCGACTCGTTTGCATGTCACCTTGACCGGTGGTGTTAACACAACTGCAGAATGATCCGAATGATGGGGAAGTTTGACGATGTTCAGTAAAGTATTTAATTTAGAGAGAGGCGCTCGGTGTCAGTAGCGCAACTAACAATAACATTAATTGTTCACCGAGATGAAGTTTGTCCAAACTTCACACGCACTCGTTAGTCATGGCGCTGAAGTCACAAAGCAAATGATTCCTCAGGTGTCCGGCCAGAACCCATTTACTTTCTTTCCGGAATAATCTGGTTTCTTAACAAGTTGGAATTTTTACGTTCTGGTTATTTCATTGCGCTATATGCTACAGCATGAGTAGGCCACCACATTAGCACAGAATTACCAGTTATCTGTTTGGAGTGGATACTCTTAGGCGGCCTGAATTGTGCCCCTGCCCCCCAGAACTTATTCGTTCAAGTGGATGTAACGTTAGGTGCAGACTATGGCAGAAGTATTTTAGCATCATGTTAACTTTACCTCAGTGTTGTTCTAATTAAAGGCATTTTTAATAAGCTTTTTTACCTGGACCACGCCTCTACAAACAAGGCTATAGTTTAATTTATTTGTCCAATCCAGGTTCCTTTTTCGACAGGTGTGATCCTGAGGGTGTTAGTGGTTATTGGTCATTGAGTGGAAATTACCCAGCGTTGCGTCATTGCGTTTACTATCGTGTTGACACAGTTAGGGCAATTACATGACAGTTATGCAAGGTGATATCAAAACAAGTATTTAGAATCTCCCAATCTGCCGATCCTCCCCAACTCTTCAGCTCCTGTGGTAGGAGAGGCGGCAGTGCGCATTTGAAACTACTAATGGCGCCACTGTCAGCGCCGCAGAACGGGATCAGGTAGCCTAACCTATTCGTAACCTACCCCCTGCTGTTAACTAGGTAAATTAGCTAATTTGGCTTTTTTCTCATGAAAGGCCTGAGCCGACGACCCGATGCCACTTCGTTGTTCTGTAATGGTGTCCATGTAATTCTCCCACTGGTCGGCAGCGGGCGTTGTGGGTCTGCTGTTGAGTTTGTGGCACATACGTATGCATTCGGACTACTGGACCCAAAATAGTTATGCTTTTAAGATCAGTCCTTCAGAGACGCATGTCGGCCTTTATGTTTATTTTAAGGTATTTTGCAGACTCATTTGTGGTCACACTTTAAACAAAGATATGAGA
>JAIFZK010000143.1:315000-322500 GCA_027481765.1 Tenualosa thibaudeaui | reverse complement strand
TGTTTGGCTGGGAGGACCAGCAGTTCAGTTTTGGAGAGATTTAGTTGGAGGTGATGTCCTTTCATCCATGCAGATATATAAAAGAGACAGTCTGAGATCCGTGTTGACACCGTGGAGTCGTCAGGTAGAAAGGACAGATAGAACTGGGTATCATCAGCATAGCAGTGGTACGAGAAGCCATGGGAGTGGATAACTGAGCCCAGCGAGGTGATGTACAGGGCGAAGAGAAGGGCCCCCAGCACAGATCCTTGGGGTACTCCTGTGGTGAGTTGGTGAAGTGCCGATGTCTGTCCTAGCCATGATGCGTTGAACGACCGTCCAGTAAGATAGGACTTGAACCAGGAGTGTGCTGCGCCATCAATACCCATGTTGGTCAGCTTGTCCAGTAGGATGCGATGGTTGACCGTGTCAAATGCTGCTGATAGGTCCAGCAGGATGAGCACTGAGGATTTACCTGCCGCTCTGGCCTCTTTTAGTGCTTCCGTCACAGACAGATGCGCCGTTTCAGTGGAGTGGCCACTTCTGAAACCGGATAGGTTGGAGTCGAGGAGGTTGTTCCGAGTGAGAGAACTGTGATCTGTTCAAGACAGCTCGTTCAATGGCTTTGGAAAGGAAGGGAAGAAGAGATACAGGCCGGTAGTTCTTCACTTGAGTGGGAGCAAGGGATGGTTTTTGAGCAGCGGTGTTACCTGGGCTTGTTTGAAGGCGGTGGGAAATGTACCCCTAGTTAGTGAAGCATTGACCTCATGTGTGGTTGCTGTCACAATGGTGGGGGTTATGGCCTGAAGGAGGGTTGTTGGGATAGGGTCCAGAAGACAAGAGGTAGGCCGGCTGTCATTATCTGTCTCTTTTCTCTCCCTGCTGTGTGTGTGTGTGTGTGTGTGTGTGTACAGGTCAGATGAGCCTCCCCCTAACTATAACGTGCCGAGTTATGATGAAGCAGTCGGCAGTGGTCAGTATCCAATCCGCCAGAGCAACCTGCGCAACAGCACCACGCACCTGCCCTCGTACGAGGACCTCATCTCTGCCGTGGAGAACGAGACTGACGGAACCACAGGACCCAGACCCAGGTCCACCCCCCCACCTTCGGACCCCCAGCCCCCCCCTGCCGCCGCCGCCCCCCCCCAGCGCAGCTCCAGTCGAAGCAGCCGCATCCTCCGTCCCCTGCGTGTGCGTCGCATAAAGTCGGAGAAACTCCACCTCAAGGACATCCGGCTGAACATCCACCCACCTCCAGTGCCCGGCACCGTCACCATCGAGCCCCTCACCCCCCCACCCCAGTACGAGGACAAGGCGCCTGACTTCTGAGTGCTGCTCCCTAGTGACGTGGAGTTGAAGTGCGAGGCTGGTCTGCTCGGACAGGACACGGAGGTTCAGGCCACACATGACTCCAGACACACAGACAGACACCATACTGTAGACTCCAGACTCAGCATACAGACTCCAAGGTCCAGTCACAACATAACCAACCTGACAGACTCCATCCTCCAGACTAATCACTTGGGTGCGAGGGACTCTATGGACTTATATGGGCTGTTTTGGTGGTTCTGGATTGGTGGCTAACGGACTTGATTTGTTCTGCTTGGATGAACTGTGGAACCGACAGAACTCGTTTCTAATGTTTTGCTGTGGCCACAGAGTCTTATCCCATCTTTATAGTAACCTGATTCATCCTTCACCCCAGCAGCCCATAATAATCCCCCAAAGAATGAGAATAGAGCAGTTAGTTCACTAGAAGCCCCTAAGTGCAGCTTGCCAGCTTAGCTTCAGGCACATAATTGAAATTACAGTAGAGGATCTGTGATATTACAGTAGTGCTTCTGTGCTATTACAGTAGAGGTTCTGTGCTATTACAGTAGAGGTTCTGTGATGTTACAGTAGAGGTTCTGTGCTATTACAGTAGAGGTTCTGTGATGTTACAGTAGAGGTTCTGTGATATTACAGTAGTGTTTCTGTGCTATTACAGCAGAGGTTCTGTGATATTACAGTAGTGCTTCTGTGATGTTACAGTAGTGCTTCTGTGCTATTACAGTAGTGCTTCTGTGCTATTACAGTAGAGGTTCTGTGATATTACAGTAGTGCTTCTGTGATATTACAGTAGTGCTTCTGTGCTATTACAGTAGAGGTTCTGTGCTATTACAGTAGTGCTTCTGTGCTATTACAGTAGTGCTTCTGTGATGTTACAGTAGAGGTTCCCTGCTATTACAGTAGTGCTTCTGTGATATTACAGTAGAGGTTCTGTGATATTACAGTAGAAACTGTAATATTGCAGTTCTTTCAGAGATTTATTCCATAGGCAGAGGCTCATGAGCAATGTTGACCTGTGTTCCAGTAACCCATGATAAGGAACACACTCACACACACACTCGCACACGGGGCAGAACCCACTCCTGATAGGTGCTGTCTGTAGCATCAGTTTGGGCAGGGTATGACTGAGACATGAGTCTCAGAAAGAACATTAGCAGAGGCCTGGTCCTGACACCCCGCCCCCACTGGTTCTATATGATTGATTGGAATCCCTCAATTATCAGTACTGATCATGGGCCAACTGGACCCCTGTCTCCACCAATCCCCAGCCCTGACACTGGACAGCCTCCCTGTCTGTACCGAATCACTGCTCTTAAGAGACTCTGCTGAGATGATAACCGTGAGTAAACTACTGAAGTGCTACTGAAATACTACTACTGACTTTCTCCTTGCAGCCTTTCTGTGAGCTGGTGGGTAGTGGCACACCCACCAGGCGGGGCTTTACTGTGATTGGCTAATTGTTCCACTAGGACTCATCTGAGTGGCCCATGTGTGCTCTTGCTCACAGATGGAAATGACCTTGATCATGGAGTTGCAGCTGGTCCTCCTTTAATCTTTGCGTGTGTGTCCATGTGTGTGTCTTTGCGTGTGTCCATGTGTGTGTCTTTGCGTGTGTCCATGTGTGTGCTCTGTGATTTATACATGGCAGAATTGTGTTTGGTGTGTGTGTGTGGTTGAGGTGTATGCAGAGAGTGGTACTATGTACTGTCTTGTCTTTTATGTATGCATGTCTTTTATTTATTGTGTTTTCTGAATGTCTGAAGATCATTTGTGCTTTTGTAGACATGCGGTGCAGCTAATTGCTGCTCTGGGCTCTGTTGTACTGGGCTGGATAATAATTGCTGCTCTGTGCTCTGTTGTACTGGGCTGGATAATAATTGCTGCTCTGTGCTCTGTTGTACTGGGCTGGATAATAATTGTGTTGTGTGTGTCAGACAGTGCCGGCATGTTTCTGGGTTGCATGCTGTCATTGGTTAGAAATGGAGAGGGCTTCTCTAAGGCCATCCTGTTCATCCCAACAGCCAACAGGGGACAATTGGAAAGTGGTTTTATGTTGTAAATCAAATTATAGAGCATATTTCTTTTTATTAGATTTATAATTAAGGGGGAGGGGGAAAGGATTTTGAATATTGCCAATAATAAAACAAGTGTGATGTATTGTGTTCTGAATGTCTACTCTAAACTCTGTAAAGAGCAGCTAAACAGCTCCCTCATCTGGCAGAAATGTGCAACTATTCACTGATGCACCACATCCATTAATGTCCAACTCTTTTGTGTCTTTACACAGATGTAGTACAAGTCTAACTCTTGGTACGCTTTTAATCTCCAGCAAACACTACCTACTTGGCCTATAACTGGTCAGGGAAAAACACGTGGTAATCTAAATATTGCTATACATTTGTAATAATAATAATAAGAAGAAGAATGTGTAATAGCACGAATATTAAGATGTGTGTTTGTCCCCAAGCCAGTTATAGATGATCAGACCTGGGCTAAACAGCTTTGATTCCCACCTCCCTTTAACTACATAACAGTAGACTGTGATCAACAACTACGGTACATGCAGGGACTATTCTGGTTTTAAACAGAATATTGGCAATAAACTCATACTGATCATCATTTTCCGAATTTGGATGTATTCCGGTTTCTAAAAGCTCAGATTTATGCCTGAATTAAGAATTTAGGGTCATGTGTACACCTTGACTGGAACATGCTCCTTATGTACCCACATAGCTGTTATCAGTCCCCCATCGCAGTGGCTGTTTGCCTCTGTCTTAGCTCTTAGTCTGTGTCTGTATCTCAGTCTGTGTGTGTGTGTGTGTGTGTGTGTGTGTCTCAGTCTGTGTGTGTGTGTATGTGTGTCTGTATCTCAGTCTGTTTGTGTGTGTGTCTCAGTCTGTGTCTGTATCTCAGTCTGCTTGTGTCTGTGTGAGTGTATTTTTCTGTGTCTCAGTCTGTGTCTGTGTGAGTGTCTGCGTCTCAGTCTTTGTGTGTGGCTTAGCTCTGAGTCGGTGTGTCTGTATCTGTGTTTGTATCTGTGTGTGTATCTGTGCTCAGTGTCTGTGTTGAGCTGTGCTCTGTGTTCTAAGTGCATGGAAACTTCAGCCCAGTCCTCCAGACAGTAATCAATATCTCGCTTTACAGACAGACAGACAGACAGCTCCTCCAGATCTATTTGGCACAGAGCACCAGCCATGCTATCGATGTAATGTCACCATTAGCCAGAGAAAATCCCACAGCATCCACCTCCCTCTCCCAGCACACACACACACACAAACACACAACTGAGGGCCAGAGGTGTGTGTGTGTGTGTGTGCTGGGAGAGGGAGGTGGATGCGGTGGTGTGTGTCTAGCTTCTATAGGACCGGTGAATGTGTTTGTATGTGTGTGTTAGTGCTTGTGTTCATTATTCCAATAGCACAATCTATTAATATTCAATTAGACAGGACACAACACAACTGTATGGTATTTGTATGGTATGGTATACAACACAACTGTATGGTATTTGTAAGCCTTATAACATTGTTATAATATGATAGTTTAGAATAACAATACATTTATAATTATATTGTAAATAATTTATAATAATAAATCCCAGTCTTTTAGTATATATATCAATTAAATTCAATTATATTTTTACAATCTATCTTATTGTCATATCATATGTTCCACATATTTGTCCTACAATATTGCCATTCTTCAGTGGTCTGCATCCTAAAGAATGCAGATTGTTACTGTTACCTCTGATGCAATGCTTTCAGACAGGAGCTTCAGCAAATCATGCACATCATTAACATGTGCATGAGCTGTGCACAGCCACCTCTGCTCATCCATATTGATTATGAAATTATTTCATTTTTGGGAATGCTCAACTTTAACAATGATGACCTAGCAAACAACATAGCAACTAACTTGATTCCACTAGTAACTAGCATAGCAACCACGCAACACCTCAAGAGAGGTCATGGAAGGTCGGTCATGGAAGTAACATTGGGCGGAGTGTTAATATGACAGTCGCAAATATCAGTGAATAGCAGAAGCTAGGATCTGTGTAGGAGAATAATTCAAATATAATGCAGTATGCAAACATATAATTTAATATACTGCTGACTTCTACATGTAATTTACAAAGCCTTTAGTGAAACATGTCAGCCTTTAAAGGAGAACTTCGGTATGATTCAATCTATAACCCTATTGTTTGAGGTGACTGATTTCTGTTGGTTGGAGAAAGAATGAAAACCTTTGATACAAGGTAGACTGAATAGTGAACCAGCAGCTAACGCTAACTGACCAGGGCACAGAAACTCACTTTTAGTTTAATGTTCATATCCCCCATTTAGTTCATATTAGCTGCTGTTTCTTATGCCCCATTCAGTTCATGTTAGCTGCTGGTTTGCTCTTTGGTGTATACGGATTCACATTCTCTCTTTCTTTTCCTCCTGACGGCACTTAGTGACCTCAAACAACAGGGCTGTGGATTGAATTACACCAGATTTCTGACGTCAAAAGATTTGCAGACGGCAGCTTGTTTTTTATTCTTATTATTTATCCAGTGTTTGACATTCACACAATAAATAAACTATTCATTTTTGCCAATGTTTGGTATTTGGTCTCTCCTTTCAAGAGAACAACAGTTATGAGAAATCAAACTGCGCCAAAAAGAACTCCCTTTTGAGCAAAATATTCTGTCGCCAGAATAGCAATCTCCATGTTTGAGTTTTGGAGGATCCCGTTTTGTTGGCTCTCCTCTTCTCTTAAACTGAGGTCGTTTTCACTTAGATCTAATTTGGACAGTCTGCAGCAAACTCCTCCCTTCCTCTCCCCTCGAATGCGGCGGCTTTCGGTGAGACCGACATGATTGGTTGGGTCGGGCGCAGGCTACTCCCCTAACCCCATTTGGTTCGCTCTCTCGCTCGGCTCCGCTCGGCTCTGCTCGGCTCGAGTTTTCGGTTTCTGCTTTTGCAGCTGCTCTGCCTGCTGAGGGAGGGACGCCAGCGCGCGGAACAGCCGGCCCGGGGAGTCAGTCACATTCTTGGCTGGGATTCAATGACTGAACCAGACACAAACAAACACAGAGAGAAGAGAGGAAGGGAGGGAGGAAAGGGGGCAGGCGGGGAGAGAGAGACAGAGAGAGGGAGAGTTCAGACGCTCTAAGCAGAGTGGAAGAGACAGCCCTCAACTACGGCGCACAGATTTTTTTCGGACACGTTCGAGGACGGCGGCGGCCACGGAAGCGTTTTGACCCGAGTTTTTGCGTAAGGACAGTACAGATTCCTCGGCACAGACTATTCTTTCGGGCTTTGGAAGTCGTGGATTTATTCTGTTTGTCGGGAATGGACGGAACTCTGTGTCTGTGATTAGGCGCCTGTTCTAACTCCTTAAATGGATTACGCGGCAGTGTTGAACGCCTTCTCGAGTGACATGGAAATAGACCTGCACGGTATGGGACTTTTATAAACGTTTCTGTTAATATTTACAGGTTTTAATCAAACGTTTGCGTAAGTTTGAGCTTTTCTTCGGCGATAGTACGGAAAACATGGAGGCTGCTTCATCGAGCTTCCAACCGCATCCCGGACTTCAGCAAACTCTAAAGCAGTTTCATCTCAGCTCTATGAGTTCGCTGGGTGGACCGGCGGCTTTCTCGGCTCGATGGCAGCAGGACATGCTCTTTAAGAAGGATGGGAAAAACGCCGAAGTTCTGCTCAACCTCCCGGCGCAGACCCCCCCGGTAATGTCTGGGCCCCTCTTCATTCCTTCCGACCGCTCCACCGAGAGGTGCGAGACTGTCCTGGAGTGCGAGCCAATTTCGTGTTTCGTTGTCGGCGGTGAGAAGCGGCTGTGCCTCCCGCAGATTCTAAACACCGTCCTACGCGATTTCTCCCTCCAGCAGATCAACTCGGTTTGCGACGATCTCCATATCTACTGCTCCCGGTGCACCGCGGACCAACTGGAGATCCTGAAAGTCATGGGGATCCTGCCGTTTTCGGCTCCGTCCTGCGGCCTCATCACACAGACGGACGCAGAGCGCCTCTGCAACGCGCTCATCTACGGCGGATCTTACCCCCCGCATGCGGATAAGGACCCGTCTTCTTCGATAGGTCTCGAGCGAACGGAAAAAAGCTTCAAAGTCTACCACGAATGCTTCGGAAAGTGCAAGGGGCTGTTCGTCCCGGAGCTGTACACGAGCCCCGG
>JAIFZK010000143.1:305000-310000 GCA_027481765.1 Tenualosa thibaudeaui | reverse complement strand
TGCTCTGTGTGTGTGTGTGTGTGTGTGTGTGTATGTGTGTGTGTGGTTTTGTCAATCACACCACGCAAAAAAAAAATTGTTAGCGCTAGAGCGTTAGTGCTAAAAGTTGCTAACTAAGAAATTTCTCTTAAAAGTTATTCTCAAAGCAATTAAGCAATTGAGACCTACTTTTAGTTGGGAAAAAGTACAGCTCTTAGGATAAGAGAAAAGCTTTGTTGCTATGGTCTCATGCACGAGCCTGCTTGCATTTGCATCCGTGATTGGCTGATGAGTGACAGGTCTGTGCAGGTAGCTGTGTGTGTGCTGCTGTGGGAGTGGGTGGTGACAGATGAAACAGTAATGGGATACACAGTGGATTGACAAAGTGTTAATGCATGGTGTTTTTATGCATTTGTGATTACACATTTGAATAGATAACAGTTAGACTAATTGCATTTGACTATAAACAAAATAAATAAAGTGCATGTATACTTTGACAAGGCTTTTGATGGTGTAACTGGATTCCTTCCACGCTGCATATTTATTCCTTGATGATACTTGGAATAAGTGATTCCGCTTGTGCATTTAAAAAAATTAGAGACAAACTGCTTCCTTCAGATGTTATATGAATTGGTCTTAGTGTGTTAGGAGTCCTCTGGGCTTCTTCTAAGCTGTCCCAGACTTAGGTTCCACTTTTAGAACTACATTTCTTTGTGAATTACTCTTAGTCCAAAATTGAGGAGTCCTAAAGTTGTGACTGACATGCCCATTATTTTTAGGAGTTTCTACTAAATTCGTAAAACTTTTAACCATAAGATTCTGTGTGAATATGGACCCAGACCAGTGTGTGAATATGGGCCCAGACCAGTGTGTGAATATGGGCCCAGTGTGTGAATATGGGCCCAGACCAGTGTGTGAATATGGACCCAGACCAGTGTGTAAATATGGGTCCAGACCAGTGTGTGAATATGGACCCAGACCAGTAATCAGAACCAGATCCAGAATAGGCTGTTCTGTTCTTGCTCTCTCTCTCTGGAGGTGGTTGTTGCCATGACACCTGTTGAGGATGCAGTGGTGATTCGTTGTGGCACCCAGCGTCACACCAGTAAGCAGATGGTGTGTGTGTGTGTGTGTGTGTGTGTCGGCGTGTGTGGATCTGATGATCAATCTGTGCGATCAGCCCGGGTGTGTAGCATCAGTGTGGTTGTGTAGCAATCACCAGCCCTGATTAATACAGCAGCCCATCTGTTGTGATGGTGTGTGTGTGTGTGTGTGTGTGTGTGTGTGTGTGTGTGTGTGTGTGTGTGTGTGTGTGTGTCATGGGGTTGGCTGTGACTCCATCCCAGCAGCACCCAACAGGGTCTGGACTAATTGAAAGGAGTTTGCTACTGCAGAAACATTGTGTGTGTGTGTGAGAGAGTGTATGTATGGGTGTGTGTGAGTTTGTGTGTTTATGGGGGTGTGTGAGTGTGTGTTTAATAATGTGGAAACACTGTAGAAAACTGAGTCTGAGACTCAGAGGGACAGTCAGACGCCATCAGGACAATCACTTCCTGATTCAGTGTTTAGGCGGCCATATTTGTTTACTTGAGTCCATATTTATTTATTTATTTACGGGCTTATTTTACCAGACTACACACAAAGAAATGTAGGCGCAGTCACACACACACACACACACACCCCTGGTGTTATACTTTTAATCCACCTCAGCAGTGTTGGGTGCCAGATAACTGCATAATGACATTAGGAATATTAAACAGCACAGACTTACACACACACATTTTGTCATGTGCTTACACACAAGTTTATCAATGCTCAGGCTTACACACACACACACACTTAACACACTCTCACATACGGCACGCTCACAGCTCCAGCTGAGACTCAGACAATGTGTTGGCAAAGTTTACATAAACTTAGCAGAAATCTTTGATTCCTCATGGTGAATGTGTGTGTCCTTTAGAGAACAAAAGTTTTGGAGTGTGTGTGTGTGTGTGTGTGTGTGTGCGCGAGTGAGTGAGTGACATAAAACAGACGCAGAAACACACACACTAAGGGTTGGATCTCAGATAATCACTGCCATAGTCTTAAAATGATGTGATCTTACAGCCAAAGTGTGTGTGTGTGTGTGTGTGTTTACACTGGATCATGAGTAAGTGATATTGAGTCTGACAGCTGACATATAGATGGTGTCACATTTCGTCTGGCTCCGGGGTGCTGCCTTGTTCACTGTCACCTGCTGCTGCTTTGGCTAGCTCGCTGCTGCTACAGCTTAGCCTTGCTAAAGCGGATTTCCATCCATAGCTGCTGTTCAGGGTCACAGAGGGTTGTCAGGAGGAAGAAGAGTGAGAGAATTTGGTACATGGTAGACCGTCAGGTAACTGAGTTAAGAAACACACTTTTAGTTTCAGTTCTGGGTTCCTGTTGACCATTCAGTTAGCATTAGCGGTTAGCGTGAGGTGATGGTTTGCAAGTCAGTCTACGTTGTACCAAACTCTTTTTATTTTTTCTACCAAAAGCACTTGGTGAAATTATGGGTTATGGGTTGAAATGCCCCAGAATGTCATTATAACTGCTCTCTGCTCTGGCTAGCTTGCTGTTGCTAAAGCCATGTTACAGTAACTGGGCCCTGTTGTTCTAGCTAGCCTATTGTTGCTTACAACTGCTGCACAAATCCAGTACAGAATGGTTCTCCGGGTTCTTCAGCAGTCGGACATATATGGAATTTTTTTGCATAATGTCTTGCTATCTAGAAAATACCAAATACGGCAATATAGTGGTGGACCAACGTAGAACCAACGAGCCAAACGGCGAAGGACCGCTTTAGAACTGCAGGTGGACTGCCAACCCCTTCTACTTGTGTTTCCGCTCCTACTCTGAGTGTGTGCCATATGTGTGTGTACTGAAAGAAAGTATGTGCTGTGTGTGTAATGTGTGTATATGTCTGTGTGTGTGTGTGTGTGTGTGTTATGTGTGTGTGTGTGAGTGTGAGTGTGTGTGTGTGTGTGTGAGTATGTGTGAGTGTGTGTGTGTGTGTGTTATGTGTTTTCTGCCTTGTGGAATCAGTGCTGTGTGTGTATTGTGTTCTGTGTTGTATTTATGTTCGATGTGTTGCATGTGTCTGTTGTGTACTGCCTGCAGTGTGTGTGAGTGTGAGTGTGTGTGTGTGTGAGTATGTGTGAGTGTGTGTGTGTGTGTGTGTGTGTGTGTGTGTGTGTGTGTGTGTGTGTGTGAATGTGAGTTGTGAGTGTGTGTGTGAGTCCAGACTGGTGTGATTCTGGTGCCCACTGGCCACCCACCAAGCTCTATGGAGGATCAGACGATGAATCATACATCAGCCCACAGCACAGTGCCTGAGCACACACACACACACACACACACACACAGACATGCACACTCTCTCACACACACTCACACATAGACACAGACACACAAAAATCAGCCCACAGCCCAAAGCACACACATACACACACACACACACACACACACAGACACACACACACACACACATACAAGCCTGAAGAGAGAATTTATGTTCCCTCTCTCTTACTTACTCACACACACGCACGCACCCACACATCACTGAGATCTGAACGCATTTGTGTATTCTCTCTCTCTCTCTCTCTCTCTCTCTCTCTCTCTCTCAAACACACACACACACACACACACACACATAGGAAGTAGAATTTGACTATGAATAAAGTGCAGGGTTTTGTTTATTGTTGTTGTTGGTGGCATTATTGCATTCCTTTGCAAGCTGCCCAATTATTCTGTGATAGATATCTCCAACATGTAACTCAACGTGTGTGTTTATTCTGTGGTGATAGATATCTCCAACATGTAACTTAACGTGTGCATTTAAAAGATTACAGACGTAGACATTTTAGGACGTTGGTGTTAGTGGGACTTAGATGCTACTTTTCTTGCTTTATTTCTTTGTGAATTAGCCCTACTCTGATGAATTAAATGAAAATGAAATTAGAATTCCTAAATTGCTACTAAGGTTTAAGGGTTAGCAGTCATCTCTGTGTAATGAGTTACTAAAGTTTAAAGGGTTAGCAGTCATCTCTGTGTGATGAGTTACTAAAGTTTAAAGGGTTAGCAGTCATCTCTGTGTGATGAGTTACTAAAGTTTAAAGGGTTAGCAGTCATCTCTGTGTGATGAGTTACTAAAGTTTAAAGGGTTAGCAGTCATCTCTGTGTGATGAGTTACTAAAGTTTAAAGGGTTAGCAGTCATCTCTGTGTGATGAGTTACTAAAGTTTAAAGGGTTAGCAGTCATCTCTGTGTGATGAGTTACTAAAGTTTAAAGGGTTAGCAGTCATCTCTGTGTGATGAGTTACTAAAGTTTAAAGGGTTAGCAGTCATCTCTGTGTGATGAGTTACTAAAGTTTAAAGGGTTAGCAGTCATCTCTGTGTTAGCACTCCTAGGGGTAGTCTGTGTTGGTTACATTTAAAGGGTTAGGTCATCTCTGGTGTATTGTTTAAAGGCAGTCATCTCTGTGTTGTAAAGTTTAAAGGGTTTAAAGGGTTAGCATCATTTTAGTATGAATGGAAGGATCTCTGGTGGGTTACTAAAGTTTAAAGGGGAGTCATCTCTGGAGCACAGTCTTGGCATTTTTAGGTGGTGTATTGTGGCCATGTTGTTTTATTCATATTTTAGTATGAATGGAAGGAGGTGGGGTTTGGGAGGGAGCACACACACACACACACACACACACACACACACACACACACACACCCTTCCCTGTGTGCCGAGGCACTGGTCTAGTATGTGAGACATGGCACACATTTAGCCTGCGCGTGTGTGTGTGTGTGTGTGTGTGTGTGTGAGTTAGAGAGAGAGAGACACTCGAGTCTCACAGACCACTTCCCTACCCCCACCACCCCACCCAGTCTGTTTACCCCAGTCAGACTTGGAGTCTGTGTGTGTGTGTGTGTGTGTGTGTGTGTGTGTGTGTGTGTGTGTGTGTGTGTGTGTGTGTCTGTGTAGTTGCTAAGCAGAGCAGTCTTTCCTGTGCT
>JAIFZK010000143.1:295000-297500 GCA_027481765.1 Tenualosa thibaudeaui | reverse complement strand
GGGGCAGATGCTAAAACTAAAATACATTTTTTCCATGAAATATCCATGTATCCATTTATTTTCTTTGTTGCACAACATTCTATATCCATTTTAAATATCTGCTTTGTTGTGTGTGTGTGTGTGTGTGTGTATGAAAGAGTATGTGGCTTAGGTCCACCAGGTTTAATGAGGCATTGGAGGCATAGATGTGTAACCTTGTCCTTCCTCTGAGAGTGTGTGTGTGTGTGTGTGTGAGGTTGCCCTGCTCTACCATCTGGCTGGTGGAAAGGAGAGGGAGGGGCCTCTTTCAGGTTTTTACTAGACTAGGGTGGGCAGAGACGTAAAGGGAGATGGGGGGAGGTGTGTGTGTGTGTGTGTGTGTGTGTATGTGTGTGGTGGTCGGGGGAGGAGTGCCTGGATTCAGTTTGTTCCCAAGCACCAGGGTCTTCAGTGTGGAGGGTCAGAAGTTCAATACCTTAAGGAGACAGTATATTTCTGTGGCCATGGCTGTGTGCATCACAACTGTCATGTGTCCGTTTTTTCCAGATGTCTAGATGTGCCCTACCACGGCAACATCGTTCCGTTACGGAACCTCAACTAACTTACTTCAACTAACAAGCTAGTTTGGTTTTGTTAATGACCGTAATAAACACACATGCTAACCAGGAATGTTAGGAACACATCCAGGTTTAGTCACGAAGGAACATTAGTGAATGGTGTTTACAGGAGTGAGTGCTCTGTGAACACAATCCAGGAGGTGTGTGTGTACTTGCGTTGAGTTTACATGAAAGAAATAAATTTATTGACCTATGTTTGTCCTACAATAGGCGATCTGTTGGGATCCGGTAGGCAGCCATGTAGGATGTTGCTGAGAGATCTGGTAGGCGGCCATGTTGGATGGTGCGGAGGGATCTGGTAGGCGGCCATGTTGGATGGTGCTGAGGGATCTGGTAGGCGGCCATGTTGGATGAGGCTCAGCTAGTGATGCTCGCTGACTGGGCAGACCGTCTGCCTTTACTCACAGATGGTGCCGAATTATACAGACCCAGATGACTCACAGACTGGAAGCAGTGTGTGCGTCACAGGACCAGGCGGTGTGTGTGGGTGTGTGTGTGTGAGGTTGTTGGCTGTTAGACTGGAACAGAGTGGCAGGAATTGTGTGTTTTGCATGGGAGGATTAAAACTGGGTTGATTAGATATGTGAATCTTCCCACGTGTGTGTTTCATAATGAGCTCTTGCATGCATGACTGTGCATGTGCGTGTGTGTGTTTGTGTGTGTTGTAAGCCTAGTCATTACAAGCGTTTTGATGCATGTGTGTGTGTGTGTGTGTGTGTTACTGTCTTGTTCCCTTACAGGGAGTGCAGGTAAGGAGCAGAGTAGATTATCTAGCAGTCTTTCTGATGCTACTACAAAGCAGTGGAGCCGAATGCAGTTGTGCCTCAGACCTCTGCTTTGTGCAGTGAGGGCTAGTGGTGTTTTTTCATGCCTCAGACCCACAGTCCTACTTGAACCTCACACAGTTGTCTTGTGAAAAGGCTCACACCTTGCTGAACCTCACATGGGTTGTCATGGGCTACAGGTTCTTGGCTTTGCCTGTTCTGTCTGACTGGGTTGATTATGGGTCCACATTTAGCCTCAAATAACTGGTTATCTAATAAGGTAAAGTAGGCAGAAACCTTGCAGATACAGTTTAAGGAAGCAATAACCCACAAGAGTCCAAGAGAGTTATGTTCGTTTTACCACGGTTAAAGGGAGTTGTTAGGCACAAAGTGGAGTGTATTCAAACAGAGTGCTGTTAAACCCCCTTAGCCGTGGTAACCCACAGACTCAAGTGGGCTATTCACCGCTAACCTCTAGCACAGATACTGGTATAGCAGCTATTCACCGCTAACCCCTAGCACAGTTAGCTACTGTTAAAGCAGCCATTCACCGCTAACTTCAGAGCACATAGCTACTGGTGAAGTAGCCATTCAGTGCTAATGTCTAGCAACCAACTAGACATTAGGTTGCCATGCTGTCCTTAGAATTTCAGAGCATGAAGTGCTCCCAGTTGAAGCCAGAGTATTTTCAAATTTTCAATGTCCATGAACAGTTGAATAGAACTGTAGAAGTGCACTGTTTCTGAGTGGTTTCATTCTATTTGGGTCCCATTAAATCAACCGTAATCAACTAGTGATCGCTAACAAGAGACAATCACTAGCAAACAGTAGCATCAAATTGAATACATCAATGGTCACCAGTCCTAAGTGCAGCATAACCTCCAGCACACACATGAAATAGTTGCTCCACTCCTGAGCACATGCATGCATGCACACACACCCACACACACACACACTTTCATAAACACAAACACACTTTCATGAATACACACACACCTTCACACAAACACACACACTCACTTATACACACTTTCATAAACACAAATGCACTTTCATGAATACACACACACTTTCACACAAACACACGCACTCACATACACACACTTTCATAAACACACACTCACATGCACACTCCCTGTT
>JAIFZK010000143.1:262500-282500 GCA_027481765.1 Tenualosa thibaudeaui | reverse complement strand
TTACAGTATTATAGCATTACTGCACAGACACATACACACACACAGACACACACACAAACACACGCACATTCCTGTGTTTACAGTGTTATAGCATCCATTTTAAATTCTCCTCTTGCCACGCCCCCATTCTCCCCCACAGTTCCCAGACATTCCTCGTCATTGGTCCCTCCCCTTTTCTTGCCGTCCAGCATGGGATTGGTCAGCTCGGATAGACACACCCCGCTCCTAGGCTCAGATCTGGAGGGGCTTCGACAGACACTGCAGGGTGACCTAAGCTCTCATGAGGCTCGAGAGCGCCTCCTACAGGACGTCCTGAGAATGAGCCGCAAGCAGGAGGAAAAACTCAGCGTTGCCCTACAGGTCAAACGCAGCTTACAGCAGGTAACAAGCCTCTGTGTGTGTGTGTGTGTGTGTGTGTGTGTGTGTGTGTGTGTGTGGTCCTACAAGTCAAACGCAGCTTACAGCAGGTAACAAGCCTCTGTGTGTGTGTGTGTGTGTGTGTGTGTGTGTGTGTGTGTGTGTGTGTGTGTGTGTGTGTGGTCCTACAGGTCAAACGCAGCTTACAGCAGGTAACAAGCCTCTGTGTGTGTGTGTGTGTGTGTGTGTGTGTGGTCCTACAGGTCAAACGCAGCTTACAGCAGGTAACAAGCCTCTGTGTGTGTGTGTGTGTGTGTGTGTGTGTGTGTGTGTGTGGTCCTACAGGTCAAACGCAGCTTACAGCAGGTAACAAGCCTCTGTGTGTGTGTGTGTGTGTGTGTGTGTGGTCCTACAGGTCAAACGCAGCTTACAGCAGGTAACAAGCCTCTGTGTGTGTGTGTGTGTGTGTGGTCCTACAGGTCAAACGCAGCTTACAGCAGGTAACAAGCCTCTGTGTGTGTGTGTGTGTGTGTGTGGTCCTACAGGTCAAACGCAGCTTACAGCAGGTAAGAAGCCTCTGTGTGTGTGTGTGTGTGTGTGTGGTCCTACAGGTCAAACGCAGCTTACAGCAGTTAACAAGCCTCTCTCTGTGTGTGTGTGTGTGTGTGTGTGTGTGTGTGTGTGTGTGTGTGTGTGTGTGTGTGTGTGTGTGTGTGTGTGTGTGTGTGTGGTCCTACAGGTCAAACGCAGCTTACAGCAGGTAACAAGCCTCTGTGTGTGTGTGTGTGTGTGTGTGTGTGGTCCTACAGGTCAAACGCAGCTTACAGCAGGTAACAAGCCTCTGTGTGTGTGTGTGTGTGTGTGTGTGTGTGTGTGTGGTCCTACAGGTCAAACGCAGCTTACAGCAGGTAACAAGCCTCTGTGTGTGTGTGTGTGTGTGTGTGTGTGGTCCTACAGGTCAAATGCAGCTTACAGCAGGTAACAAGCTTCTGTGTGTGTGTGTGTGTGTGTGTGTGTGTGTGTGTGTGTGTGTGTGTGTGTGTGTGTGTGTGTGGTCCTACAGGTCAAACGCAGCTTACAGCAGGTAACAAGCCTCTGTGTGTGTGTGTGTGTGTGTGTGTGTGTGTGTGTGTGTGTGTGTGTGTGTGTGTGGTCCTACAGGTCAAACGCAGCTTACAGCAGGTAACAAGCCTCTGTGTGTGTGTGTGTGTGGTCCTACAGGCCAAACGCAGCTTACAGCAGGTAACAAGCCTCTGTGTGTGTGTGTGTGTGTGTGTGTGTGTGTGTGTGTGCGAGTGTGTGTGTGTGTGTCTGAGCTGTAGTATGGTGTGTGTAATGATGCCTGTGTCCTGCAGGAACTGGAGTTTGTGCGTCTGACTAAGCGGGGTCGCCTGCGGGAGGCGCTAGAGGCCAAGCGGAGCTTGCGGAAGGAGCTGGAGCGGGCGCGGGCCGACACAGAGCGGAGGGTGCGCCAGGCCAGCGAGGCCTGTGCCCGCCTCAAGAGGGAGCTAGAGAGAGAGAGGCAGCTGCGTGTGTGTGACCGCCACTGTGAGGCCCACAGCCTCAGGACCCACTACTCCACGCAGGTGTGTGTGTGTGTGTGTGTGTGACCATACATGTTTGCATGTGTGTGTGTATGCATGGATGTGTGTGAGCTCCAAATGTGTGTGTGTGTGTGTGTGTGTGTGTGTGTGTGTGTGTGTGTGTGTAACGTGGTGTTCCTCTTTGGTTCCTAGGCAAACTGAGGAGTGTGTGTGTGTGTGTGTTACGTGATGTTCCTCTTTGGTTCCTAGGCAAACTGAGGAGTGTGTGTGTGTTACGTGATGTTCCTCTGTGGTTCCTAGGCAAGCCGAGGAGTGTGTGTGTGTGTGTAACATGATGTTCTTCTCTGGTTCCTAGATGGAAGAGTTGCAGGTAAAGCTTCAGCAAGCTGAGGAGGATCGGGAGCAGCTGAGATCGGACCTCCAGAGGGAGCGAGAGGCTCGGCAGAACCTGGAGTGCATCGTCAGGGAGCTCCAGGCTCAGCTGGGGCCGAAGCATAAAGGCACCACTGAGGGAGAAGCACACACACCACACACACCACACACATCACACACACCACACACACCACACACACCACATCAGAGAGAGCAGAAAGAAAACAATGACAACTCCTAACCATAGGTTCAGAACACAGAGTACTTCTCAGGCTTTGTGTGTGTGTCTGTGTGTATGTGTGTGTGAGAGAGTGTGTGTGTGTGTGTGTGTTTATGTTTATGCAGGGGCGTCACCAGGGAGGGAAAAGTTAGGATGATTCCAAGGGCCTGGCACTGATAGGGGCCCATAGAGAACATTTGAATATTAGAATCAATGTTTGGGAGGCCCAGAATAATTTTCTGTCATAGGGCCCAAAATGTCTAGAGGCGCCACTGTGTGTGTGACAGAGAAGAAGAAGGTGTGAATATGATAAGAGCTCAAGACTCAAATGGACACAAACACACACACACACACACACACACATGCTTTGTATAAACCCTCGAGCAACTAGAAGCCACAAACATGGGTGTGAGAGACAGACAAGCGTTGTCAGGTGTGTGTGTGTGTTTGTGTGTGTGTGTGTGTGTGTTTATAATGCTAACGGTGATTGTAACAGTAACTATGGTAACGCTGATTGTACCAGTAACTATGGAAACTGGACTGAGCTCTGGTTGCTCAGGCCGGACTGACATTGGGCCGGACCGCACCAGCACTGGGAGAGCATCGGCCATCACTGTGGCCCAGAACACACAGAGCCCAGTGTCAGACCACACTGAACAGGGCAGGTCTTCACAGTGGACTGGACCAGCATTCACAGTGGACTGGACCAGACTTCTCAGTGGACTGGACCGGCCTTCACAGCAGACTAGACAGGCCTTCACAGTGGACTGGCACAGCATTCACAGTGGACTGGCACAGCATTCACAGCAGACTGGACCGGACTTCATGCGTCAGACGCCAGGGTCCCTCAGCCTCTTAAGCTACACAAGGACTCTGAGTTGAGTTGACATAAGCTATCAGTACGTTCAGGGGTGTTTACTTGAATAGGAGCGTATGGAAGACTGGACACTCGTCCTCCGTCACACACACACACGTACACACACACACACACACACACAGACGGAGGCTTTGCCACTGCCCCTGATACACACCTGCACACCAGGTCCTATTTACACACCTGGTCATAGACGTGTGTGACTGGACTGCCCCACCTGGTGACACCTGGTCATAGACGTGCGTGACTGGACTTTTCTTCTTTTTATTAAGGGGTCATTGAATTCTCAACAATTTTGCATGTGCTTCATTCACAGACTGGCACTGCATAGAGAGCCACATCTACAAGCAGCTTCTGTGTTTGGATGGTTTGTTTGGTCTGTACCACAAGAGCCGACATATTAACCTGAACTCAGTCATGCTGTTTGTCCTTAACTTTAGCATTTCTGCCAGTTCTACTAATTAGCTCTCATGTGGAGCAGAATTATGTTCTAGTCTGTTACTGAGGGAAGAGCAGAGATGCCCAACACTGCTCAGGGAGGGACACAGATTTCATGTCATCCTCCTACTGATGGAACTTGTTTTCTTCTGCAAAACCCCATGCATGAATGATATATGAAAACCAGAGTTATAAAAGAATGAAAAAGAAATTATGTCTGTTATGCTACAGAACTACATTTTTTATTCCTTGGATTAGCACTCCATTTACGTAAACATATAAACAGTTTATGAAATAATAACATTTTTACTTATATACAGATACCAATGTATATTTTTGTACACAGCTACAAATGAATTGCACTTTGAGGAAAGAAATAGTATTATGCTTTCTCCTCCCAGACTGTTTTTGAGATGCCCACAAACCTGAAGGAAATGTTTGCCAACATTTGTAACCTGTGTAAAAACCACATGCTGTTGTCATGTTGGAGGAGATTGGTGGAGTCAAAGCATTTACTTACTCTGGACATGCTGGAGGATGTGCGACTCCATTTCAGATCCAGGTTTTTATCCTCATTTACAGACTTGGGGCATTTAGAGGAAATCTTTCTTAGGCTGTGGATATTGGAAACTTGGTAGTATTCACGTCCACACACACACAGGCAAGATGGAAGAACTTGATTAGAACCTGGCCGTGGAACCCAAAACACACTGAATAGGATGTGCAGTGTGTACCTGTTCCAAACTTTGATATCGTATTTTATGATCTTATTTTATTATCCGCCATATGTCTGGCCCTTTCTCTTATCTTGTTACCTGTTTCTGAAAGAACTATTTGTCTGGCTTTTCCCCCAAATGCTTTATTTATTCTGAGTTCTTGGCTGATCTTACAGTAGAGTAAGCATCAAGTAGCTTCACGTGCAAATACCCCCCACCCACCCCCCTCTGGTCCGCTGGGGAGGCTGTCTCAGCGGAACAACATGGCCGCCACACTCGTGGAGGTTTGCTTGTCTGTGGATTATTATGCTACCACTTCTTTTAATGCTCTTCATTTAAATCCATATAATACCCATTAAACTGAATCAACTACACGCAAGTGTATTGTGAGTCTGTTTGTGTGTGTATGTGTGTGTGTGTCAAGTAGATGCATTTGTAGAGAGGATGCTATGAAATCTGTTCTGTTCATTGGCTTATAGCAGATGCTCAATGGACAAATCAGAAACACAGAAACACTACATTCAACACAGAAACACTACATTCAAATCAGAAACACTACATTCAAATCAGAAACACTACATTCAAATCAGAAACACTACATTCAACACAGAAACACTACATTCAACACAGAAACACTACATTCAAATCAGAAACACTACATTCAACACAGAAACACTACATTCAACACAGAAACACTACAGAAAAACTGTATGTGTGGTGTGTGTGTGTGTGTGAGAGGGAGAGAGCGAGAGAAAGGGAGGGAGGGGATGGAGATATGACGGGCTGGGGGGAAGAGAGAGGAGTTCTCTTTTGAGTGGCCAGCTGAGTGGGGACTTTTAGTCTAGAGTGCGAGAGCGCTCTCTGCTAGTCACACATGGCAAGTGATTTTTCTATTTTTAAAAATTATATTTCACACATAATATTTTTATATGGCATTCAATTATTCATTATTATTTAATACATAAGAAAAAAATATGGAGAATATTTCTCTAAATCACTAAATCCTAACATAAGGCTTGTCTATCTCTGTGTTCCCTATGGTAACCCATCTATTCCTTTGGCATCTGACATCACCAGTGTTCCATTGGGAGCATCTGACATCACCAGTGTTCCATTGGGAGCATCTGACATCACCAGTGTTCCATTGGGAGCATCTGGCATCACCTGTGTTCTTGTGCAGTCTCTCCATCTTGTTAGGTTTAGCCCATAGCTCACCTTAAGAATGATGAACAATCAGACAAACAACAATCAACTAATCAAATCAAACTTTCCATTTTCACTGGATTAATATTAAGGGGGCACTTCACAATGTTGGCCATCAGATGGCATAGCATGTATTTCAACACAACACACTCTCCTCTGTAGAATACAACACACTCTCCTCTGTAGAATACAACACACTCTCTGCTGTAGAATACAACACACTCTCTGCTGTAGAATACAACACATTCCTCTGTAGAATACAACACACTCTCTCCGCTGTAGAATACAACACATTCCTCTGTAGAATACAACACACTCTCTCCGCTGTAGAATACAACACATTCCTCTGTAGAATACAACACACTCTCTGCTGTAGAATACAACACATTCCTCTGTAGAATACAACACACTCTCTGCTGTAGAATACAACACATTCCTCTGTAGAATACAACACACTCTCTGCTGTAGAATACAACACATTCCACTGTAGAATACAATACACTCTCTCTAAAATATGACATACTCTCTCCACTGTGGGATACAACACAATTTCTCTTGAATACAACACACTCTCTCACTGTAGGACACAACACACTCCTGATCAGTAATAAACATGTAAATAGGCTCTAAGCTCTAACCCCCTAACCCCTCACTGCTCCCTTAAGCAAGACCCCTAACCCCTCACTGCTCCCTTGAGCAAGGCACCTAACCCCTCACTGCTCCCTTGAGCAAGGCACCTAACCCCTCACTGCTCCCTTGAGCAAGGCACCTTACCCCTCACTGCTCACTTGAGCAAGCCCCCTAACCCCTCACTGCTCCCTTGAGCAAGGCCCCTAACCCCTCACTGCTCCCTTGAGCAAGGCTCTCACTGCTCCATGGGTGCCGCCATAGCAGGCAGTCAACTGCTCCAGGTTAGTGTGTACTTCACTTCCCTGTGTGTGTTTCACGGGATCAAGAGTATAGATTATTTCTATTGGGTTCCATCTCACCAACCTGACCACTCAGACAGGGCAGCACTGCACTCTTCACTGACCAATCAGGTTGGTCTCCTCACACTCAGCTGGTCTATTAGGTTAGACACAGCACACTCCTCTAGCCAATCAGAAACAGGAGCAGAACAATAAGCTCATTTAGCTGTCAGTTCGCCTTAGTGGCAGACTAGGAAGACTGCATCACCCCCGGACCAGAAATATTCCAATGGATACATGAATGAATGAAATGATAGGAAATGAACCCAAACAGACAGAAACTCCAGAGGAGCTGATGGTTTAAAGAAAGAGTTCTGGCTCCTGTGCCCTTAAGGAAGCACCCAAGGGACTGAACAACCCTCTGGAGGGGAACAGAGGCTTCATCCAGGATTACAGACTTACTGCCTGCTGCTGTGTGTGTGTGTGTGTGTGTGTGTGTGTGTGTGTGTGTGTGTCCTGCAAAGGAGCTGAACAGGTGGCTGCTATGTGCACCTTTGTGGGGACGGAGCAAGCTACAGCAAGGTAGAATGTGTGGAGGAGCCGATGAGGCGTGTGTGTGTGTCGGGATAGAGAGTAGCAGAGTGTGTGTGTGTGTGTGTGTGTGTCAGGACAGAGAGGAGTGGAGTGTGTGTTTGTGTCCCACAGCATCCCTGGGGTGGACAGACTCTTCACTGAGGTGATGTATACGCATGGAGTTTGCCTGTCCATGGTGCTGCTCTATGCCTCTTCTCTAAGCTGAGATTCTGAGATTCCGAGCGGTTCTTTACGCTGAGGCCTGAGGTGAGCTCAATTCTGGCACCTGGAACTGGTCTCTGCGGTTTTACCGTGAGCCACATTCTATGTGGAGACCCGGAGCTGTTCTCTGTGACTACTGTACTGTGAGTTCTGAACTGTTCTCTGTGGAGCTACTGAAAGCTGTGTTCTACGCCAAGACCCAGATGTTCTTTGTGGTTCTACTGTGAGGTGCTCTGCGGCAATACTGGACCTCTCATCCTCACAGGCCCAGAGCCTCTGACGGAGACTCGGACGGACACTCAGAGCCTCCACCTGAGAGAGAGAGGGAAGGCCTGAGGGGTCAGAGCGGACTCTAGGATGACCATCACGCAGCATTCCAAACGGCTGAGAGGATGATCAGCAGCACGCCCAGAAGTCCGTCTCCAGCGATGGCGCCACGCTCCCCCCCCCCCTTGCTGTCCCCCGTGCCTGCACGTCGAGGGTCCAACTCGTCGTCGACAGGGAAACGAGGGGTCTCGCCATCAGTTTCACCCTACAAGGAGGCGACGCCCGGCCTCATGACGTCGCCGAAGCTGTGGCAGAAGGTGTACGTGTCGCGCCTGGCCGAGGAATTCTTTTGGATCGGAGGCAGCATCGTTGCTACGCCCAAGTGGAGACTCGGACAAATTGGTAACAACCTCTGAGCGTCCGCACATGTTCTAACAGTTCTGTTCCACACATGTTGTAACAGTTCTGTTTCACCTGAGCTTCTCTCAAGCACAAAATTGTGTGCAAAGAGTGCGTGTGTGTGTAAACATGTATGTGTGTGTGTGAATGTCTGTGATTATGAATGCCATGCGTGTAAACATGTATGTGCATGTGTAAGTGTCTGTGATTATGAATGCCCTGCATGTAAACATGCATGTGTGTGTATGTGTAAACATGTATGTGTGTGTGTGTGTAAACGTGTGTGTGTGTGTGTGTGTAAACATGTGTGTGTGTAGGTGTAAACATGTATGTGTGTGTGTGTAAACATGTGTGTGTGTGTGTGTGTGTGAGTGTCTGTATCATCCAGACACAATCCCTTTAATGTGTCTCCGTACCATGGAGTGGCAATCCCTTAAAGGGGTATTCACTTCCCTGCATAGCCCTGCAGGCCTGGTAATGAGCTGCCTGCCACCCTAGCAGATTCTCTCCCCCTCACACACACACACACACACACACACACCTGGGCTAGCCAGAGGCATATGGGCAGCAGGGGATTGTGGGGGATTAGATGCGCATATCACATGGCTCTTTGCCTGTCCTACATTCCCTGGGTGCACAGCCTCGGGTGTCGTCAGGTGTCGCAGGTGTGTCAGTGCGCAGGGCAGGTAAACTGCTCAAGCGTCGGAGGAAACAGAGGGGACACCAGGGACATCATCAGTGATAATAGTGGCATCATTCTAACATTGTGCTTCTTGTATTTAAGTAGCCTAATCTTCCTGTTCAGTCCCGTCTGGGCTGTGGTATGTGTGTGTGTGTGTGTGTGTGTGTGGAGGAGGAGTAGGTGATAAGTAGATGATTAACAGCAGTGAGTGAGTGAGTGGGACTAAGGTGCTGAGAGGGTTAAGCACACAACCCCCTGCTCCAGTAAACAAGGGCTTCACACAGTAGGCTATAGTTAACGCCCCTGCACACAGTAGGCTAGCTAACTACCCCCCTGCTCCAGTAAACAAGGGCTTCACACAGTAGGCTATAGTTAACGCCCCGCACACAGTAGGCTAGCTAACTACCCCCCTACTCCAGTAAACTAGCGCTAAATGTAGTAGTCTATAGCTAACTAACCCTGCTAGCCACTATGGAGTGACCTTATAGTCAGATAGCAAGATGTCCAAGCAGTCCACTGGCATTTTGCTTGTCATTGCTAACCACTCTGCTTGGCCAATTATGCTAGCCATTCAACCACGGCACAGCCCCAAGCCTTCCTACCTGCACTAACATTGGTAACCACTCTGCTTAGCATCATGACAGTTTCTTTGCTGTGCTAAAACTGTTAGCTACTCTAGTAGACTCCAGCCTATGACCTTTACAGCTGTGCCAGTAGTGCTACCACTCAGTAATCCAGGCTACGGCACTGGAGACCTGCGGAGGAGACTGCTTATGCTTACACTGTGTGGTCAAAGGTCAAGGTTTGAGATGTAGCAGCACACACACACACACACACACACACATACACACACACAAAGAGAGGGTTTCGACTTATGACTAGTCAGCCTCAAAGAATAGACCCATAGCCAATGTGCTGGACTGCTGCTGTGTCTGGGTCTACTGGAGTGTTTGGGTCTGTTGGTGTGTTTGGGTCTACTGGTGTGTCTGGGTCTACTGGAGTGTTTGGGTCTGTTGGTGTGTTTGGGTCTACTGGTGTGTCTGGGTCTGTTCGTGTGTTTGGGTCTGTTGGTGTGTTTGGGTCTACTGGTGTGTCTGGGTCTACTGTTGTGTCTGGGTCTGTTGGTGTGTTTGGGTCTGTTGGTGTGTTTGGGTCTGCTGGTGTGTCTGGGTCTGATGGTGTGTTTGGGACTACTGGTGTGTTTGGGTCTACTGGTGTGTCTGGGTATGTTGGTGTGTCTGGGTCTGTTGGTGTGTTTGGGTCTGTCGGTGTGTTTGGGGTCTGTTGGTGTGTTTGGGGTCTGTTGGTGTGTCTGGGTCTGTTGGTGTGTCTGGGTCTATTGGTGTGTTTGGGTCTACTGGTGTGTCTGGGTCTGTTGGTGTGTCTGGGTCTGTTGGTGTGTTTGGGTCTACTGGTGTGTCTGGGTCTGTTGGTGTGTCTGGGTCTGTTGGTGTGTTTGGGTCTGTTGGTGTGTCTGGGTCTGTTGGTGTGTCTGGGTCTGTTGGTGTGTCTGGGTCTGTTGGTGTGTTTGGGTGTGCTGGTGTGGCTAAGTTTGGATGCTCTTTGGCACATAGGCTACTCAAGCCTCACATTGTTATTTAGGGTCTTGGGTTACTTAGGGTTGGGTAAGGGCCTTGAGTTAGGGGCTTAGTTTAGTCAGGGGCTTGGGTTAGTTAGGGTTAGTTAGTGTTAGAGAGGCATGGGGCTGAAACCTAGAGCACTGAGTCTTTTATGTCTCTGTCACTTTCTTAGTACTTTTTAATGTCTTTACCTTTATTTCACAGCCTCTTAAAGGAACAATCCGGAGTAAAATGCTTTCTCCTCTACATCTAATTAGATAGATGTGTTTTGAGAAAGTTCGCTTGCGATTTCAACCGAGGCAGCTTCAGGTATAAAATGTCCTCTACAGAATCTGTCCATGTCCACTTGCAGAGTTAGAGACTCTTTGTTTTGTTTGTAGGAGCTCTCTACTCACTACCAAAAGTGTGATGTTTTCAGCTTTACAATGGCTTTAAAAATAGCGCTTTGTATCGGCGTAATGACACACTTATGGTGGAATTTGTCGATTGAGATGATTGTGCTACCAACTCACTGTATGAACTTCTAATCATCTAAAAATAGCCCTAGAAAGCATTTTTCTCCAGATTTTTCCTTTAACACGCATGCACTTCCATCCTTCTCACTCTCTCTCTCTTAGTGAAGAGTTGTATATATACAATGTACTGGAGAAATGCACACATACCTATCCTTCTTTCTCTCTCTCTCTCTCTCTCTGTCTCCCCCTAGTGGAGAGGTGTATGTGTGCGATGCAGGACGGTTCCCCGATGCTGAAGCTGAGGGGGAAATCTAAAACTCTGACGCGCAGCTTCTTCCTGGATGAGCATCGCTCCTGTATCCGTTGGAAACCCTCTCGGAAGCGGGAGAAGGCTAAGAGTTAGTCAGAAATCACACACACACACACACACACACACACACACACACACACACACCAGATTATACTGTATATGCAGCCATCCCCCATCCAACTGTATTTTAAAAGTACACATTTGATTGATTGATTGATTGATCCATAATAATGAATGACCAAAGCATAGTGCTGTCATACTGCATCCATTCAAGAATTCAGATTTGTTTGATCTGTTGTATGATATTAATTTCTCAGTAACAGAAAGACACAGTGAAGACACTGTGCGGATTTCAAAACATAATAGAAAAATGGACACTGTACAATCCAATCATCCTGCCACTGTATGATTACGATGTTCTCTGAGGTTATTCACAACGTTTCTGACGGTGAACTAGCGTAAACTAGCATGCTGCTAGCTACCTAGAGTGGGCTGCCAAGAGCACTTTGCACAAAACCAGCAGACCAATCACAGCACTCTGCACAAAACCAGCAGACCAATCACAGGACTCTGCACAAAACCAACAGACCAATCACAGCACTCTGCACAAAACCAACAAACCAATCACAGCACTCTGCACAAAATCAGCAGACCAATCACAGCCCTTGCAGTCTGTGTGGCCTTGACGTGAAGTTAGGAAGTTAATTACGTGACGAAAGGAAGGGGTTCACACAGCACCAGAGTCTTTTCATTTGCCACAGCACTGATCTACTGTAACAGAACCACACTGATCTACTGTAACACAGAACCACTCTGATCTACTGTAACACAGAACCACACTGATCTACTGTAACACAGAACCAGTCTGATCTACTGTAACACAGAACCAGTCTGATCTACTGTAACAGAACCACACTGATCTACTGTAACACAGAACCACACTGATCTACTGTAACAGAACCACACTGATCTACTGTAACACAGAACCACACTGATCTACTGTAACACAGAACCACACTGATCTACTGTAACACAGAACCAGTCTGATCTACTGTAACACAGAACCACACTGATCTACTGTAACACAGAACCACACTGATCTACTGTAACACAGAACCATCAGCTGGGCTTCACTCTGAGCTCCTCCTTGTCTCTTAGTCAGACTGTGTCAAAGGGCACTTGTGTTTGTGTGTGTTTGTATGTCTGTGTCTGCGTGTGTGAATTTCTCCTTGTCCTCTTGTCTCCTAGTCACCATTGACTCGATCCATGAGGTGTGTGAGGGTTGTCAGACTGAGATCTTTCAGCGGTTCGCTCACAACAACTTTGACCCAAACTGCTGTTTTAGCATCTACCACGGCGACCACATGGACTCTCTGGACCTGGTGGCGCCCAGTGCTGAGGAGACACGCACCTGGGTTACCGGCCTCAGGTACCTGCTGGCCGGCATCAGCGACGAAGACAGCTTGGCCAAGCGCCAACGCACCAGGGACCAATATCCTTCAGGGGATGTGTGTATGTGTGTGTGTGTGTTGAGAGTATGTGTGTATGTGTGTATGTGTGTGTGTGTGTGTGGCGGGGGCAAGGGTGGGGAGCGTCTCCATAGGTTCCAGTAGGCCTCACTTGAAACTGGATCCCTGTGGCTCCACTGTTCCTCTTTCATCAGTGAAGCAGTTCTGTTGCAGAACACAATAATAATGTTCCTGCAAGGTTTGAAGGTTCCTATGTGCTAATGGGGTTTATCACTGTTAGATGTGAGTTTGTGTGGGATTGTGTGATTTTGTAGTGCCTCTAGCCTTTTTGGTTCCCTCATGGAGTTCTGCTTGTATATGAACCGAGTTCCTGTGTGATCACTGAGAAGAACTTGACAGGAAATCACTAGAATCAACCCCGTGACTTGGCTGGAAATCGCTAGAATCCGCACTGTGACCTTTGACATTGGTGTCTAAGCGTCACTCCAGCAGCTCTGGTCTGTTTGGCTGGTCATGTTCTACTTATGAGGAGGTAAACCTAGTAATTTCTAGAATGTTCTACTTTATATCCTGCGCTAGTGCTCTCTCTGTATGTGTGTGTGTGTGTGTGCGTCTGTGTATGTATGTATGTGTGTGTGTGTGTATGTATGTGTATGTGTGTGTGTGTGTGCGTGTGTTTGCGTCCGTGTATGTGTGTGTGTCTGTGTGTGCGTCTGTGTATGTATGTGTGTGTGTACTAGTTTGCCCTTGACTCACTGGGCATGTGGCTGCGTCAGACATTCACTGAGGCTGACAAAAACGCCGATGGGAACCTGAGCATCGGGGAGGTGCTGCAGCTTCTTCACAAACTTAACGTGAACCTCCCCAGAGAGAAGGTCAAGGAAATGTTCCAGGTACTGCCACTGTGTGTGTGTGTGTGTGTGTGTATGTATGTGTGTGTGTGTGTGTGTGTGTATGTATGTGTGTGTGTGTGTGTGTGTGTGTGTGTGTGTGTGTGTGTGTGTGTGTGTGTGTGTGTGTATGTGTGTGTGTGTGTGTGTGTGTGTGTGTGTGTGTGTGTGTGTATGTATGTGTGTGTGTGTGTGTGTGTGTGTGTGTGTGTGTGTGTGTGTGTGTGTGTGTATGTGTGTGTGTGTGTGTGTGTGTGTGTGTGTGTGTGTGTGTGTGTGTGTGTGTGTGTGTGTGTGTGTGTGTGTATGTGTGTGTGTGTGTGTGTGTATGTGTGTGTGTGTGTATGTATGTATGTGTGTGTGTGTGTGTGTGTGTATGGATTGGGTGCTCTATGGACTGGTCAAGTACCTAAACCCATTTGAGCACCTGTGGCGCATCCTTAAGCTGAAGATGGAGGAGAGCAGAAGGAGTCTGACATCCACCAGCTCTATGACATCATAATGAAGGAGTGGGAGGGGATTCCAGTAGAACCTGTGCAGCTCTGGTGAATTTCAAACCCATAGCGGTTGAGACAGTGCAGAATAATGGTGCTCACACAAAATATTGACAGTTTGGACACAATTTGGACATTTGCTGTAAGGTGGTGTTAGTGTGTAGTGGTGTGTAGGTGGTGTTAGTGTGTAGTTGTATATAGGTGGTGTTAGTGTGTAGTGGTGTGTAGGTGGTGTTAGTGTGTAGGTGTGTGTAGGTGGTGTTAGTGTGTAGTGGTGTGTAGGTGGTGTTAGTGTGTAGTGGTATATAGGTGGTGTTAGTGTGTAGTGGTATATAGGTGGTGTTAGTGTGTATTGGTGTGTAGGTGGTGTTAGTGTGTAGTGGTATATAGGTGGTGTTAGTGTGTAGTGGTGTGTAGGTGGTGTTAGTGTGTAGTGGTGTGTAGGTGGTGTTAGTGTGTAGTGGTATATAGGTGGTGTTAGTGTGTAGTGGTATATAGATGGTGTTAGTGTGTAGGTGGTGTTAGTGTGTAGTGGTATATAGATGGTGTTAGTGTGTAGGTGGTGTTAGTGTGTAGTGGTATATAGGTGGTGTTAGTGTGTAGTGGTGTTAGTGTGTAGTGGTATATAGGTGGTGTTAGTGTGTAGTGGTGTGTAGGTGGTGTTAGTGTGTAGTGGTGTGTAGGTGGTGTTAGTGTGTAGTGGTATATAGGTGGTGTTAGTGTGTAGTGGTGTGTAGGTGGTGTTAGTGTGTAGTGGTATATAGATGGTGTTAGTGTGTAGGTGTGTGTAGGTGGTGTTAGTGTGTAGGTGTGTGTAGGTGATGTTAGTGTGTAGTGGTATATAGGTGGTGTTAGTGTGTAGTGGTATATAGGTGGTGTTAGTGTGTAGTGGTGTGTAGGTGGTGTTAGTGTGTAGGTGTGTGTAGGTGGTGTTAGTGTGTAGTGGTGTGTAGGTGACTGTGTGTGCCTGGGAACTATCTGTGTGTTTATGTCCAGCGCTTGTGTGGGGCTTGGGTGTGTGTTTATGAGCTCCGAGTGTGTGTATGTGCCCCTCCGTGTGTGTGTGTTTACATGGGCTGCATATGTGAATCGTGTGTGTGTGTGGATGTGCAGCCTCCTTTGTGTGTGTGTGTGTGTTTTCATGAGTTGCATGTCTAAGGCTTTCGAGTGTGTGTGTTTGCACATGTATATGTGCACACTCAAATATGTGTGTGTGTGTGTGTGTGTGTGTGTGTGTTTGTGTTTGTGTGTGTTTGTGACCTGCATGTGTGTTCGGCCTCCTCTTGTTGTGTGTGTCAGTGTACTGGCGTCCTGTAGCCTGGACCATATGGTGCAGAGGGAGCAGATGGTGTGAGTGTATTTCTGTGAGTGTTCAACACGCAGGACTCCAGTAATCCCAGCCCCTATGAGTGTGTGTGTGTGTGTGTGTGAGTGTGTGTGTGTGTGTGTGTGTGTGTGTGTGTGTGTGTGTGTGTGTGTGTTCTTGTCATGAACAGTCAAAACAAAATGTGCCTCACAAACTTCTGCCTCATAAATAAACAAGTGTTGTTTGTTGTTTGTTTGTTTGAATGCAGGTCTAAATATGTTAATATGCTGAAGATATGTAGTAAAAATGTTAGTGTTAATTAAAATAGTTTAATTAGTTTTTAAGCTCCATTCACAGATCATGTATTTAATATACATGATAGCAATAATAGGTTATTTTCTGTAGTTCATGCACATGAATCCTACATGTAAAGAAAGTAGGTAAAATCATCTCCTAAATACAAACAGGATATAAGTGGGATAACGACCTTCAAGGTCACCAGTTGATGGAACTAATGATTCGACGGAGGCAACCTCACTTGGCGTCCTTTGCCTCCACCTCACCATTATTTCATCAAACTGGTGACCTCATCGTCTGTTCTCCCTTACAGGTTTCATATGTTTACATGAAATTCATGTCCTGCAAATGTGTAGGAGACACAGATGATTAATGCTTACAACACTGTAGCTTACAGGCCATTTTTATCCATCCTGTAACCATAAATCAGACTGATCCTTTGACTCCTGTCTTATTCTGAGTGTAATATTTTGGTGTGTGTGTGTTGTCTCCCATCAGGAGGCAGACACAGATGATAATGAGGGGTCTCTGGCCTTTGAGGAGTTCTGTGCCTTCTATAAGATGATGTCCACGCGACGAGATCTCTACATCCTCATGCTGACCTACAGCCACCAGAAGGAGTACATGGACCTGAGAGACCTGCAGAGGTTCATGGAGGTTGAGCAGAAGGTCAGAAAGGGGCTGGATGAACTCTGGACTTTCACATGTTACTGTCTGTTTAGGACTGTTCAAAAACGCGAGTGTTTTGCGCAACAAAAAAATGCAAGTTTGAAACCAAAGATTGTAGAGTGCTCTAGCCTCTTCCTGCAGGCATTTATTTAGTTCATTTTGCCTCTCATTTATCGCTAGTCATGCCTGTAAGACTAGCCTCTCAGTATAGTCACTGGTTCTTTTAGCACTAGTTATGCTAGTCTCTCATTGCATTCACTGACCCTTTTAGTGCTAGTTATGCTAGGCTCTCACTGCATTTATGCTAACATCCCATTGCAGTCATTGACTCTTTTAACACAAGTTATGTTAGCCTCTCACTGTAGCCACTGGCTCTTTTAGTTCTAGTTACACTAGTTATCATTCCATTCATCATCTCTTTTAGTTCTAAAAGATATGCTTATGCTTATGTTTGTACTTATGCTATCCGCATAGGAAACACTTTTAGACACATACCTCACATACCACATGACATTTAGACACGTTCCTCTCTTAGGGGTTAATTTTTTCTCTTCTGCTGTTTGCTCATAGATGTTCAGCGTGACGAAGGAACATTGCCAAGAAATCATAACCCTGTTTGAGCCAAACCCTCAGAATGTGGCCGATATGGTCCTGGGCATAGATGGTGAGTGCTAGTGTGTATACATATATGTGAGTGTGTGTGTGTGTGTGTGTGTGTGTTTACTCTCTCTGGTCCCCACAGGCTTCACAAACTATATGCGCAGTCCAGAGGGGGACATCTTTAACCCAGACCACTACCAGGTGAACCAGGATATGACCCAACCGCTGTGCAACTACTTCATCTCCTCCTCCCACAACACATACCTGACCGGAGATCAGTTCCTCTCACAGTCACGTGTGGACATGTATGCATACGTCCTGCAGACTGGATGCAGATGCGTAGAGGGTAAGTGTGTGTGTGTGTGTGTGTGTGTGTGTGTGTGTGTTTGTGAGTGAATGTAATCATACATACAGTATGTCTGGTGGTGAGGGACATTGTGTGTGTGTATGTATGTGTGTGTGTGTGTGTGTGTGTGTGTGTGTGTGAGAGAGAGAGAGAGAGAGACTCTATTATATATCCTTTCCTTCAGCCTAGCCCCACCCCTCCCCCACCACAGGCTTAGAGAGGAATGTATGCTATACTGCAATATGCTGTGAGAGGCTGAAGGGCTGTGTGTAACACACACACACACACACACACTCACACATAGAGAGGGAGGGAGGAATATATGTTATATTGCAGTGTGGTGTGAGGGGCTGAATGGCTGTACACAATACACATACACACACACACATACACACACACACACACACACACACACACAGAGTTGTGCTGTGCTGAGCAGAGCTGAAGGTTATATGGAGTGCATTCATTATTCATACTCCAGGGTGGCAGCGGCCTGTCAGCAGTACAGATGGAACTCGTGGGGATGTTAATGTAGACTCAGCTGAGGCTGAAGCTCTAAATGAACACCTGCCAATCTGCCAAATATGGGTTACAAGTCAGTTTGGGGTGGGGGGTAAAAAAGAAAACTTGGTTTTGGTTACATTAGGCCAGAGAACACCAGAGCTAAGCCCCGCCCCCTCTAAACCTCTGCTTTACGTCCATCACACAGCCCGGTCTCATCTGTCCTTTACGTCCATCACACAGCCCGGTCTCATCTGTCCTTTACGTCCATCACACAGCCCGGTCTCATCTGTCCTTTACGTCCATCACACAGTACTGGAATGTGTGTGTGTCTTTAATGTCCATCATTATGTGTGTGTGTGTGCTTGTTTATTGTCTTTGTACACCTGATTCAACTGTGTATGTACATTTCCTTCATCACTCTCATCTGTGTGTGTGTGTGTGTGTGTGCTTTACTGTACTCAGTGGACTGCTGGGACGGTCCTGACGGGGAACCTATTGTCCATCATGGATACACACTCACCTCCAAAATCCTCTTCAAAGACATTGTGGAGACCATCAATAAATATGCCTTTGTGAAAAGCCAGTAGGTGGCGCTCTCCTCATCCTGCACTTCCTCCTGTACCTCCTCTCTGTGCACACCCCTCTCTCCCAGCCAGCGGGGAATTAGAGAGAGAGAGAGGGAGATTTAGATAGATGGATAGATAGAGAGGGAGAGAGAGAGAGAGAGAAAGAGATGCATAGATAGAGAGATAGATAATTTTTCCCACTAGTAAAATTGCATTGTTATGCCACAGCCACGATACATTGCAGACTGATGTCAGAGTTATTATGGTCTATCAGGAGCCCCTCTGTAGAACAGCTGTGTGTTATAGTTTCTCAGGAGCCCTTTGCTTCTCTAGTCCAACTGTAGTGTGGTGCTGTGAGGCTGATGTGAGCTCAGACTGAGCCAAGGTGCTGCTGCCTTCCACAGATATCCTGTGATCCTGTCCATTGAGAACCACTGCACCGTACCTCAGCAGCAGAAGATGGCTCAGTACCTGATGGAGGTACTTCAGGACAAACTGGACCTGTCCAACATCAACGCCAACGAGTCCACCAAACGCCTGCCCTGCCCAGAGCTGCTTAAGGGCAAAGTCTTGGTCAAGGTAGTGTGACCACAAGCATCCACATGAGTTATTAATGAGCTACAGTGAACACAAGCATCCACATCAGATATTAATCAGCTGCAGTATTGATCACTGCCACTGGAACCATCTGCATCATTCATCAATCAGATATGTGCACTGATCATTATCCGCATTATTCACTAATCAGATATGTGTCCTGATCATTAGACCAGAGCCGATCCTCATTATTCACTAATCAGATATGTGTCCTGATCATTAGACCAGAGCCGATCCTCATTAGTCATTAATCTGATATGCACTATGTGGTGCACTAATGTTCA
Source organism: Tenualosa thibaudeaui (assembly GCA_027481765.1). NCBI lineage: Eukaryota > Metazoa > Chordata > Actinopteri > Clupeiformes > Clupeidae > Tenualosa > Tenualosa thibaudeaui. The sequence continues at coordinate 263,358 of JAIFZK010000143.1, read as the reverse complement.
TGACTTGCCATTAAGTGTCTATTTAAGTGTTTTTTGTAAGTTCACAATGTGGGACACAGACAAAACAAAAACTGAATGACACTTTTGACGCGTCGTTAAATGTCATGATGTCATGATAGGTGTCATGTCATGTTTGACAGGCTCATGTCACTCTTATGTTTACAACCTCAAGTAAAGTGTTACTGTTCATAATTGTCAATAAAACAACACTGCTCATTAGAAGATCAATCACTGATCATTAATTTTATGAGTCTGTTCTGTCATCATCAGAGTTAGTTTGCTGCTGACACACTCATGAAAGGGATTACTGTTCTGTGTCTCAGGGTAAGAAGCTTCCGGCAACCCTGGACCCGAGCGCTGAGGAGGGAGACGTGTCAGATGAGTCCAGTGGGGAGGAAGAGGAGGAGGAAGAGGAGCAGGAGCCTCAGCTGAACGGACAGGTAAGAGGAACAAAGATACTGCAGCAGCGGACAGGTGAGAGAGAAACACCTGGAGAGAACAGAACCAGAACCGCACACGTGAGGCACGGGCAGAACGTGAGCAGAATGTACTAGAGGAACTGGACCATCTTTGACATCTCATTGTAGCATCATCCAGACAGCACAGATGCTATCAGGAGACACGGATAGGGTTAGAGACAGGCTGGTGTGTGTGAGAGTGTGTATCAATAGACAGGCTGGTGTGTGTGAGAGTGTGTAGTCAAGTGTATAGGTTTGCATGTTTGTATATATTATAGATGTATTTGCCTGTGCATCTGTGACATGCAATTTTTTTTTGTGTGTGTGTGTGTGTCTGTGTGTGTGTCTGTGTGTGTGTGTGTGTGTGTGAAGAGTCTGAATGGCACAGCTGCTTCTCAGG
>JAIFZK010000143.1:250000-255000 GCA_027481765.1 Tenualosa thibaudeaui | reverse complement strand
CTATGTTTTAGCAGTATTAGCTTGTAGCACTAGCAAACATGCTATTGACACACTAGCAGTGACAGTAATCTGTATCTGGCTATGATGCAGGGCAAAGGTAACGCCATGAAGAAACTGCTGCATAAAGCGTCTCACGTCCCAGGGAAGGGCCTGGCCAAGGGGAAGAAGGTCTCGTCGGAGTCGTCCCTCTTCAAGCCCCTCTCGGATGACGACGCAAGCTCACAGGGCAGCCGTGACCCCACCCTCTCCCGAGGAGCGCAGAGTGAGCCCCCGCGGCGAGCACAGAGGGTCTACTTCCAGGAACCCCTCGAAAAGCACAGGGGTACGTACTGAAAAACAGTAAAAATCAGTTGCCCCCACTAGCTGCGGTCATCCAGGCTCTGTTGTGTGCTGTGTTTCTTATGGTTTTAAAATGTAAGCTTTTTGTCTCCACTCTTCCCTCAATGATGAATGTGATGCAACTGTCCTTAGGGACACTGTAGATCATAGTCTGGTGTCATATCAATATATGGTATGGTGATGTCATATGTGCTATGGTGATGTCATATGTGGTATGGTGATGTTGCATGTGGTATGGTGATGTCATATGTGGTATGGTGATGTCATATGTGGTATGGTGATGTCGCATGTGGTATGGTGATGTCATATGTGGTATGGTGATGTCATATGTGGTATAGTAATGTCATATGTGGTATGGTGATGTCGTATGTGGTATGGTGATGTCATATGTGGTATAGTGATGTCATATGTGGTATGGTGATGTCGCATGTGGTATGGTGATGTCATATGTGGTATAGTAATGTCATATGTGGTATGGTGATGTCGCATGTGGTATGGTGATGTCGTATGTGGTATGGTGATGTCGTATGTGGTATAGTGATGTCACATGTGGTATGGTTATGTCGTATGTGGTATGGTGATGTCATATGTGGTATGGTGATGTCATATGTGGTATGGTGATGTCATATGTGGTATAGTAATGTCATATGTGGTATGGTGATGTCGTATGTGGTATGGTGATGTCATATGTGGTATAGTGATGTCATATGTGGTATGGTGATGTCGCATGTGGTATGGTGATGTCATATGTGGTATAGTAATGTCATATGTGGTATGGTGATGTCGTATGTGGTATGGTGATGTCATATGTGGTATAGTGATGTCATATGTGGTATGGTGATGTCGCATGTGGTATGGTGATGTCGTATGTGGTATGGTGATGTCGTATGTGGTATAGTGATGTCACATGTGGTATGGTTATGTCGTATGTGGTATGGTGATGTCGTATGTGGTATGGTGATGTCATATGTGGTATGGTTATGTCGTATGTGGTATAGTGATGTCGTATGTGGTATAATGATGTCATATGTGGTATAGCGATGTTGTATGTGGAATGGTGACGTCGTATGTGGTATGGTGATGTCATATGTGGTATGGTATAAAGACATGATGTGGTAATGCTGTGCTGTAATAGTAGTTTGGGAACAAAAGAGAATGTTCTAGCACTGTTTTGGTTTATGTGCTTGAAATGGTTTGTAGTGTCATATCACATGCCACAGAGCCGTGTGTGATCATTGTTCCTTCTCTGCCGTCTGTCTCTCTCCTGGTTCTGTAAATCCACATGTTCCTATACATTAATGCACATGTTGTCTGGTGTCACTGGTCACTGTCTCTGTTAAATGGAGGTTTAACTCCAAGTCTGAGTGAATATGAATCTAACCCTCCTGAGGACTTGTGTTTTTCTTGTCAGGCCCTCGCAGTCGAATGTCATCAGAGGCAAGCTCCACTGGTGCCGAGATTGCTTATGGTTACGTGAACTGGGGCAACGATGACTCTTTAGAACCAGACATCCCAACCCCACCCTTCCGCTCCAGAGGCCCGTCCCTCAGCAAGCAGGAGAGTACATCTTCAGAACGCTCTGACAGTTCTCCACAGGTGATAGTGGAGGGTGCTGTTTTAGAACCAAGGGAACCTCCACCAAAGCCCAGCCGGGATCCTGCATTTTTACAGGCATTAGAACCGCAGACGGACACCAAAATTGAGGTGCCCATTCTACCCAATCCACAAAACAAGCGGAACCTAATGGTTCCACATCCACTAGAGCCTCCACCACGGTTCAGGCGGCAGTTGGCAGTGTTAGAACCAACAGACGAACAGCTAGAACCCAATACAGAGAACATCGTTTCAGCACACTCACATCTCACTCCACCACAGTCTGAACAAGAGGTGAGAGTTTCAGAGCTGTTTGATCAGACTGGGAACCGACTTTTACAAATAATAGATGAGAACAGAGAGCTCAAACCAGAACCAACAGGCAAACCTGTAGAAACTGGAACACTGCAAGCAATAGAGGAGCTTTCTGAACTTGACATGGAAGCTCCATCTGCTGAGCTGTCAGGCCAAACTTTGGAAGACGGACATTTGGAACCGGATTACGACCTATCAGCTTTACAAGCTATACTCCCAGAACTCAGAATACTAGAAACTGTAAACCCAAGGCCAGCACTCAACCCAGACACCAGTGTGTTAGAGCATGGACACCAGTTACCAGAACACAAAGCTGTAGAACAACTACACCAACTTCCCAAGCCCAATCTGGAGGCCCAAGTTTCAGAACAGGTTGAGGCGGCACCAGTCTCCCATCCTGTGATGACATCTGTGAAGCCAAAGGGCCAGCCACTAGAACCCACTCAGGTCTGGGTGTCAAACCGGCCTCTAAAACCCACTCAGGTCTGGGTGTCGAACCAGCCCCCAGAACCAAGTCAGGTCTGTGTGCCAGGTTCTCTAGATCTGATCTGGCAGAACCAGCCAAGCCTGGAGGAGACGGCTTCCCTCCCTCAGCCTCTGGAACCCAAACCTGCAGGGCTTCCCCTGGTTCGCTTAGCAGCTGTTCCCCAGGCTCCTGTGGCACCTGTGATGCAGGCCACTGCACTCTCACAGCCTCTAGAATCCAAACCTGTGACGGTTCCTGTAGCGGTTCCTCAGGCTCCTGCAGCAGCTGTTCCCCAGATTCCTGTGGCACCTGTGACTGCACTTCCACAGTCTCTAGAACCTGCAACGGTTCCCCCCATGGTTCCCCAGGTTCCTGTGGCCCCAGTGAGGCAGGTAAGCTACAGTGACCAGAGCACGCAGACGGACCCCATCCACATTCCTGCTGTGGTTCTCTACAACTCCCCTGAGCTCCTTCGCAGGAACCGGCTTTGCCTGCCCCCGGTTCCACCCAGTCCTGTCCCTATCAGGAGGACCATTGACCCCACCGCAAAGTCCTCCAACTCCACATCCACCCCCTCATTCATGGAACGGCGGTCCAAGAGTGTTCCTCGGCAACGGCCCCCGCTGCCAGGTACCCAGCACCCATCTCGCGGCCGACCCACGCTGGAGTGGCAGCATTCTCTACCAGAGCAGCGACTTAGAGTTGGGCACCACAGCCCTGGCCTAAACAGGGCCACCCTGCTGATGGACAATAAGTCCAGCAGCGAGGGCAGTCTGGACAGCCTGGACCTGAATAGTCTGCCCTCCCAGGTGCCCGCTGGACAGCAGGGTGAGGTTGGCACGCTACAGAGGGAGATGGGTGCCCTTTTCGAACAGAAGCTCAGGGAGCTCCATTGCAAATCCCCACTTTTCTTCCGTGGTGAGAGAGCCTGCTTTGTGTCTGTGTCTGTGTGTGTGTGTGTGTGTGTAAGTGTGTGTAGCAGAGTATGTGTGTGTGTGTGTTACCCTAAGCTGTGTTAACCCTAGCGACCCGAAATGTTTTTGCCTCACCGTTTTTGAGAGAGAATGACTGGAGTTCATGATGTGTTTCTCCCCTCAGTGTTTTAGGATAGCCAGACTAGAAGTATGTGTGCTTCTCCCCTGTCACAGAGCCTGCAGGGTGTGTGTATTTATAAATGTGTGTGTGTGTGTGTGTGTGTGCGTGCATGCGTGTGTGCTGACCCTACTGCTGATCCCAGCAGTGTCTGACTGGACTGTGTATTAATAATGTGTATGTATGTGTGTGTCCCTTCTCACAGACGACTCTGATGATGAGAAACAGTAGCACTGCTCGATGAGGCTGATATATGGAAACCATGGAAAAGCTAAGCTATGCTAACACCAACTCAGCTAAGCTACGCTAACACCAATTCAGCTAAGCTACGCTAACACCAACTCAGCTAAGCTACGCTAACACCAACTCAGTGGAGGTGGTACAGGAACATTACTGTTGGACCAAGAACCACTGGGGACCTTTTCAGCCAGAAACCAAATCCATCTGCACCTTCCCAGGGGGGAAATCCCCCCCCCCCCCACACACACACATTTCAGGGGTGCGTGTCTCAGCCTTACCTCTCCTGGTTGAACTCCAGACTCACCTGCTTGTAAAGGGAGAAGAGCCCACTGGACTAAATCATCTGTATATTTTGTGAATGTAAATGGAACGTATTGTACATTTGTGTATATTTCTCTAAGCAGATATGAGGACAGATATGAAACCACATTTTCTCATGGTCCATGTGAAGGGAGTGTGTTAACTCCACTACTCACGTATGAGTGTGTGTGTGTTGTGTGTGAGATGTTGCAGAGTTACCCAGCTGAGAGAACAGTCAATTGTAGTTGATACACATCAGCACACAGCTGTTAGTAATAGACTCTTTATTACTCATCTATTACATGTGCCAGAGAGACTCAACTAAGCAGTGTGATTTTTACTAATGTTCTACACAAAACCATTGGTGAGCAGAACATTCATTTAGTGTGGTTTGTCAGGAGCTTGCCAACAGTCCAAACAAATAAAGATATGATTCTGCTCTCCTGACTGCGAGGTGTATTTTACACAGAGTGACGATCACCTCTTCAGAGCAGAGTGACGATCACCTCTTCAGAGCAGCACATACATTATAGAACAGTCTAAAGCATCTGGGAAATATTATTCTGGGTTTCTATTTACATCATTCTTCAAGAGATTAATAATCTAAAGGGATTATGTCAGACTAGTACAGTCTTATGATCACATATGACAGCAG
>JAIFZK010000143.1:237500-242500 GCA_027481765.1 Tenualosa thibaudeaui | reverse complement strand
ATTGCTCACACATAAGGCCACATAGTAAAGATATCACACATACGGCCACATAGTAAACACAGAACTAAATTCAGCGATGAAAATCACACTACCTCACACTACCATCACACTACTGAACTCTGTCCCCCACTGAACCTCACACTGCACGCTGCTGCTATAGCATCTGTACATCTGTATATACTTAATACATCTGTACATAACTATCTCTATAGCACATCTGTATATTGCCCTTTATATTGAATCTATATAGCACATCTGTATATTGCCCTTATTATCTCTTCACCTTACATGTAGATGCCAAACTGCATTTCGTTACTTATACATGAGTAATGACAATAAAGTTGAATCTAATCTAAAAAAAAAAAATGCTAGAGATCACATGTGTTAGTTTCATCTGATAAAAACAAAAAGATGAAGGACATTAATAACTGTTAATAACATTAATAACAATTAATAACTGAGAGCTGATGTGCTGGGTTCAGCTGGTACCTTCTGAGCGTTGAGGCGATGTGATGCGGAGTCTCTGGGCTCGTGGGCAGGGGTTGGGTGAGAGTCCAGGCAGGGAGATGCTGTGGTGCCCGCTCTGAGGAGACTGTGCCTAGGCATCGAGCGGGCAGCTGGTCACTGCCTGCACAGCCAGGGGGTGGTTCTGGGGGTTGGGGCCCGGGGATTGGCTTTGGGGTACCCCCCCCCTCAACACACACACACACACACACACACACACATACACACATCAGATATGATGGGCATGCTCTCTGGGAAACTGAGGAGCCCTTACAAATGTTAATCAGGGGATATAAATACACTTCTTCATTTCAGTAGAGCTGTATATATATATGAAATAGGCTAGCCTACAATAGTGAAATGTGAAATAGCTTTTGTAAAACCATGTCTATTCACCACGTTTGGATGTAGCCTAATGTATAATAACAATTTATCTCCTATTTAAGTATTTTCAGGCTACGATATTGGTATTTGCCATTGCTGAATCAACCTTGATGTAGCCTCCACCAGAAAGGTTAGGCCATGTCTGTCTGTTTTTACTTTTGGACCTCTTTGCGCACCTATACGCGCGTTAATAGTAGTGCCGTAACGGATGAGATTTTCTGAAGGGTGAGGCGTCTCATATTAGACAGGAAAGCAGAGCAGAAGAGACTGCTCTCTCTTATCGCTGAATTGCAAACACAAGGGCGCGCAAATAAGGAAGAGATTCCCGAGTTGCTTTTCTAGTCGTCAGCCAATCGTAAGCGAGGCTAGAAGAATCGCTGGCCTTCTGACACCTCATTTCCACCAATCACAAACCTATGCGCGTTCCGTACGCGGTAAATGTAAGCTACAAGGGCTGAGAGTTCGTTTTTTTCAAAAGGGGCGTATTTTTTCAAGCCATTTTAATTGGAAACCAACATTCTGGTTAGGGCAAGTGCCGGACGCAACAGTGAAATATTGTACTGTGGAATATAAACGCGGTGTCACTCTTAATAAAACCTACATTACAGATGTGCAGGCCAAGCCGGAGCGAACCGTTTGTTGGAAGTCATATCAATGGAGGACTAACGTAACGTCGCGGGCTGCAGAATAGGACGCTGTCACTGTGGACATGACCGGCTTTCACGGTCGAACATAGTTGCGCGGGTAAGTGACCTCCGTTACCCTATCTGTTGTTATTTCTCGAGAATCATAAAAGGCATAGTTCAATATACTGAACGACTGGGATGTGTGCTAGCCGTGTGCATGGCTCGTCTCATCGGAGCGCCCATGACGGGCTGTCTGGTAAGGGAAGAGCAGCATAGCGCTCGATGCAGACTGGTTAGGTCGCTGCTGTTGCTTTGAAGGAAACCTTTAAAACAAAATAACATTTGTGCAAGAGTGAGGTGTGCTGCACATGATGTGACCCCAAGAACGTCAAAGAAATTCTTCGTGACTGTTTTTGAAAAGCAGATACTAGAAATAAAAGGACAATTCAACAGTGAGAAATACAAGTGCACGGCTAAGATGGCTGACGACTAGCTTCTTGGGTTGGTATTTAGCGCCCTGCAACCCAACTATGTCAGCTGGAAGAGGAAGAGAGGCTTCACCTGCTCGCTGATTGGACAGCGCCAAGCATATGCAATATTCCCTAACGCTGATTGGTCGACGGAGGACTCTGTTTAGGATACAAAGTTGCAGGTCCACAGTCACAAGTATCGCAACATGTAACCGATGTTGTTAAACAACACGAGCAACGTCACCCCAAGTTATTCAAAATATTTCAGTACTTATAATTTTGTTGACGTTGATCCTTACTCTCGTTTGTTCTTTCTGTTACATACTCCTGTTAGTGTTCCCCTCTACCTTTTTCTTCAGTACAAACACACATTGGCGAATATTATATGTTCGTAAACTTTGCGGAACCTGCGCATATGATGCGTGATTTGATTCCCTCTCTCTCCAAATCCCTGTCTCTTCACCCACATCTAAATGTTATACATTTACACAGGTGACATCTTAAAATACATGTATGATTTCTGTTGTGACTTTAGGGCACTAAGGAGAGACTACCAATGCGGAAGGCTCGGCGGAGAGGCGGTGCGGCCGGTGGTGGCGGCTTTGGTCGGGGCCGGGGTCGAGGGCGGGGGAGAGGGGGCCACCATTCCTATGATGACCCCAACTTCCAGCTGCGTCCCCCCTCTCCTTGCCGCCTGAACCTGTCGGTCACCCGGGAAACACTGACATATGCCCAGGCTCAGCGGATGGTGGAGGTGGACCTGGACGGACGTCTCCACCGAATCAACATCTCCGACTCGCTGAGTGTCATCACCGAAGATGAGATGACCGCGCAGGACTTGGCTGAGTGCAACAGCAACAAAGAGAACAGTGAGCAGACAGCGGCACAGACTCACACACACACACACACACACACACACACGGTGAGCCGAGCGCGGCCGGGACGCAAGGGTCGCAAGAGGGAGGGCAAAAACGCCACGCCCTCAACACATACGTCCAGCTCTAATAGGAAGATGAAGAAAGGCTCACACTCTGCGGCCAATCACATGTTGCCACACGTCACGCTGCCACGGCCAACCTTCCGCACACTGGAGGCTTTCCACCCGACGGAGGTGGAGCCTCTGCCGGCGGCGTACTACCGCTACATGAAGAGCTCGTCGGACGAGCCGGACATGCGGGCGGAGTACGACATGGACGAGGAGGATATGGCCTGGCTCGAGATGGTCAACCAGAAGCGTGTGTCGGACGGCATAGCGTCTGTGTCACCCGACACCTTCGAGCTCCTGATCGACCGTCTGGAACACGAGTCCGTGCTGGAGTCTCGCAGCCAGGCGCTGGCGCAGAGCTCGGTGGACGAGGAGGACGCGTACTGCACCGTGTGTTTGGACGACGAGTGCCTGAACAGCAACGTCATCCTGTTTTGCGACATGTGCAACCTGGCCGTGCACCAGGAGTGCTACGGCGTCCCCTACATCCCCGAGGGCCAATGGCTGTGTCGGCGCTGCCTGCAGTCGCCCTCACGCCCCGTCGACTGCGTCCTGTGCCCCAACCGCGGAGGCGCCTTCAAGCAGACCAGCGACGGGCGCTGGGCGCACGTGATCTGCGCCATCTGGATCCCCGAGGTGTGTTTCGCCAACACGGTGTTCCTGGAGCCCGTGGAGGGCATCGAGAACATCCCCTCTGCCCGTTGGAAACTCACCTGTTACCTGTGCAAGCAGAAGGGCCGCGGGGCGTCCATCCAGTGCCACAAGGCCAACTGCTACCGGGCCTTCCACGTCACCTGCGCCCAGGGGGCCGGCCTCTACATGAAGATCGACCCGGTCCGGGAGAACGCCACCAACGGAACCACGTTCTCAGTGAAGAAGACCGCCTTCTGCGAGACCCACTCGCCCGCCCCTGGTGAGGACGACGCGGAGGAAGAGGAAGGCAAGATGGGCGGGTTAGGGGGGAGCCGGAGTCACAGGGGTCAAAGGGCGTACACTCTTGCCCCTGTTACCCCACAGAACCAGCGCGGGGGCAAGAAGGGGTCAAAGGGCAGGAGGAGCTGCGAGGTCACGGGCAGGAGAACAGCCATACCTGTGCTCCTAGTGCCACAGATCCCCTCATACAGGTATGCCATTACACACACACACACACACACACACACACACACACACTACATACACACATGTTACACAGCCATACCTGTGCTCCTAGTGCCACAGATCCCCTCATACAGGTATGCCATTACACACACACACTACATACACACACACACAACATACACACACACTACACACACACACACTACACACACACACACTACATACAAACATGTTACACAGCCATACCTGTGCTTCTAGTGCCACAGATTTCCTCATACAGGTGCACACATTACACACACTACACACACACTACACACACACACACACACACACACTATACACACACACTACACACACACACACACACACACACAATACACACACACTATACACACACACACTACATACACGCAGTACACACTACACACACACACACACTATACACTCACACACACACACACACACACACACACACACACTACATACACACACATGTTACACACACATACACTGTGCTTCACAGTGCACACACATTCACACACACAGGTGCACACATTACACACACTACACACACACTACACACACACACACACACACACACTATACACACACACTACACACACACACACACACACACACTATACACACTACATACACACACACACTATACACACTACATACACACACACACTACATACACACACACACACACTACATACACAGACACACACACTACATACACACACACACACACTACATACACAGACACACACACTACATACACACACAGACATGCACACACACACACACACACACATCACACATTACACAGGTGTGCATATCACAGTTTCACACATCACATGGTTATACACAAACAGTTACACACACATATCACATGACATTACACATGATGTACATTACACACGTCAGTCA
>JAIFZK010000143.1:202500-232500 GCA_027481765.1 Tenualosa thibaudeaui | reverse complement strand
TGTGTGTGTGTGTGTGTGTATGTGTGTGTGTGCCCCCTGTGACGTCAGTGCTGTTGTGTTTGGCCCTACTGGAGGTACCGGAGTAAGTGAGTGTGTGTGTGTATGTTTGTGTATGTGTGTGTGTGTGTGTGTGTGTGTTTGTGTATGTGTGTGTGTGTGTATGTTTGTGTGTGTGTGTGTGTGTGTGTGTGTGCCCCCTGTGACGTCAGTACTGTTGTGTTTGGCCCTACTGGAGATACCGGAGTAAATGAGTTTGTGTGTGTGTGTGTGAGTGTGTGTATGTGTGTGTGTGTGTGTGTGTGTGTGTGTGAGTGTGTGTGCCCCCTGTAACATCAGTGTTGTTGTGTTTGGCCCTACTGGAGGTACCGGACTACCTGGAGTTTGTGTCGGAGCCGATGGACTTCAGCACGATGTGGACAAAGCTGGAGTCTCACGTCTACACCTGCGTGAGCGACCTGGAGGCCGACTTCAGCCTGATGGTGTCCAACTGTCTGTGCTACAACCACAGCGACACCGTCTTTCACCGCGCCGCACTCCAGCTGCGGGAGGTAGGGGGCGCCATCCTACGCCACGCCCAGAGGCAGGCCGTCGCCACGGGGATCGACCCTCACACCGGCATGCACCTGCCAGACCCGCCCCCTCAGGCCACGCCCACAAACACCTGCTGGGAGGAGGGTAAGCACATCTATGCAGATTTTGTGTGTGTGTGTGTGTGGGTCAGTCAAAGATATGTTTGTGTGTATGTGTGTGAGTGAAAGATGTATTTGTGTCTCTGTGTGTGTGTTATGTATAATGAGTGTGATATGTAATGTGTAATTTGTGTGTGTGTGTGTGTTGTGTTCCCCAGTGGACTCTCTGCTGGTCCCAGAGAACCGTGTTCACCTGAGTCCAGATCAGCAGCTGCGGGCTCTGCTGGACAAGCTCGACGTGGTCATGTCCATGCGTACCAGCGGGGGGCGCACTAGGCGCATCAGGCTACTGCGCCGGGAGGTGAACAGCCTGCGGCACAAACTCAGCCACCGCCGCCGCCTGCCACCCCCTCTCTGCACCTCCCCGCTGAAGGAGGAGGACGAGGAGCAGGAGCGAGAGGAGGCGGAGGGGGCAGAGGAGCATGGAGGAGACAGGAGGAGGAAGGAGTACGCCACCATAGCATCACAAACCGCAGGTCAGAGGTCAACCTCCTAACTCCAAAACTCAGTGGGTCTCAAAGGTTCCTTGGAAAAGATTGAAATACTCTCATATTTAGCTGCAGAACTGATGAGAAAACAGCAACTGATCGCTCTGCAGACACCCACTGCTGTGTGTAGAGTGGGTTTGATCTATGAACACATTCCGGATACCAAGGGTCCCCCCATAGAATTGTAATTGTTCATCACCAATGTCATAAATGCACTGTTAGGCTACCAGTTCTTACCTACACATTTGCGCGGTTTTGGTAGTTTAATTTTTAGCTGCTGAGAATCGTACGGGCGCTTGTCCAGGTGATTTGATGAACTACAGATTTCCTACCCGAGTAAAAGCCAAGTTGCTTGGAGCTGGTCTAGACGCTAGAGGGCCGCTACACATTCAGCTTTTGTCTCTTTTGTCCTGTTCAGAGTTGATGCACCATCAAAATAACCAAAAAAGTTCTTTAGTGTTGCTTTAAAGACTGAAGACTGAAGTGCGGTGACTAGCCAGCTATATATTTGTCTTCCATACAAACAAAGCAGTTGTTATTACCGGTTATATCTGTTAATATACTATTAATATACTAATATTAATAGACTATACTAATAATATGCTATATTATCTCATATTACATGTTTGTGTGTTCAAGTGTTCTGGCAAAGAAACATGAATACGTGATTTAATTGTTTGTTTGCTTCTCTATTTAGAAAACCACAAAGCGAAAACCCCGCCCCCTACAACACCATCTTGTCCTGCCTCCTCGCCCCTGCCTGGTGATGCTCCGCCCCTAGCTCCTCCCCTTGGGCCAGAGAGCACGGGCACTCGCACAGCGGGCCGAACGGAGAGCTCTGGCACACACACATCAGGAACACACACAGACACACACACATCAGGAAAACACACAGACACACACACAGCGGGCCAAACAGAGAGCACCGACACACACACATCAGGAACACACACAGACACACACACAGCGGTCAGACCAAGAGGACGAGGTCGCAGGCGAGTGGAGGGGCGGGAGAGGGGGGCAGCAGAGACCCCCCAGCAAGAGGTCGGGGGGTCGCCACGCCTGTCTGAAGGCCAAGAGAACGCACCGCCCTCCCTGACTCCGCCCTCCGTTGCCACGGTGATGGGCGTGGGCCGGCGCACGTCAGTCCTCTTCAAAAAGGCCAAAAACGGAGTGCGACAGAAGAAGGCGGAGTCTGAGGATCTGGTAAATGGGGGCGGGGCCGAAAAAGAGCAGACCGAACGGAACCCCAACGGAACTGAACACACTCAGAACCACTCAGAACCCGCTGCTAAAGCAGAACCCACCACAGGCCCGGTTCCCTCCTCCCCGCGACACCTGCGCTCCAGAAGACCCAGTGGCAGCTCCGACAGCGAGATCCAGAGCACACACACACACACACACACACACACACCTGGCCCTGCACCTGCACCTGCTGCAGCACCACACACTCCAACCGTGGACACACACCAACACACACCCACCAAAGACAGTGGTGAGAGAACCCTACAACTTGAATCCTTGTGTCAGTGACTACATTTGCATGCACTCAAGTATCCCCAATACATGGCTCTTCCCAGTTTTGATTACATCCTGAATTCTTTAGTGCATGTAAACGTCGTCAGTAATGTGTTTGGAAATGGACATCTTACTGGACGTCCGTTTAAATGCACTGAAGTATCAAGATATGAAGTATCCTGGCTTTGCGTTTGCGCATGTAAACACATTCATGAACTCGGTATCCCAAATAAGCCCTTATCTCAGTTTCTGAGAAATCAGGATCTGTTAGTGTGGCATAGTGTAGCATGTAAACACCTTATCCTGATTTCTGACAGTTGCGTAGAAAGATTCTAGAGAGCAACGTGTGAGATGGAATGCTGAAGACAATCAAACGTTGCTTGTTAGAATCCTGGGTGAGAACACCGCAATGAACGCTAGAATCAGTAACCAGAATATTAGTATTTAATTGTGAAAAACGGGGGTATTAATAACCTGACTTCTCTGCAGTCATATAAACACTTCATCCCAAATATGATAAAAAAAATGGGGTGTAAATCAGGATTCAGCCCATATCCAGGTGTTTGGTGATGATGTCTGAGGTGTTTAGACTAGTCTAGAAGTCTAGATCAGGGGAATTCAAATATTCCACATACCAAAGTTTCTCTGATTCGGGGGTCTGGTCAAGCACTGATCAGGTCAATTGTTCAAATTTAAATTAGATTTAGTGGTTTTAATCCGTTTTTGCTGAGATGTCTTCAGTTTTAATGGATGTCTAATAGGTGCAGGTCTATGCAAAATCTACACCTGTACAACTTGAAAAACAACATGCCTAGTCTGCAATTTCCATTGACACTATATAATGCACAGTCATACAATTTGTAGATGTTGTGCAATAGGCCTAATAATTCAGTATGCATAGTACTGCAATATTCAGTATTTAGCATGAATAACGTTAAGACGGATCGAAAATGCATTCCATGTCATGTAACAAAAAATGCTGCTGTTGTCTGGTTAAGGCATGCTTCTCCAATGCTAAAACAGCCTAAATATGGGAGGTTTTCTTTCTGCGCAGGCCTGACTAATGGGTGTAAGAAACCCAGAGACGACTCACTTGAGTCTGAGAGTGGCACACACACCCCCCACAGGTCAGGAGAGAAGCGCTTCTGTGTTCCAATTTAACACACTCAAGCAATGGTTGTGTGTTTGTCTGCTCTGACTACTGACATCCTGTGTGTGTGTGTGTGTTTGTGTGTGTGTGTGTGTGTGCGCATGCGTGCAGCTCGCCCCCTCCCAAACGCAGCCGAGGAAAGCCGGCCCTCACCAATGCGGCTGCAGTGGATGTGGAGAATGAGGATGAGGACCCCACAGGTTGGTTGTGCAGCTCTGACACCTTAAAGAGTCAGTTCAGTGGGTTCAGTTCAGTGGGTTCAGGTCTGTGGGTTCAGGTCTGTGGGTTCTGGTCTGTGGGTTCTGGTCAGTGGGTTCTGGTCAGTGGGTTCAGTTCAGTGGGTTCAGTTCAGTGGGTTCAGGTCTGTGGGTTCTGGTCAGTGGGTTCAGGTCTGTGGGTTCAGGTCTGTGGGTTCTGGTCTGTGGGTTCTGGTCAGTGGGTTCAGTTCAGTGGGTTTAGTTCAGTTCAGTGGGTTCAGTTCAGTTCAGTGGGTTCAGTTCAGTGGGTTCAGGGCAGTGGGTTCAGTTCAGTGGGTTCTGGTCAGTGGGTTCAGTTCAGTGGGTTCAGTTCAGTGGGTTCAGGTCTGTGGGTTCAGGTCTGTGGGTTCTGGTCTGTGGGTTCTGGTCAGTGGGTTCAGTTCAGTGGGTTCAGTTCAGTGGGTTCAGGTCTGTGGGTTCTGGTCAGTGGGTTCAGGTCTGTGGGTTCAGGTCTGTGGGTTCAGGTCTGTGGGTTCTGGTCTGTGGGTTCAGTTCAGTGGGTTTAGTTCAGTTCAGTGGGTTCAGTTCAGTTCAGTGGGTTTAGTTCAGTTCAGTGGGTTCAGGGCAGTGGGTTCAGTTCAGTGGGTTCTGGTCAGTGGGTTCAGTTCAGTGGGTTCAGGTCTGTGGGTTCAGGTCTGTGGGTTCAGGTCTGTGGGTTCTGGTCTGTGGGTTCTGGTCAGTGGGTTCAGTTCAGTGGGTTTAGTTCAGTTCAGTGGGTTCAGTTCAGTTCAGTGGGTTCAGTTCAGTGGGTTCAGGGCAGTGGGTTCAGTTCAGTGGGTTCAGGTCAGGTCAGTGGGTTCAGGTCAGTGGGTTCAGTTCAGTTCAATGGGTTCAGGTCAGTGGGTTCAGGTCAGGTCAGTGGGTTCAGTTCAGTGGGTTCAGTTCGGTTCAGTTCAGTGGGTTCAGGTCAGGTCAGTGGGTTCAGTTCAGTGGGTTCAGTTCAGGTCAGTGGGTTCAGGTCAGTGGGTTCAGTTCAGGTCAGTGGGTTCAGGTCAGTGGGTTCAGTTCAGGTCAGTGGGTTCAGGTCAGGTCAGTGGGTTCAGGTCAGTGGGTTCAGGTCAGGTCAGTGGGTTCAGTGGGTTCAGGTCAGTGGGTTCAGTTCAGTGGGTTCAGTTCAGGTCAGTGGGTTCAGGTCAGGTCAGTGGGTTCAGGTCAGTGGATGTGCACTGGCCAAGTCAATGAGCCTGAGAAGCTTCAAACATTCACTTAAACAAGGAGAAAATACACATGACAATAAGTTTGACTTGAGGACAGGGAAGTAGTGTAGTATTAGTCAGTAGCACATTCATCCATTTCACTGCATTGTACTTGTACTCCAATGGCCCATGCTTCACTGCCCAAATAGAGCAGCCGTTGGTGTTTAAGTTGTTGGTGTAAGGGTGTGAGTGTGGAGGAATAGAGGCTGTTGCTGGTTTGTGTTGCTGTCAGTATTTTGATGGCACCTTTCATTTCTGCAAACTTGTTTCATGTGTGAAGATTGTCGGTTAGGAAGCAGGGTAGAGCGTGCCCTCAGATGCCCTGGGGAAGTCAGCCCTTTGTGTGTGTGTGTATGTGTGTGTTATCGTCCACACCACACACACACACTGAGGAAGTCAGAGTGGCTCTATTGTTTGTCTGATGTGACTTGTCTTGTTTTTTGTTTGTTTATGTCGTTGTTTTGGGGAACAGCACAGCACGTATGAGGACATTCTCACGATCTACATTACAGTTGTGCTGCAGAAGTGGCTGGTTATGTTGTATTACATTAGCAGGAGGCAGTAGATAGTTTGGATGGCCACAGTGTGAAAGATCAGTTTATCACAGTGGAGACCAGAATATGACTGAGGATACGAGAAGACCTGGATGGAACAAAAGCTCAGTGTTTTTCTAGTCTGTCTAAATCTGTGTGCTGGAAAGTGCTGTGGTTTCCTGGTCACAGTTTCGTTTTGTGTCGGCCTAGGTGGTTTAGTTTTCTTAGACAAAAGAAAGCATTGCTCAACTCTGAGACGACCTTTTAAAACAGAGTATGGACCATTCCGTACTAAGAGGACTTTAAAACAGAGTATGGACCATTCCGTACTAAGAAGACTTTTTGTCCCATAACAGCAATAAAATGCCATATACTTATAGGACCGTAAATGACTAGGACATGTTAATAATAACAACAATAATGACACATTTTGTCAGGCCTCCGGAGCTCTAAGATTTTATATGACATTTTCAGATTTTTGATGGCATTGTAGAGATGTAGAGCTGGTGGGACAAAGTACCTCCTAAGTCTTTCTGTTGAGCATGTCAGAGACAGGAGACATGATAATGTAGACCTGCTTGAAGGTTAAGGGCTGGTTTTGTGGTCGAAGCATCTCTCTGGAACCTTTCTATACCTGGACATGTTTCGACCTAGACCTCACCTGGTTGTTTACAGGCTTCCACCTAGACCTCTCCTGGTTGTTTCTAGTCCAGATGCAGTAGTCAACTGAGCCACGTTGCCCTAATGAAGTGCTTATATTTGTGTGTAAAACATATGACTCCATAATGAATTGTATGTTTATGGAGGTGTGTGTCCTAAAGGATCTTCATGAATGTGTGTAGAGGGATGTGTCCCAGTGGATGTTGCTGACTCCTTCTTCTGTGCGTGTCTCCCTCCTCTTGGTTTCCTGCAGACGAGAGCTCGCTGGCGCCCCCAGAGGGAGAGGATGACCTGGCCCCCCTGCACCTGGTGTGGGCAAAATGCAGAGGATACCCCTCCTACCCTGCCATGGTAAGCTGAGCAGGCAACAAGCACTGTATATATATATATATATATATATATATATATATATATATATGGGGCATCATCCCCCACTGAACCTTGGTGGATTGGGTTATATAACAGACACAAGACAATACCTGACTACAGCAGGCCGGCTGCAGTTAGCCTAACATCGAATCCACCTAATATATAGAAACTGCCTGTACAGTAACTACCTTCAGTACTAGGCCATGTAACAGAGGCAATCTGGACAATCAGGTTAGCATCACTTTCAGGAGTTCCTCTCTACAGTATTTGTGCCATCAGCTAGTAGGTGTGCTGTGAAGCTAGCAGCTTATCTGTGCCTGAGCTAGCTCTGTTACCTGGGCCGTGTGTGTGTGTGTATGTGTGTGTGTCTAGATGCTCTGTTACCTGGGCCATGTGTGTGTGTGTGTCTAGATGCTCTGTTACCTGGGCCATGTGTGTGTGTGTGTCTAGATGCTCTGTTACCTGGGCCATGTGTGTGTGTGTGTGTGTGTCTAGATGCTCTGTTACCTGGGCCGTGTGTGTGTGTCTAGATGCTCTGTTACCTGGGCCGTGTGTGTGTGTGTGTGTGTGTCTAGATGCTCTGTTACCTGGGCCATGTGTGTGTGTGTCTAGATGCTCTGTTACCTGGGCCGTGTGTGTGTGTGTCTAGATGCTCTGTTACCTGGGCCGTGTGTGTGTGTGTGTCTAGATGCTCTGTTACCTGGGCCGTGTGTGTGTGTGTGTGTGTGTGTCTAGATGCTCTGTTACCTGGGCCGTGTGTGTGTGTGTGTGTGTGTGTCTAGATGCTCTGTTACCTGGGCCATGTGTGTGTGTCTAGATGGTGGACCCTGACATGCCAAGGGAGGGACTGCTCCATAACGGCGTTCCCATCCCAGTGCCGCCCCGTGAGGTTCTGAAGCTGGGGAAACGACGGCAGGCCGAGTGCGACGAGAAACTCTTCCTTGTGCTGTTCTTCGACACTAAGAGGACCTGGTGAGACAGGAGCCCTTCAGTATGATATTATTCACACGCTTTAGTTTCAGACCACTAGAGGTTTGTGACCCAGTCAGATAAGTATTGCCTGATTTGGTCTTGTAGATGGCAATAACTGCCTTATGAATTCTATATCTAATGTGAACTCTGATCATTATAACAAGTGTTATGAGTTCAACTGGTTTCTGGTCATGGTGCCGGTAAATTCTGTCATGATGCGGGAAAACTTCCCTAACACTGTGACTGCTTCTCCTGACAGGCAGTGGCTTCCGCGGGACAAGCTGCACCGTCTCGGGCTGGACGACACGCTGGACAAACTGAGACTGGTGGAAGGCAAGAAGCCCAGCGTGCGCAAGTCTGTGCACATGGCCTACACACGCGCCATTACACACCTCAGCCACGTCACTCCCTCCACCTACATCTAGCCTCTCAGAGTCCCAACGCCCAAAACACACACACACACACACGGGCACCATCCTGCCTGAGGGATCAAAGCCACTAACCTGCTGGTCAACTCTGCATGCGTGCGTGTGTGTAGAGTCGCTGGTTGTAGGAACCAGTAAGAATGTGTGTGCGTAAAGAAAGTGTGTATGACTGACTGTGTGTATGTTTGTCGCTTTCCCAAAATGATGTGCTTACCAGATGTGTGTTACCTGCATCCCCAAAAGAGTGTGTGCGTGTGTGTGTAAAAAAAAGTGTGAAGAGTGTGCATTCTCCTTCAGAATGTGAGGAGAGAGACAGAGTTGTCCCGGGTGGGACCCAGTGGGGAGTGGAGGATCCAGTCCCAGCCCTCGAAGCAGAGACACTGAGCTGCAGCAGTCTGCCTGCCTGGCTCTCAAGAGTAACAAGTGAAGGATGAAAGGATGAAAGGATGGAAGGATGAACAAAAGAAGGAGTAAATAAGCTAAAGGAATCAAACCACAGATGAGACGGAACGTCTTAAGGCCAGAGAGAAGGTTCTCTCCGGAACCACAGGGTAGTACAGTTCTACCCTTTTGGGGAACATTTATTTTAAGACTTTTAAGTGACCTGTTGGAGAACGACAGGTGTGTGTATACTATTTCCTTCTAATTTATGGGCCGCCCTCGGAGCGGGTTTTAGATTGTATTTGTTCTTGAAATACTGCAGTACTTGCCATCTGTATCTGTTTGTCTCCACATGTTAAACTATTCTGTTTCCTATATTTTTAATGGATTGTACATGAACTGCTGTGCTTGTGTTAAGTTATGTTGACACAAAGTGTCATTTGTGAATGTTCCCAAGATTATAACCAATCTTCAGATCGGATATTGCAAGGGGACCTCCCCCATAGTCAGTGACCTTACTGCAGTTAAGGTAGACTCTATGCCCAATGAATCACTGAGTCCCCCTTAATCTCTGAGCTCCGCACCCAAAGACTTCATGATTGGCTAAATCATGCCTGTCAAGTCTGAGGGTTCATGGCTTAAGGGCAGGGAGGACATTGAGATTCAGCCCATGACCTTATCTGAGAAGTCAGGAAGCATCAGTGGTCATTGCAAGCACACATTACCTTAAAGTCTGAGTTGATTGCCGTTTCCGAAATTGCCAACAACCTGCCATCTACGTATTCCTGATCTACTGATCTCTGCAGAAAGCAGTGTGTGGTCTGCAGTATGTGAAGAATAACTGTGTGTACTGGAGCTCAACTGCCTCTGACTTTGAGTCAGTCAGGTGGAGTACCTGCAGTTCATTACTTCATGAGGTGCTGATCATGTTATTGTAGTAGACCACCTCTGCTGCTTACACACCACGCTGCATGTGTCTGTGTGTGTGTGTGTTTGTGTGTGTGTACTCGGGCTGTGGCAGTATGTAGCACGGCAGTATGCCATTTCGGAAACAGCAAGTTCTCTGAGAGGTCAGGCGGCACTGTAAGTTCACATAAGTCTGAGTCATTGACTTTGCAGAAGTTGGATATCAAACTAGTCAGTGACTTACCTTCAGTACATGGTCCCTTTTAAAGGTAGGCTCAGTGACCTGCCTTCAGTACAGGGTCCCTTTTAAAGGTAGGCTCAGTGACCTGCCTTCAGTACAGGGTCCCTTTTAAAGGTAGGCTCAGTGACTTCACTACAGAGAAAACCTAGTTGTCAGGGATCTCTCACCTCTGCCAGATCAAGGTACTTCAAGGCACTAAATCTGATTGGTTAGATGTGAGTACTCATCACTAAGTCTGATTGGTTAGATGTGAGTACTCATCACTAAATCTGATTGGTTAGATGTGAGTACTCATCACTAAGTCTGATTGGTTAGATGTGAGTACTCATCACTAAATCTGATTGGTTAGATGTGAGTACTCATCACTAAATCTGATTGGTTAGATGTGAGTACTCATCACTAAATCTGATTGGTTAGATGTGAGTACTCATCACTAAATCGAATTGGTTGGGAGTGAGTACAGCATTCCTCAGACCTCTCTCTCCACAGAAAGACTCTTTTGTTAGGTGTAGTCCTGCTCTGAAATGTCTGAGCCTACCTTTAACATCTCTGCTTATCTACTGATGGTAGCTGCATCACAGCGGAAGTATTAGCTTCTGTCGGTAGCCTGTAGTGGTGATGTTAGCTTCTGTCAGTAGCCTGTAGGCTACTGGGTATGTTTGAGAAGACTAACTGGCAGACCATACGCGATGCAAGCTGGACTTGACTCAATGGACTTTTCTTTGGGCAAACTTCACAGAATGCATAGCTGTAAGTCAGTCACACGTTGGCAGACTCACCCCAGATCTCAAATTAGGACTGGAGTTTTTGAAGTTTCTATGGGTGTGTAAGAGTACATTTCCATATAGTATGTGAAAGTTATGCATGTATCCAGAGAACTGCACCTGCACACGTGTGTTTCTAAAAGCAGTGCGTAAGTGAAATAATTGATTTGTATTTAGAGTGTGTGGCCCCTCTGATCTAGCTGGATATCTACAAGAGACATGGAAGTTCTGTGACGTCTGAAACACTGCAGTACTGAGCTGGTCCCATACAGAAACACGAACTGCACGGAACTTGGAACCCCAAGGATCTGCTCAGAATTTGGACCCTGCTGACCCACCTGGAGGTGGGAGTCAGACGAACCACCAAACACGAGACCTCCAAATAGTGTTTTCTGTTGGGGAATAAAGGAACTGTGTGGGCCTTACTTTCAGTAAAGTGTGTGTGTTGTGTCCATATGTGCTAGTGTTTATGATGCATGTATTTACAATATGAATTTAAAAGATTTTGTCAATTTTTTGACAAAATATTTGCTTGAAGGAGAGGGCTTTATTTTGTGGCAAACTACTGTAGTGCAACATTTCTCTTCTTGAGAATGTGAATCATTGTTTTCTTAAGCAAATAATCACAATCAGCTAATTAGAACATGCGGGGGCCAATCTCCCATCATGTGATTGTGATTGGCCCCCGCTAGGCCCCAAACTGTCCAATGTCTCTTCTATAAGCTCTGTCCATATCTCCTGTGAGTCTTATCCAACTTCTGTCCCTTGTGTCTCCTGTATCTTCAGAGTGCTGTGCGAAGGTTATACGCGCCCTCCATGTTGTTTCAGCAGTGCTGTAGACCAGACACATTTATCTCATTGTCTTTATGCAGACAGAAGATAAAACAGGAAACAAGATGTACTTCTGATTCTAGATTCAGACTCTTGCTACACCTGGATTTGTTGCCACAGCAGTGCTTCTGTGACCAACAAACACAAGGAGTCAGCTGTTAATGAAGTCATTCTCTCTCACACACACACACACACACACACACAGACGGAGAAAGATCACTGATGGACATGCCTAGCCTGTGAGAATCTCATCAGATCCAGATGGGACGGGTCTCGAGATAAGCTGCTAACCTTACCTTGGCTCACCCAAGAGACGCTGCAGTGACGAGCATATTGGCATAATGAGTCTGGGCCACATGAAACATGCTGTAGGTCTCTCATGACCCTCTTCATTGGACACCAGGTGGGAATCCTGTCCTAGTTTGCCTCATCAGGACTCTTTGGATATCATCCTTTGACCAAGGTGAGATCAGCAGCTGATCTGGTGACCACCCCCCCCATCACACCTGGTGAGCATTACCTGTCCCACACATGTCCTGTACAGGTGAGTGTACCCTGTCCCATTTGCGTCCTGTACAGGTGAACATTGCTTGTTTTTCCATGTCCCTTACTCCTTATTTCTGGCTGAGACTGTTCTTCTTCCCAGACAGAGCACGCTCAGTGAGGACTAAGGAAGTGATTTGGGCATACTGGGAGATTTTATTACAGTAGCGCACATCCATATATTAGACTTCTGACTTAAAAACACACAGGGTGCATCAGCACACAGGGCTGGTCAGAGAGGGGGAGAGAGGGGTGTGGGGGTGGAGGCCTGTCAGTCACATGTGGCCCATTTGGCCAATCACCAAGTCCGGACGTCTCCAACTCCTCCAGGTGACTCAACATGTCTGTGAAGAAATGATTAAATGTCCCAGTCCATCTATCTATTCAGCTCTCTCTTGCACACACACACACGCGCACGCACACGCACACACACGCAGCTGAGTGATTAGAGATGACAGGTGGGGTGATTCAGGCATAGAACCTGTTATTTGTGGGATACACACATCAATAGGTTTAGGGGAAAAAACATCAGCGCGACCTGAGCTTTGGGGTACATTCCTTGAGAACACACATACACACATGCGCGCACACACACACACACCTCTTATGCAGCCCGTATACAGCTGCTGTCTGGGGATCTGGCAGTGCCCCCCGCCCCCAGGAAAAAAAGCAACCCGAGCTAAACAAACTAAATACAATGACCTGCCTCATCAGCACATCTTTGCCAGGTACCCATCTCACACACACACACACACACACACACACACACACACACACACACACACACACACACACACACACACACACACACACACACACACACACACACACACAGCACTGAAACAGAACATGCCAATCTCCAATCTTGTGAGAGTGAGTGAGTGAGTGAGTGTGTGTGTGTGTGTGTTCTCTGAGTGCTGTAAGCCATTAAAAGTGTCCCCTCCTGAGGTCCGTGGGGAAGGTAGTCATTGATTCTGGGCAGTGCGCTAACAGACAGACACACACATACATAGGACTGGGGGGTTGGGGGGGTTAAAGTGATGGTTCAGAGTACATTTTACTAAGGTCCTCGGCACCATGACATCCAGCCATATACCCCCTGTGAAGTTTTCAGCAGTAGACGCCCCATGGCTTAGTGCAGTCGTTCATGAAACATACAGTGCATCTTGTAAATATGCATGGAATTGTAGCAAACTTCTACAGTAGTACAAATGGGATCTGCACTCGTAACACAAGGCATTGAAACATTTGTAAGTCCACCAGTTTGTTCCAAATAACACTTGTTTGATGGCCTCTACTCTCTCTGGCGCTGAGTCAACCTCACTGAGAAGCCCCTAAAGGCCCTCAGCAAGACTCACACGTGTAAGGGAAACAGTAGTGAATTCAACCCACCACAGAAACATGTTGAGAATTGAAATAATTGAATACTTGATACTTGATATTTGAAATACTTAAAAAGTGTTGACCTGTACACAGAAGACTTTTTACGGGCTTTTCCTAAATCACAGAAGTGACGTTGACGCAGTGGAAGTGTTAGCAATAGAGAACAGAAGTCATCAGACAAGTGTTATTTGTAAAACTCCTGGTGGACTTACAAACTTTTCAATGCCTCGTTTTATTAGAGCAGACCTTATTTGTACTACTGTACACATCTGGTAAAACTCCATGCATCTTTAGTGGGTCACTTATGAGATCCAGTCCATGTTCCATGAACGACTGCACTAAGCTATGGGGCGGATAGTGCTAAATTGGCCAACGTCCGACCTAGGTAGAAAAACAAATAATAAAAAAAAAACTTCACAATGGTGCCTCAGTGGACGTCAGTAATATGTACACCGAACCATCTCTTTAAGCAGGGGCGTCAGACCCAACACTCCTCCCAAAATCACAATATTTTACAAAGATTTCATGATGCTGCACACAGTCTAAAGGAGTTCCTGATACTCCACAGTCTAAACCAGTTCTCACAGGAGGCATCATCCAGGTTAAAAAGAAGCGTCTCTTGTCACAGGTCTCTCAAGTCCCATTAAAACACTCCCGTCTTCACCAAAACAAGCCAAGCCAACAGAATCAGCTGAAAACTCCAGCAACTCCAAGCTGAGAGACAGGAGGAATAGAGGAGGAGACAGAGAGGGCTTGAGATGAAGAGAGTCAGAGATGAGAGCATAAAGACAGTGATGAAAGAGAAAATGTGTGTGTGAGCATGAGAGAGAGAGAGAGAGAGAGAGAGAGAGAGAGACACTAGAAACTGTGAGTGAGAGAGAAACTGAGTGTGTGTGTGTGAGATTGAGACAAAAAGAGACAGAGAGACTGACTGTGTGTGTGTGTGAGAGAGAGAGAGTGACTATGTGTGTGTGTGTGTGTGTGTGTGCGTGTGTGTGTGTGTGTGTGTGTGAGTGAGAGAGAGACTGACTGTGTGTGTGAGTGACTGAGTGAGTGAATGAGAGAGACGGAGACATTGTGTGTGTGTGTGAGTGAGTGAGAGAGACACTGAATGACTGACTGTGTGTGTGTGTGTGTGTGTGAGTGTGAGAGAGAGAGAGAGAGAGAGAGAGAGTGCACTACTAAGTCCATAATGTCCACATAGGAGGCCTGCCTGGGAGTGTCAGTAAGACTCAGAGGTCAAAGGTCGGAGCCCAGAGGCTCTGGAAGACATGGTGACGACACTCAGCCATCCACAGGGAACCCGCATTAGTCCGCTTCAATCCAGATCAGTCCAGTTCAATCTGGATCAGTCCAGTTGGGTTGGGATGAGTGTGAATGCGTGTGACTCCATGGCCGTAGGGGGCGCTAGAGCAGCGAGAGGAAACCGTTGTCTGTGTTGTCGTGCTGCTCGGCAGCGGTGGCGGCGGCGGCGGCCTTGCGTGAGCTGCGGCTGGGGTTGGGCGTGGTGGAGTACTTGAGGGGGTAGCGGATGAACAGACGCTCCTCCTCCTTCTTGATCCAACGCAGCAGTTTGGTGATGGCGTTAATCGCCGCTGCCTTGGTTACCAGAGGGCTGAAGCACGTGTACAACTCAAACTTACTCGTCACCTGAGACACACACACACACAAACAGGAGTCAGCTTCATTAACTTCAACAGTGCCCTCTCTGAGGACAATAACCTTTGCTAGTTTAATGTCACCAAAACTAAATTATGGCATAAAATCTTATTTAGTATGAAATTCTAGTTTAATATCCACAGAAAGGTCATTATATTTCTGCTGCACATTCAGGAGTGGATATCTCTCAGGAGTCAGCGCGCACACGTGTGTGTGTGTGTGTGTGTGTCCACCCAAGTGAGAAGTGTCTCCCTTTCTGCTATGTAGTACATGGGATTAAAGGCTGAAACAGACGAGGCTGACCATTGGCCATCTGAAGCATTTGGGGAAGTTTGTAAAAGTTCAGGAACAGATCTGGGATCTGTGTGGTGTATTCAGCTGCGTTGAAAGCCATCAGAGATGTTGTGTCTGCTCAGATTCAACGTGCGGAATCTAAGAGTGTTGGCTGTGAGCCATTGGCCGCTCTGATTGGTTGTTGCTGGTGGAGTGTGGGAGGGGCGGAAGTCTAAATGACGACCATGTCTTGCTCTGGACACAGAATTTGAGTGTATGTTTGCTAATCTCCTACTTTTGCACAACTTGCAATCATTTTATTAGCACGACAATGCACAATAAACTAGACAAGAAACTATCACAAGAGTGAGTGTGTGTATGTTTGCATACGTGGGTGTGCATGCGTGTAAGGGGCTAGAAGGAGCTCTGTGTGTGTGTGTGTGTGTGTGTGTGTGTGTGTGTGTAAGGGGTTGTGAGGAGCTCTGCGTGTGTGAGCGTGTGTGTGTGTGTGTGTGTGTGTGTACCTACCCAAGCGAGTAGTGTCTCTCTCTCTGCTACGTGATAGATGAGTTTCAGTGGTCGTGAGGAGCTGTGGATTCTGCTGTGAAGATCACGGTACAGATCCAACAGACGCGTCCTCTCTGCTTCAGTGCTGTATGGACACTCCATCTCTGGACTATAGCACGCACACGCACACGCACACACACACACACACGCACGCGCATGCGCACACACACGCACACGCACACACACACACACATACGCACACACACACGCACACGCACATACACACACACAAATTATTTAGAATGTTACTCTGTAAGTACTGAGACTGTAACACTGTAGACACACACACACACAGCCATTTGGGAAACACGGGTTCTCCCCCCACTCCCCCCACACACTATTTGGGAAAAATGGGTTTTCCCCACACACACACACACACACACACACGTGCCATTTGGGAAACACGGGTTCTCCACACACACACGCAAGTAATTTCGTGAAAACACGGGTTCTCTCTACACACACACGCACACACACAATTTGAGAAACACTGTTGGTGACTGTTGGTGTGTGTACTCTGGCTCATAAAAGTAAATAATTCCATTATCTGGCGTATGCTGCAGAAGACTCTCTGGATGGGCCTTGGAATCATGGGATTCCAATTTCCCCTGCTCCCCAGCAGAGCTCACAGTGAACACACACACACACACACACACACACACACACACACAGGTAATAAAACACACCTTGTGAACTGTGTAAGTTGACGGTGGTTGTCGGGCACGTCAAACGGCTTGTACATGAAGTGTCGGAGGTCGGACACGCCCACCTGGCTGACGCTGTAGGAATGGGCCTTTGCGATGGCCGCCAGGGCATTCTGGGCCAGCATGGCCTCCTCGATCCTGCGCTTGCACTCAGCCACGGCGTAGAAGGCCTCCTTGTCGGTGGACAGCAGCAACAGACAGACGGTGCACTGCGGCGGGTCGAGGTACGAGATGTAGGCGTAGAAGTAGCAGTCGGGGTTGAAGCACGGCAGGCAGATGGGCGTCCAGATCTCGCCGGCCTGGAAGGCGGACGAGGCGCCGATGAGGTTGAGCAGCAGGTGCAGGTCGGAGGGCTCGAGGCGGGCGTCCTCGATCACCGTCTTCTCCTGCACGATGGTGATGAGCTGCTGGCGGCCAATGAGGATGGAGAAGACCAGGTTGGGCGTGATGGCCTTCTGCAGCGTCTGGCCGAGCGAGTCGCGGAGCGAGGATGGTAGCGGCACGCAGCGCACCGCCGACAACATGAAGCTCGGGTCGCAGTCCAGCAGGTCCAACAGCCCGTCCAGAATCTTCTCGGAGCCCGCCAGCAGTCGCCGCAGGTCGTAGTTCTTCTTATGCTGGAAGATGCGTGCGATGCTGGCCTGCGTCAGCATGCTGATGATCTGGTTGTACACGTAGCGTAGCTCCTGTCGCAGCTGCTGCTCTGATTGGCCGCTGCTGGACACCGAGACCAGGACCAGCGGGCCCTGCTGCATGAACACCACCGTGTGCTGGTCTGGGGGGAGGCAAACCAGGGACAGGATTAATTACCCAGAATGCTCCTTATGCCTTAACATGCTCACCCACACACCCAAACACACAACAAACCTGCTCTGTGCTGTGGGATGCTTTTGAATAGACCGTAGTCTCTCAGACAGGAGCTATGACAGTACCTGAGAACACCTTAGTGACCAGATACTTACACTTCAGACTACCTGAGAACACCTTAGTGACATATACTTACAGGTGAGGCTACCTGAGCAGACCCAAGTGCCCTTAACTCTCTGGCAGGTGAGTTTACCTGAGTAGACAGAGCGGATGATGTTGTCTCCGCTCTGGACGAAGGAGACGAGTGCCATCATGACGCCCATGGTGGATGAGAGGGCCTCTTCGCTGCCGTAGCGGGAGTAGATGGGCTTCCCCGCCTCGCTCAGGACGAACACGTGCTTCCTGTGTGCACGCCACGCCTCCGCCGTCACATCCTCGTCCCGGTGCGACCCAGGCGGCCCAGCGGCGTCCGTCTCGGCCAATGGGGGTGAGCCGCCCTTCGTGCCCAGCCCCTGCTCCTCCAGTCTGCACCGCGCCAGCATAGCCTCCACAAACTCGCCCGAGTCGTCGTGTCCGTCCTCGCCTGACAGCGAGTCTGTCGGGCGTGCGGTGCCCTCACCATCAGGGTCGGCCAGCTGACCGTTCTCACCGCTCATGCCACAGGGACCTGCGCTCTCATCCTGGCTCCTGGCAGAGCTGTCTGCTGCTATGGAGACATCATGGCAACTTGCCTCCAGATCAGCGTCAGGACCTGACTGGCTATCCTCTGACTGGATGTAGTTTTCACAGGAGGGGATGGCTCTCTGCTCTTCACAACCTACCAACAATCAAAACAAATACAAGAGAGGTGTAAACAGGGTAAAAGAGGTAAGCAACATGGGCCTTCAGGAGGCACAGGAGAGGAAGTGCGCGTGTAAAGAGTGGGTGTTTATCTAACAGCAGAACAGCTCCACCCACACCTGCCAGTGTCTCAGCCTGCCAAAGACCCTGAAGCTCAGCCGCATGGAACACAGCTGTCTTCAGCTCCACTCATCACTGAGACTCCTGTCAAAACAGACTACATCTCCAGTCTCCCTCTGATCTACACCTATACAGCACCCTGCTTCTGATTCACAACTGTACATTAATAAGTAATAAGTAAGTCCTGCTCTTGATACAAACCTCTACATAAGCCAATACATTAATATGCAAACCTGCATGCATACCTGTGTATTGATAATCCTGCGTGCAAACCTGTCCTGTACGTGTACCTGTATATTGATAAACACACCTGTCCTGTATGCGTACCTGTATATTGATAAGCTCACCTGTGCTTAGTTCAGCTTCTGAAGGGAGAGGGTTGGTGGCTGTGGCACAGCTATGTGGGGAATTTGGGCTGGTTTGTTTGTCCTCTGAGATTCCGCTCCTTGGGTTGCTCTTCTCCATCTCAACATGTCAGACTCTGAATGGAACAGCACACAGTTTCATGCTTTCATTTCACCTTGACAGGTGTATTACAGATCGTCTGTGGTAAAAGAGACCACATACTTACTAAAAAGTGTCCGTATTAGAACAGTATGTTTGTATATTATCTAGTTATGGTGATAAACTAAAAAAAGCATCTTGGCCCATCTACCTGCATGTAACGTGCAAAACCTTACAATTACCACCAGTAGCCATTCTGCTCCTCCATTTTTAAGCTTGTTGAAATACTGCTTATTCTTCGAATAACATCGTTTGTTAACGTTGACCATGGCTGGTTACCACCCTGGCTCCTGGAATGACTCCTACGTGCATTCGTCCTCATCATGCTGACCACGGATCATCAAACTCCATTTAACCAATTAAAAACTGACTTAAAACTCGAACAGCAGCGGGTCATTTACTGACGAGACATTACGACTTTCGTACTGATCAGCTTACACTTCACTGCACAAGGAAGAGTTCACAACAGACCAAGAGCTAAGAAACTCCTGTGATTTCCATATAGCTTCGCTGGAATCACACAAACCTTTCTGACATTACCGGATAGGGTTGTCATAAAATCTGACAAACACTCAAATGTTACGCTAACCGATGGAAGCTAGTTAGTCCATGGTCTTTCCTTCAAAAATATGCTTCACTGCCGCTCACATGACCAACACATTTTGATCTCACGTCTTGGCGCACACATATTCACCAAACAGACAAGGCAACAGTGCGCCTAGCAAAGGCAGACGGCGAGCTACACCACATAACCTAACACCAGAGCACATAGATCTGTCGAAGTTAACAATCGTCTAACGTTACCTGGCTTCGGCGAATCATCTACGCCGAAGCTAAGCTAATTTACACAGGCATAATCTGTCAATGACAGCTACCGTACAAAGGCATTTAAAAAACAGTTATACCAAGAAAGGCACAATGATTTATAACAGCCATAGGTTACCGCTCATCGTCGGCTATTCATTCAAATGTTAATAATCAAAAGTTGGCAACCTAGCGTCAGATTGCTCAAGGTAGCTCGCTAGCTAGCAACATTTTTGTGTATTTAATTAGCTTGCTAGGTTAACAGATAACCAATGAGTAAACTCACAGTGAAGATGGAAGCGAAGCATACACTGCAAAAAAGCAGTTACACAATGATATACTCACAACATTGTTTTATGAATGCCCCATTTAAATCACAGTCCGAGAATCATGACTTTTCAGTTTATCCACCGGTTCTCGTTAGCAACTGAAGAGGAAACACGAAAACAAATATACTTGCACCCGGACTGGAACATCCGGAATCCCAATGGTGACAGATTTACTTATCCAATCGTAGTAGCGGTTGGATGTGCAATAAACCAATGAGAGAGAAGCTAATGTATCTGTCCCGCCTCTAACCCCTTCGACTCTATTGATGTGTTCACACAACCATACAAAATCGGTGAACTAATGGTACTCAACGTCGGTGCAATACTTTAAAATAAATAAAATAATAATAACAATAATAAGTACCAATTGCCTACGTCGACCCAATCCACTATTACACCAGAAAAAACACCGACAAAGTACAACGAATAAAAGTTTGATTTATTTGCTCAGGTGTGGTCTGCGCAATATTCTTGCAACACTGATTATCTTGAACATGCAGTAGAGCTGTTCAACTCGCTGCTCTGATCTCGCCTTGACAAACCTCTCTAACCTTTCCAGTTACGTTAGTGAAGTTTGCTGAAGCAATGGAGAAAATCGGCGCCTTGCATTCGGATAAAGCGGAAGATGTGGCTACCTCTTCCAGCTTCCGTCAGTTCAAGATCGAGAATTTTCATCTGGACCTCAGCGTTGATATTGATAAGAAAAGTATATCAGGCACTGAGACTCTCCGTCTGAAGTGCCTTCAGGACCAACAAAGCGAGGTGTTGCTGGATATCCACCCGTCTCTGCACTTCCAGGATGTATCCTTCTGCCAGGGCAGTGATGACACCCAGTGGAAAAAAGCGGAGTATCTCACAAGGGATTTCACAAGCTACGGCACCACTCTGGTCGTCAAATTCCCTTCGCCGTGGAAAGCAGATGAAAAATTCCAGCTGGCCATCAAATACACTGCCACTGACGGACCAGGGGTAAGTCTGGTCTTATCATTCATTGTCGTTTCATAACTTAAAGCAATTTACGTGTGAGTAACTTGAACATAACGTTATATGCAACTTACAGAGAAAGTGATTTAAGCTAGCAGTAATTTGCTCGCAAGAGATACTGCGCTCTCAGGAGAAAACTGGCTTTTCCAGAACATGTACTGTTTCGTTTTAACCTTTGTTCCTCATCCCGATTAGAGCGGGCAATCACTGACGTTACATAGTTTGAAATACTTGTGGCCTCTGCGACTTATCCTAAGGCAGACATTCAGAATGCTGGTCCTCACCTCGATAGCCTATGTATAGTATTCCCCTTTGGCTACTCAGTGGCATAACTTAACTATGTGGCAACACATGTGAAGCCTCCCTGCCTTGCCTTGGCGCTAAATTGCGGGCATGTCTGTAGATTTCGTGGCTCGTCCCTGCCCAGACTAGCGAGAGGAGACTGCCTTTCCTGTACACGAGTGGCTTCCCGGTCCTGAACAGAAGTCTGTTCCCTGGATTTCATTCGCCAATGACAAAGAGCCCTTACTCGGCCACAGTGCAGGTAACGTGTTCCCGTCCCGTCTCACCCGTCTGCTGTGTGTGTGTGTGTGTGTGTGTGTGTGTGCGCGTGCGTACCCGCAGGTGTGTTGGCTGAGTCCAGAACAGACGGCTGGAAAGGCCAAGCCGTATGTCTTTACTCAAGGCCAGGCTGTGCTCAATCGGTCCCTGTTCCCCTGCTTCGACACCCCGGCGGTGAAGAGCACCTACTCGGCTGCGGTGAAGGTGGGTCCTGGTGCCGGCGGTGTGCAGCCGGTTACCGGGGGATCAGTGATATTAATTACATGCATGAGCGGCAGTGGTGTTGCTGTTGTCACTGACACTGTTATCAGACATAATGTACCTTTTATTTTGCATGATATATGATGACCCTACTCTGTTTCTCAATCAGTAATGAGCGCTGCAGCCTACATGCGACATATATAACAATTGTTTTTAGGAAGTGCTGTGTGTTTGCGTAAGAACATTAGCTGGTGTTGATGTTGGTGTTCTGCAGTAAACATTGTGCTCTTTGAAATGTCAATGTGTTTATGGCATCAGGTCCCCGATAGCAAGCGGCCAGCGGTCTATTGTCTTTTTGCTCGTCGGTTCTTCAGTGGTCTTTTGCCAGGAGAACGGCAGGCTGCCGGTGAACCGCTAGAGAACCGACGTGCAAAAGTACCAGCGGGGGCCGCCAGCATTTTGCTATCTGGGGTAGCGGTGACCTTTGCCCTCTCTCGTGGCAGGTGCCAGAGGGCTTCACGGCAGTCATGAGCGCCACCAAGTGGGAACACAGGAAGACAGACAACAGCTTCCTGTTCTGCATGGAGCAGCCAATCCCCTCCTATCTGGTGGCGCTGGCTGTGGGGGACCTGGTCTCAGCGGAGGTGGGGCCAAGGTGGGACACACACACACACACACACACACACACACACACACTTGTGCACATACATGTACATAACCAGTTTTGTGTCCTCTGATTGGATCATCATTAGACCCATAGAAACTCATTTCCTAATAAGATGCAGTGAGCTTTCCTGCAGAGAGTTGTTCCTGACATGTGTCCAGGACACACACACACACATACACATACACATACACACACATACACATACACATACACACACATACACATACACACACACACATACACACACACACACACACACACACATACACACACACACACATACACATACACTTGCACACAGAGCGAGTGCAGTGAGTTGCCCTCTGATTGTGTCTGCTAAATGTACAAATGTAAATGTAGTGAAAGTGATGTGTCCTGATGTGTCCAGAACTCGTGTCTGGACAGAGCCGTGTCTGCTGGAGGCGGCGAAGACTGAATACGACGGTGTGATCGAAGACTTCCTGTCTGTTGGAGAGAAGCTGTTTGGGCCATATGTGTGGGGAAGGTTTGTTTTCATTGGTCCATATATGGTGTGTAAAGACAAGAGGATGTGGACATATGGATAACGTGAGCTTTAATTGGTCCGCATATAATAATGAGTAAATGTGTGTGTGTGTGTGTGTGACCTGTGCAGGTATGACGTGCTGTTTATGCCGCCCTCGTTCCCGTTCGGCGGGATGGAGAACCCCTGCCTGACGTTTGTGACGCCCTGTCTGTTGGCAGGCGACCGCTCGCTGGCTGACGTCATTGTTCACGAGATTTGCCACAGTTGGTTTGGTAACCTGGTGACCAACGCCAACTGGGGCGACTTCTGGCTTAACGAGGGCTTCACCATGTACGCCCAGAGACGCGTGTGTCAGGAGCTCTACGGTGAGACACACTGAGGGGGGTGCTCTCATCTCCCCACACACACCGCAACGCCTGTCAGCAACGCAGCCCTCGGGGGGGCGCTCTCATCTCCCCACACACACCGCAACGCCTGTCAGCAACGCAGCCCTCGGGGGGGGCACTCTCATCTCCCCACACACACCGCAACGCCTGTCAGCAACGCAGCCCTCGGGGGGGCGCTCTCATCTCCCCACACACACCGCAACGCAGCCCCCGCCGTCCACATCACCTTGACCATGTTTTACTGCACTTATATTACACTATTGCACTTTCAACTTAAAATAGTGCAGTTTTTATGTTGGCAATATGCTTCTTTGTTAGTTCTTTCATTGTGTTGTAGCTTGAATGTTTATCCTCTTTTGTAAGTCACTTTGGATAAAAGCATCTACTAAATGCAGAAATGTAAATGTAAATGTTTTGGAGGTCCAGAGGACCTTGCTAGCGCACACACCTCATGGAGCATCTCGAATGTGTGTTTATGTCTGTGCATCATTTTCCATGCTACTCCCCCAGGTGAGGCATACACCTGTCTGGAGGCAGCGACAGGCCGAGCTCTCCTGAAGCAGCACATAGACAACACTGGAGAGGACCATCCACTCAACAAACTACGTGTCAAAATCAAGCCAGGTACACACACACACACACACACACACACACACACACACACACACACACAGCTTTAGGAGTAATGGTAAGAGGGGACCTTCTCCATATTAGGTGTACAACAGAGAGTTTCTTGGGTTAAGGCCCTCGTTTGTGTTGAGCTGCAGACCTGCTACAGTTCTCCTTTGTGTTATTGCCTCCCTCCATGTTATGCTACAGGTCCTTTGTTGGTAGTTTTCTCCCCTTTCAGCACAGGCACTGCTGTGGCATGGTGGACTTTGCACATGTGTGCATGTCATTGGTTTGAATAGACTGGCCCTATACTGTT
This sequence comes from Tenualosa thibaudeaui, assembly GCA_027481765.1. Lineage (NCBI taxonomy): Eukaryota > Metazoa > Chordata > Actinopteri > Clupeiformes > Clupeidae > Tenualosa > Tenualosa thibaudeaui. The sequence goes on along the minus strand of JAIFZK010000143.1, from coordinate 208,355 downwards.
TATTGGCCCGTCGCTATCGATAGCTAAAGGCCAATTGTCAGCTACACCCAAATGGTACCCCATAATGCTATACCCACCCCATACACCCCATAAATGAAATAAATAAATCCACCTCTGACTGCGTTTTGTATCTGTGCTATTGTTTGTGTGTGTATATGTGTCTGTGTGTGTGTGTGTGTGTCTGTGTGTGTATGTGTGTGTGTGTGTGTGTGTGTGTGTGTGTGTTGGGGTGGGGGGGTGTAGGAGTAGACCCTGATGACACGTACAATGAGACACCCTATGAAAAAGGCTTCTGCTTTGTCTCGTACCTGGCGCACCTGGTGGGTGATCAGAGCCGCTTCGACGCCTTCCTGCGGGTAACACACTCTCCTGCATATCACACACACACTCATACCCATCTATGCCCACACACACTACCATACCCATCAGTACACACACACACACACACACTCATACCCATCCAAACACACACGCACACAAACATACCCATCTATACACTCACACACACTCATACCCATCCAAACACACACACACACACACAAACATACCCATCTATACACTCACACACACTCATACCCATCCAAACACACACGCACACAAACATACCCATCTATACACTCACACACACTCATGCCCATCCAAACACACACACACACAAACATACCCATCTATACACTCACACACACTCATACCCATCTATACACTCACGCACACACACTCATACCCATCCAAACACACACACACACACACACACACAAACATACCCATCTATACACTCACACACACACTCATACCCATCCAAACACACACACAAACACATACCCATCTATACACACACACACACACATCCCTGTCACTGTATGATGTTTGCTTCAGGTTACACTCTATATTCCTTCAATGGGTCATCTTGGATCTGCAGCTTGTGATGTCATAGTGACCTTTGACCTATGTCTCTCAGGCCTATGTGGACAAGTTCAAGTTCTGCAGTGTGATGTCTGAAGACACGCTGGAGTTCTTCCTGGAATACTTCCCTGAGCTGAAGAAGAAATGTGTGCAGCAGATCAAGGGTAAATCAGCTCCTGATCTATGTCCTGCATGCCTCTTTCCGACCTCCAGGGGGAGCTGTTGCCAGGTGCTCTGTCTCCCCTAAAGCCTAGTGTAAGCTTGGTCAGACATTGACCCAGACCAGACATCAGAGCCACAATCTGATCTACTGATGCTCAGGACTTGACTGGGTGTTGGTTTAGCTGCATGTGTGTGTAGGATGGAGTCATGCAGTAGTGTGTGATGGCTTCCTCCTCAGGAGGCAGATGGCTCTGTGTGTCTGATGTGTCCTGGTGTCTTGGACAGGTCTTGAGTTTGACACATGGCTGAATGTCCCTGGCTGGCCACCGTACCTGCCGGACCTGTCTGCAGGTCAGAGCCTAATGAAACCCGCGGAGCAGCTGGCGGAGATGTGGGCGGGGCCACTCCTGGACCCTGCAGCCATTGGCCAGGTGGACATCAAGCCCTGGAAGACCTATCAGACCGTCTATTTCCTGGAGAAGATTTTGGAGAAGTCACCACTTCCAGAGGGTGGGGTCACTAAGGCTGTCAGGCCTGAGGGGCTCTTAATATTTGTTCACTTCAGTTCAATGTAACAAAACACAAACCCAATGAAGATCTTCAATATGAAGATCTTCAATATTCTGCTTGCATCTGTTACAGGCTGCTTGGCCACGACTCATTGATCCAATAATGATAGAAAGATTTAGATGCCAAAGCATTTAAATAGATGAAGAACTAGTTTCAAAATGGCTAGCTAAATAGCTAAATTCTCACTAAATTCTGATGTGTACCCCATGTGTCTTGTTACTAAGGCAACATAAAGAAGTTGTCGGTGCAGTACCCGCACGTCGTGGAGTCCAGTAACGCTGAACTGCAGTTACGCTGGGCTCAGATCATTGCCAAGAACCAGCACCAGCCTGGTTACCAGCACATCCGCAACTTCCTCAGCTCACAGGTGCGTACCTACACACACACTCACACTCACACTCACACATACACATACACATACACATACACACACACACACACACACACATACATACACACACACACACACACACACACACACACACACACATACACACACACACACACACACACATACACACACACACACACTCACACATACACACACACACACACTCACACATACACACACACACACACACTCACACATACACATACACACACACACTCACACATACACATACACACACACAATCACACATACACATACACATACACACACACACACAAACACACACACAAAACAAAGCATATGAAAAGAAGAAATTACTAATTTATCTTCAGATGACTGACAGGTACGGATGTGTGTGTGTGTGTGTGTCCTCAGGGCAAGCAGAAGTACACTCTGCCGGTGTATCGCGCCCTGTGGGGGGGCTCTGAGGAGACGCGTGCTCTGGCCACTGACATCTTCTCCAGCACGGCCCACCAGCTCCACATCAACGTCCGCAACTATGTCAAGAAGATCCTCAGCTGAGCTCTAATGAGCATCCTCAGTCAGTCTAAAGCCCAGAGCGGGTGTGATGTGAGCAGATCCGCCACTGTGCAGGTGCTACTGCTAACGTTACCCTGCCCCGCTACAGAGGGAGAAACAACTGACACAACCATGTAGTTTTCTGTTGGCCAGTTTCACAGCCTACATTGGACAAACTATGGCTATGGCTTATTCATTTAAAGGGCAATGTCTTGGCACTTACTCAAGTACAGTTGTACTATAATGAAGCATATTGATTATGCAGTTTTTTTTTCTAACGATGATTGGAAATAAATGTTTTGTAAAACAACTTTTGGAGTTTTGTAAATAGTGCTTTTCCAGATAGTTATTTTCTTTCTCTCAGGTATTTCTTGTATAAGATAAGATGGTGTCAAGTCATAAGACATCTGTGGCACAACAGTTTCACTCTGTGAGTGCAGATATAACTTGAACACTTTCCAGCATTTTCCTTGAGATATTTTAATGGTGTGTGGGTGTTCCTTGGCACTAAAATGTTAAGAGTATTTCTTTCCATGAAGGCTGGGGCGTGAGCACCCAGAATAAACATTAGATCACACTATACTCTGGATGGTCCCTGCTCTCTGAGGTTCTAACTTCAGTAAATGATTTTATGCGCATTTCTAGCGCAACTGTGACTATGTAATATGGTTGAGTCAACTGACAGGCAGCTAGCAAAGACAAGCATTAGAACTGACACAGGGCGGTGGGAAACGGCAGGTTCAGGTCGCCTTCTTTGACGAGTGGACTAACGTTAACTAAGGAATAACATGAAATACGCCGTGGTAAGCAGGCTTTAAGTCGTGTTAAGTATGGAGCTACGTTAAATTTGCTTAGCTTTCTGACATTAGCAGGCTGTAACGTAGCCTGTTTCCAGACCCTGGAGACAACTTGACATTTGACCATCCAGCGTGTTAGGTAATATAACGTTAACTGACTGTTCAAGGAGGATCAAGTCAAGTTGTCTGTAACGTTGTTAAATAACTAAACACCTTGTTAATTCCATCCACGTAATCACCTACAAGTCAGCTAGCTCTGGAAATCCTTCGAGGAAAACAGAAAAAACGAGTTTACAATGTTGCCTATGGACCCACAATTAAATCCAATTATGCCTGTCTGGATATGTCTTGTAACTCGTGTGCAGGAAACCCTTTTGAAAATTAATGTAGTAACGCCATTTCGTTTGTTCGCTATTTTCGCTGTTTGTTGCTTATCGGTAAAATCGAAATAAGAAGCTATCAGCACCATCATAGTGTACTGTACCTAAGTGTGTGTTTGTGTTTTCCTGTTTCAAGTCCACGGCAGCCGTGGTGACTGCGGGAGTGGTGCTGGTCACTACAGCGGGCATTGTGCTGGGCTATTATTTCCTGGGCAGGAAGAAGAAACCTTTAGTGACCCTGCAGGACCCTTCAGTCAAATACCCACTGAGGCTCATCGACAAAGAGGTAATGAAGGCTACTTTTCCAGGATAATTATGATTCCATGCTTGTGTGTGTGTAGGACGCGCTCGTTATAGCACATAATTGTGCACTAAATGTATCGTGCCGACTGGCCATTCTGACTGAATACACACACACACACACACACAAGTTCATTTTGAGCTGTAAACATTTTGGTGGATTCTGATATTTGGAACCATGGAGGAGTGTGTCTGTCTGGCTCTGGGTGTGTGTGTATGTGTGTGTGTGTGTGTGTCTGCTTGGCCACATTTTCAGCTGTGCGCCCTGGCTGGTGTTCACAACATGCAGATTTTTGTGCTATTCAGCCATTCTGATCTTTATGCGTGTGTGCGTGCATGTGTGCATGCATCTCTTGCAGGTGATTAGTCATGACACTCGCAAGTTCCGCTTTGCCCTGCCCAGTGAGGAGCACGTCCTCGGCCTCCCAGTGGGTGAGTGTAGAGGGAGGAGTGTGGAGTGACAGACGGATGTGAGATGGATGCGGTGTAGGATAGAATAGTATGAAAGTAGAGTAGTGTGGATGTAGTAGAGTCATATGCTTGTGATGAGTAGATTATGGATGTGATTAGTAGTTAGGTTGTGGATGTGATGAGAAGGTTGTGGATGTGATGAGAAGGTTGTGGATGTGATTAATAGGTTGTGGATGTGATTAATAGGTTGTGGATGTGATGAGTAGGTTGTGGATGTGATGAGTAGGTTGTGGATGTGATTAGTAGGTTGTGGATGTGATGAGTAGGTTGTGGATGTGATTAGTAGGTTGTGGATGTGTGTGATCTTGTTTCTGAGCCCCTGGTATATTCTCCAGGTAAGCATGTGTACCTGTCTGCTCGTATCGATGGTAACCTGGTGGTGCGCCCATACACTCCTGTCTCCAGTGACGACGACAAAGGATTTGTTGACTTGGTCGTGAAGGTAGGAATGATGTAGTTTTATTGCATTTGATATATTTATGCTTATTGTAATCACACAGGTCTGACTGCACTCAAGACTTACTGGTGGTTGCAGCGATACAGAGTTTGTGTTTGTCATCCTCAATGACTGTACAAACAAGTCTCCTCCCTAAGAAAACAATCCAGTTCTTCTCCAACAGTGGTGGCTGTTTAGGAACAGGAGTTTCTGATTGTAACGGCATGCATAGTCCAACATTGAGCAGTCTAATTAGTTCTGTATCACTCAGCTGTCAACTACTGAAATGATCTCTGACTAGTTTAGTAATCAGTGATGAGGTATGGTTTCAGGAAAATACCTAAAAATTCACTTAATGCAGTTTTTAAGGGCCATTCAGACCAGAAACTAAAGCTATAAATATCACTAACTATAACAATATTAGTTTCCAAATTGAAAACATGTCACAGAATGTAATGTCTAAAATGTAATGGCTTCTGATTGGTTCTCAGCCTTTTATCATTCTCAGAATCAGTGGTCCAGGGAAGCAATTCCACCTATCTCATTGCTACTCTAGTTCTGACCCTGTGACCTCATTCCAACCCCAGATCTACTTCCGGAACGTGCACCCCAAGTTCCCGGAGGGGGGGAAGATGTCCCAGTACCTGGAGAGTCTGCGTGTGGGAGACATCATTGACTTCAGAGGCCCTGGAGGACTCCTGGAGTACAAGGGCAACGGTGTGTGTCGCACACTAACACACCTACCCTCACTTCAGTAGAGTCACACACACACTCTTCAGTAACCAAATCCATTTACACACGTCAGAGATCTGGTTTCAGCTGCTGTTGTCACTGGAGACAGTTGGACATTTTCAACAGATGAGACGATAATGACACGTGTATAGTTGGACACGTTAAATATTGTCCTTAATGCGATAGTTCGAAGA